>ML779608.1:135641-170474 GCA_009831015.1 Picea engelmannii | reverse complement strand
TTCCATATTTTATTTGATGACTCTACTCCACCTTCTGTAGAGAACATCAATGTCCCAGATCAGGAGCTAGTTACCAGCGTTCAGTCTGCATATTCTACAGTGGTATTATTCCTTCCAGATTCTGCTACGACCCTTTTCCACTAGATAGGTGTCAGTTTTTGGAGCATCATTTGGAGTTGGTTATTGGGTTCCAAAATCTTCTACGGGGAGTTCACATGAGCACTTGGACATGGTACCCGAGCTTACAAGGGTGGTTGGACTACTTCAGCATGGTGGATTTCCTTTGTACATGGGACTTTGGTTCTTCATTCTTCTTCAACATTATGGTCCACAATTATCCATGGGACCCTGGTATATGGTTGTACATCAAGCGTTGAGGACAATTCTTTCATAAGGGGGATGGAATGTAAGGTAGCTAGAGAGGTAGTGGGGGTGTAAGGTAGCTAGAGAGGTAGTGGGGGGGCCTAGAGGGCCCATAGTGATAATAGTGGAGGTCATTCAATGTAAGGTGGACTAGGTCCACTATATTATTAAATAAGGTTCACTATGGTAGTTAGATATAATAAATGTAAGAGAACTTCTTAGAAGGTTCTACTTCTAGAAGATTCCTCCTCTAGAATGTTCTTAGGTGATGGTAGCACTATATAAAGGGGTTCAAGCAATGTAATGAGACATGAAAAGAAGTATTGTATTTGGAGCAATAGCTCAATAGGAGGATGCCCCCTCGAAGAGGCAAGTGAACAGGAGAGGATCCCTTCCATAATAGGATCCATTGTATGGTGTTTCCCTACCTCAAGGGTTTGATATAATAAAATTGTGTTTTTCTATATTGTTCTTCTATATCCGTTGTTGTGATTTTGTATTCAGTTTTTAGTTCTTAACACTATGTTGGGTAAAGGGAGTTGAAAAACATAAAGTGGCACACCTAAAATTGAACAAAAACCCTTGGGTCTCATTCTAAAGCAATCATTATCAAATCATGGCTAGGATATGACCTTTATATCTCTCGGATGATGTTCTTAAGAACCTTCAAGTATCCACTTTAGAGTTCTATATTTAAAATAAATAGGTTTGCATGAGAAGTGGGACCCTCAGTATATGTAATTCACCTTACCTAAGCAAGAAGATCTTCATCTCTAAAAACTTGGATAAGAAACGAGTTAATCATCTTGGGATGTATTCTTTTATGTGTCCTCTCTTCAAATGATATCTAAACTATGTTTATATCACTTTTATTTTAAAAGGTAATCTAGACAGGGGGGGGGGGCTATTAGTCAAAGTCATTATGAAAACTCTTGGCCACTATAATCATATTAGAGGCATAGTCAGCCCTTTCTCCTAACTTTGATTGAAAACATATTGGATAAGACTTAACGCCAAATCAATAACAGATCTAATCTATTACTCATGACTCCACTTTTCTGTCATAACTACTTTACCATGGGTAAGAAGTGTGAAGCATAGGCTAGGAAGTTTATATTTTATAGCAGAAAATTAGGAGCTGAAGAAGGGTGGAACGTCAAGAATGCTTGATCAAGTGAGGAGTACCATCAATTTTGAAATTTTTAAGATCATTGTTGCATGAGAACATGCAATGAATTAAGCATGGGGGAATGTTGAGTCTCAGTTTTGACACCCCTATTACCCTATATTATCCTCTGTCTGAGTCAATTTTACCTGTGCTATGTGTATAAACTGAACTATTGCCTCCATAAATACACTTAATGACCTTGTTAATGTGCATAGAGAGGTAACTTATGATTGAAGTATGGTTTGTTTAGTTTTCTTGAGTTAAAATGATTAAATGTTTGATTTTATAGGATCCTAATCATTTGACTCTCAAACAACATTGATCTGGCACCAACAAACTCGCACAACATTGATCCAGTACCAACAAACTCGCACAACATTGATCCAGTACCAACAAACTCGCACAACATTTATCTGGTACAAACACCTGTCTTGCGCTATTACGATACCATTTTTCACTATTCTGGTACCACTAATGCAGGATCATCGCCAGCATCAAGCGAGCGTGGGGCAAGTACCAACGCATTTTGGCACATGATAAATTGTTTGAATGTTTTGAGGTTCGATACGCCAAACGTAAATGAAAAAATTAAGAAAGGGCGTACTTGTAGATTGTAATCAGATCTTGAGCGTCCCGCTCTCGTCTGAAGGACTAAGAGGCATTTATAATAGTAAATGTAAGTAGGTAGCTTTGAATTCTTAGATTAGACAGTTTTAGAAGCAGGAGGTAAAACAGATATAGACACCCTCACTTGTATCATTGTAACATTAGCAGCATGATCAAGAGAGCATAGGAGAGCTGAAGCAGAGAGCTGTGTAGAAAAACCCATGTACAGAAGTTATGGATTAATACAAAGATTTTTAGTTCAGACTCATGGTGTTCAATTTATTTTCTGTGTTTGTACATGCTGGTTGATATATGCTTGTTTACTCTCTGTTATGCACTTTCTTTGATGCGTGAATGTATGATTTCATATTTAATGTCTGAAATCTGAAGAGGGGGAGAGTAAGGAATGAGTTTCAATTGTTTCTCTGTCTGAGCAAGAGTTTTCCTGCAAGGAGTGCAATGAAAGTGTTTACAAGGTGTGAGTTGACAGAGGTCATAGTTCGTCTCTGCAATATCAGAAGAGATAACATTATTCTCATTCTCGTAGAAGTACAAATTAAGCACAGGAGCCGTGCAAGGAGTGCACAGGCCGAGTGAAGTCTCAGAGTTTGTAGCCTAAGGAAACTGTTGAAAGACTGTTGTCGCAGGGAGTGTGCAGAGTCTAAGAATTCAAACACTTGGAAGTATTTGAAGAACTACCATAATGAGTGTGTGCAAGAGTCATCTTGAAGACTTGAAGTTGTGGAGAAAGCTCAAGAGGGATAGTGCCTTGGAGCGTCGGAAGGAGGTGCAATGACATTGTTTGCTAGTAGATAAGTTCCAAAAGGAGATACCATGCTCATTTCACAAAAATCATCAAGGAAGAATTTGATGGTCAAAATTCTCCATGGAGAATTCGCGAAGTCCCGAGGGCCGTCAGATCTTGCAGAGGAGAAGGAAAGTTACGGTAAGCCTTTTTCGAAGTGCAACCTCAGGAGAAATTGGACCGTAGGATTGAGCCGACAAGGGTCGTTGGATCACCCACGTAAATCTCATTTTGGGGTTTCGTGAGTTGAAGGGTCGAAACCTTTGCATCAAGACTCGTGAGGTCGCGAGGTGCGAAGTCCCGAAATAGAGAGAGAATCTGAGCCGTCTGATTTGGAAGGACACGTGTCACGAGATCACCCGTATCGGGGATTCAGACATCAGAGGTCAGAAAGAGAAACCCTTCAACTTCGCGAGTGGCGAAGCTGCGAAGGAAATCAGGACCGTCCATCTAAGAGTGGACAGGTGGCATGCTCGCCGACACAGAGGTCAGACCTTCATTGACCATTTCAGGGTTTCGTGGGTTGGAGAGTCGGAAGTTCAACGTTAGGATTCGTGAAGTCGCGAAATCCGAAATTCCAAAAAGGAGGGAAGTTCCATCGTGGGACCCGCATAGACGACGTGTCGAAATTTTTCCATTTCGGCATATCGGGGGATAAGAGGTCGAGACTTTTGTCCTGAAATTCACAAAGCCACGAGAGAATCACAGCCATCCATTAGGAGGAGGACAAGTGGTAGAGATTAAGAGATCTCGCGAACTCGGAGGTTCGCAAGGTGAGAGTCCAAAACTTGGGTCACGAGTGGCAAAATCACGAGGAGTGAGGATAACCGTTGGATCCAGAGAACAGGAGGATCGTTGGATCAGGGACCCAATCTCATTTTGCGCATTCGGGGGTTTGGGGTTTGAAAGGAGTCACTTTCGACTGCAAAAGTCGCGAAGTGCCGAGAGCCAAGGAACAGAGGGACACATGGTGAAACCACAAAGTGGGTCCGGGAAATAGACAGGAAACACACGTCTCCTAGCGGAGGGAGTCAACACCTGTTGACCTCTTGCATCTTGGGGATTCGTAAGATAAGAGTACATGAGCTCGACCCCTTGACTCTCGAAGTCGTGAGAAGCGAGAACGAGAGGAGAAAAGTCAACCTTACCTCTCGGGGGTTCGGGAAAGAAAGGTGCCAAGGTTTGACCTTTGAACTCGCAAAGGTGCGAGAGGCAAGAGGTGCTAGTGCTTAGCCTAGCCGACGGTCGCGCAAGGAAGGAGATGAAAAAGGAGACCCATACCCGTATCGACATTTCGGGTATCACATAATTGGAGGAAGAAGAGTCAGAGTTTCAACTCACGAATTCGCGAGTTGCGAGTTGCAATAAGCGCCCTTGGAATTGGGCCTTGGTCATAGCGTTGTGGTCGCTTGGGGAGAAAGGAGCTCACGCCTAGTGCTTTTTGCATAGGGGAGCTTCCCAAAGGACCTGTGGATCAATTCGAAAAGCGATTCCAACAACGAATCTCTTAAAGAGCCAATCTGGCTCAAAGGAGAATCTGAACGATCCTGTGAGCGGATCTTGGCCCGAGGACCGATAGGTCTGCGTCATTTTTGGTATCAGAGCTTGACTCTGTTTGTATACTTCAGACAGGGAAAGAGAGAAAGGAAATCTCAGCCATGCTGCTGAGAAGAAGATATAGGCAAACACCCAATCCGCCAAAGGATAGGGAAATGCCAAGAGGAAGGGGTAAGTAGGTGCCAAATCTAGCCATGGAGAGAGAGATGAGTGACATACGCGCCAGACTTGAGGACATGGAGACAACACAGAGGCACACATATGGTGTTGGAGATGTCAGTGAGTCTGAAAGTGAAGATGAAGCTGGACATGAAGGAGAAGAAGTCACAGCAGAAGATGCAACAAATGAATGCATGATTAGGGTTGTTGCAATAATGGGTGCTAAGGCAAAAATGGACATTCTAGTATACGAAGGAAATCTAGATGTTGAAGAGATTCTAGATTGGATTAGAGCTCTGGACACATATTTTGACTGTGAAGATGTCGAGGAAGACAAAAAGGTCAAACATGTTGTCACAAGATTGAAAGGACATGCAACATTGTGGTGGGAAGAACTACAAGATGACAGACGTTGCAAGGGCAAGCATAAAATCAAGAGTTGGGATAGGATGATCGTGAAGATGAAGGAAAAAATCATTCCCATGGATTACCAGATTACTCTGTTTCGGAGAATGCAAAATTTGAGACAGAAACTGATGATAGTGAAGGAATATACTGAAGAATTCTACAGGCTAAACATCAGGGCAGGTCATCGTGAAAGTGATGATGAAAAAGTTGTTAGGTACATGAATGGTCTGAGATATGACATTCGGGATGAGATGAGCATGATGACCATCTAAACGGTGGAAGATTCTTATCAAATGGCTCTAAAAGATGAAGAGAAGATGAGCCGAAAACAAGGTCAAAGAGGTCGAGGCAGAAGTCAGCCCAGGGGAAAATCAGTTGTCCAGGATAGAAATCAGAAACCCAAGGAAGAGTGGAAGAAACCTCAAACTCAAACTGAGAGAGGTGGAAGTTCACAGAGAGGGCAGCATACTGAAAAGAAAGGTTAGTATGCTGATGGAAACATTTTTCCTTGTACCAGAGGTAGAGGAAGAGGAAGAGGTGGAGTGGTGAAATGCTTCACATGTGGAAAGAATGGACATAAATATTATGAGTGTCCAGAAAAGAAGAAAGAACGTGGTGAAACTCACATTGTAGAAGCACAGAGGCAGAATTTTGAGGCAGAGGATGCTGAAGGCGGAAGATCGTTGATGATGCGAAAAATTCTCTTAACGCCAGAGAAGCAAATGGAGAATCCAGTGCAAAGGAACAGTCTTTTTCGGACTGCTTGCAAGACCAAACACAGGGTATGCAAGGTCATTGTGGATAGTGGTAGCACAGATAATCTCGTTTCTACAAAGATGGTAGAAAAGTTGGAGATGGAGACTATTGAACATCCAAGCCCATATAGAGTTTCGTGGCTACAAAAAGGACATCAGGTAAATGTCACTAAACAATGTTTAGTTGAATTTAAAATAGGTGGGTATAAAGATGAAATACTCTGTGATGTTATTCCCATGGATGTTTGTCATCTATTGCTGGGTAGACCGTGGCAATATGACAGAAATGTGATTCATGATGGGAGAAAGAACATGTACACCCTAGAGAAGAGTGGGAGAACTCATATGTTGTTGTCGATTAAGGACAAGGAAGTGAAACCTGAAGTAAGCAACACTATACTTCTCATGAGTGGGAAGGAACTTCTTATAGAGGTCAAGAAGAAGGAAGAACCACAATTCATTGTGGTCAGGAAGCCTAAAATAGTTTTAACCAGTATAAGGGTAGATGATTTACCGTAAGAGGTTCAAAAACTATTAGAAGAGTTTGCTGACATAGTAGTGGATGAACTACCTCGTTTGTTGCCACCGATCAGAAGTGTGAGTCATCATATTGATCTCATACCTGGAGCTAGTTTACCAAACAAAGTAGCGTACAGATTGACACCGCAAGAGAATGAAGAAGTCAAAAGATAGATCCAAGATTTAATGGACAAAGGGTTGATTAGAGAAAGCTTGAGTCCGTGTGTTGTTCTGATAGTGCTCAGTCCGAAGAAAGACGGAGGCTGGAGGATGTGTACTGACTTGAGGGCAATCAACAAGATAACCATAAGGTATATATTTCCACTGCCAAGGATGGATGATTTGATAGATTGCTTGAGTGGGGCCAATTTTTTTTCGAAGATTGATTTGAAAAGTTGATATCACCAGATTCGTATGAGAGAAGGTGATGAATGGAAGACAACCTTCAATACTAACGAAGGGTTGCATGAATGGCTTGTTATGCCATTTGGCTTAACGAACGTGCCAAGTACTTTCACGAGGTTGATGAACAAAGTCCTGAAGGATTTCATCAGAAAATTTGTCATTGTGTATCTTGATGACATACTGATTTTCAGAAAAACAGAGGCAGAGCATATGAAACATTTGTCTACAGTGATGAAAAGGCTACAGCAAGAGAAGTTGCTGATAAATATGAAGAAATCTTCATTCATGAAGACAAAGCTCATTTATTTGGGTTTTGTTATTTCTACAAATAAATTGAGGATGGATCTAGATAAAGTGGAGGTGATTAATAATTGGCCATCGCCAAAGAATATCTTTGAGGTTCGAAGTTTTCATGGATTGGCTAGTTTCTACCAGAAGTTCATCGGGAATTTCAGTGGAATTAGTGCACCAATGATGGACACAGTGAAGAAAAGACATAAGTCTTTTCACTGGATAGAAGAGGCTGAGAAAAGTTTTAATTTGTTGAAAAGTAAAATCACGGAACAACCAATTTTGGTGTTGCCGGATTTCAAAAAGACATTTCAAGTAAAATGTGATGCAAGTGGATTTGCAATAGGGGCAGTCTTGAGCCAAGAAGACAGGTCGATATCATACTTCAGCGAGAAGCTGAATGAAGCGAAGGTGAAATACTCCATGTATGAAAATGAGCTCTATGCTATTATTCAGGCATTGAAGAAATGGAGACACTAATTGATTCCTAAGGAGTTTGTCTTATACAGTGACAATCATGCTTTGCAATTTGTGACTCAACGGGAGAAGTTGAATCAAAGACATGTTAAATGGGTTGAATACATGCAGAACTTTACTTTTGTAATTAAGCACATTTCTGGAACTTCTAACAAAGTTATTGATTCTTTGAGCAGGAAATGTTTGTTGTTGCAGGAGTTCAGAGTCAAAACACTGGGTTTTGATGATCTCAGGGACATGTACAAAGATGATCCAGATTTTAAAGAGGTGTTTGAAGTAGCTGAGAATCCAATTCTCAGGGACAGAAGCCAATGGATAGAATACATGATCCAGGAAGGATTATTGTTTAAGGGTAATCAACTTTGTATTCCAAAATGCTCCATGAGGGAGAATCTGTTGAAGGAGAAACACAGTGGAGGATTGGACAGACATTTCGGTCATGACAAGACGTTCTCAAAATTAAATGATTCATATTTTTGGCCAGGAATGAGAGCAGATGTCAAAATATTTGTGGACAGATGCAGAATTTGTCAGCATTCAAAAGGGAAGAGGCAGAATGCAGGCTTTTATCAACCGTTACCCATACCTGACAAGCCGTAGGATGCAATAAGCATGGACTTCATATTGGGGCTGCCAAGAAAACAAAGAGGGTTTGAATCGATCTTTGTAGTGGTGGATAGATTTTCTAACATTACACACTTCATACCGTGTCATAAAACCAGTGACGCAACTCACATTGCGAATCTGTTTTTCAAAGAAGTCATTCGACTTCACAACTTACCAAGGAGCATAGTTTCAGATCAAGACACCAAGTTTGTGGGACACTTCTGGAGAACCCTATGGAAGAAGCTAGGAACAAACTTTTCGTTCATTTCATCTTATCATCCTCGGATGGATGGACAGACAGAAGTTGTCAACATAAGTTTGGGAGACTTGCTGAGGAGCTTGGTGACAGAACACCACAGTCAGTGGGACAATATTCTGCCACAGGCGGAATTTGCATATAATGATTCAATCAACATAAGCATAGGGCAGATTCCATTCCAGATTGTTTATGGGATGCATCCAAGAGGAGTTTCATAATTTAGATATTCAGAACAAAATGCAACTAGGAGTGCTAGTGCAAAGGATTTTGCAGAAGCAATGAAGGAACTTCACAGCCAGGTGAAGGAGCGATTGTAGAACTCGAGCCAAGAGTATAAGCGCATAGCAGATCAACACAGGAGACAACTTCAATTTGAGGTTGGTGATTTGATTCTGGCACATCTGAGAAAGGAAAGATTCCCGAAGGGGACATATAACAAATTGAAGATGAAGAAGATCGGACCATGTAAGGTCTTGAAGAAATTTGGGGAAAATGCTTATGAGATTCAATTACCCATTGGGATCGGAATTTCTCCAATATTAAATGTCTCATATTTGTACCCATACAAAGTTGAGGAAGCAGGAAAAAGTGATGAACAACCAGAGGTTCAGTGGACTAAACAGATGCCAGTTGTAGAGAAGCCACAGATGGAAAGCATACTGGACAAAAGAGTTAGTAAGAGGACTAGGCGAAAGGAATACTTTGAATACTTGGTCAAGTGGAAGGGACATCCAGTTGAAGATGCCAGCTAGGAAAATGAAGCAGAGATCCAGAAGCATGGATAGACCGTGCGAGAGCTCATGGACAGGATCCCGTGAAAATTTTCAAGCGAGGGAGTATGATGCAGGAGCATCGCCAGCATCAAGTGAGCGTGGGGCAAGCACCAATGCATTTTGGCACATGATAAATTGTTTGAATGTTTTGAGGTTCGATACACCAAACGTAAATGAAACAATTAAGAAAGGGTGTACTTGTAGATTGTAATCAGATCTTGAGCGTCTCGCTCTCGTCTGAAGGACTAAGAGGCATTTATAATAGTAAATGTAAGTAGGTAGCTTTGAATTCTTAGATTAGACAGTTTTAGGAGACGGAGGGAAAACAGATATAGACACCCTCACTTGTATCATTGTAACATTTGCAGCATGATCAAGAGAGCATAGGAGAGCTTAAGCAGAGAGATGTGTAGAAAAACCCATGTACAGAAGTTATGGATTAATACAAAGATTTTTAGTTCAAACTCATGGTGTTCAATTTATTTTCTATGTTTGTACATGTTGGTTGATATATGCTTGTTTACTCTCTGTTATGCATTTTCTTTGATGCATGAATGTATGATTTCATATTTAATGTCTGAAATCTGAAGAGAGGGAGAGTAAGGAATGAGTTTCAATTGTTTCTATGTCTGAGCAAGATTTTTCCTGCAAGGAGTGCAGTGAAAGTGTCTGCAAGGTGTACGTTGACAAAAGTCAGAGTTAGTCTCTGCAAGCTCATAACAGATAACGTTATTCTGATTCTTGTAGAAGTACAAGTTAAGCACAGGAGTCGTGCAAGGAGTGCACAGGCCGAGTGAAGTCTCAGCGTTTGTAGCCTGAAGAAACTGTTGAAAGACTATTGTCGCAGGGAGTGCGCAAAGTCTAAGAATTCAAATACTTGGAAGTATTTGAAGAACTTCTGCAAGGAGTGCGTGCATGAGTCATATTGAAGACTCAAAGTTGTGGAGAAAGCTCAAGAGATCTAGTTCCTTGGAGCGTCATAAGGAGGCGCAGTGACATTGGTTGCTGGTAGATAAGTTCTGAAAGGAGATATTGTGCTCATTTTGCAGAAATCGTCAAGGAAGAATTTGACGGTCGGAATTCTCCATGGAGAATTCGCGAAGTCCCGAGGGCCATCAGATCTTGCAGAGGAGAACGAAATTTATGGTAAGCCTTTTTCGAAGTGCAAGCCCGGGAGAAATCAGACCATAGGATTGAGCCAACAAGGGTCGTTGGATCACCCACGTAAATCTCATTTCAGGGTTTCGTGAGTTGAAGGGTCGAAACCTTTGCATCAAGACTCACGAGGTCGCGGGGTGCGAAGTCCCGAAATAGTGAGAGAATCTGAGCCATCTGATTTGGAAGGACACGTGTCGTGAGATCACCTATATCGGGGATTTGGACATTGGAGGTCAGAAAGAGAAACCCTTCAAATTCGCGAGTGGTGAAGCTGCTAAGGAAATTAGGACCATCCATCTGAGAGTGGACAGGTGGCGTACTTCCTGACACAGAGGTCAGACCTTCATTGACCATTTCGGGGTTTCATGGGTTGGAGAGTCAGAAGTTCAGTGTTAGGATTCGCGAAGTTGCAAAGTATGAAATTCCAAAAAGGCGGGAAGTTCCATCATGGGACCCGCATAGACGACGTGTCAAAATTTCACCATTTCGGCATATTGGGGGATAAGAGGTCGAGAATTTTTTCCCGAAGGTCTCGAAGTTGTGAAGTCGTGAGAGAATCGCAACCGTCCGTTAGGAGGAGGACAAGTGGTAGAGATCAAGAGTCTCACGAACTCGGAGGTTTGCAAGGAGATTCCAAAACTTGGGTGCTCCAAGTCGCGAGTGGCGAAATCGCGAGGAGCGAGGATAACCATTGGATCCAGAGAATGAGATGGCCATTGGATCAGGGACCCCATCAAATTTCACGCATTTAAGGTTTCGGGGTTTGAAAGGAGTCACTTTCGACTGCAAAAGTCGTGAAGTGTCGAGAGCCGAGGCACGGAGGGACACGTGGCGAAACCACAAAGTGGGCCCGGGAAATAGACAGGCGGACACGCATATCCTAGCAGAGGGAGTCAACACCCATTGACCTCTCGTGTCTCAGGGATTCGTAAGATAAGAGTACATGAGCTCAACCCCTTGACTCGCGAAGTCGTGAGAAGCGAGAACGAGAGGAGAAAAGCCAACCTCGCCTCTCGGGGGTTCGGGAAAGAAAGGTGCCAAGGTTTGACCTTTGAAATCGCGAAGGTGCGAGAGGCGAGAGGTGTTATCACTTAGCCTAGCCGGCGCTCACACAAGGAAGGAGCTGACAAAGGAGACCCATACTCGTATCGGCATTTCGGGTATCGCAGAATTGGAGGAAGAAGAATCGGAGTTTCAACTCACGAATTCGCGAGTTGTGAGTTGCAACAAGCGCCCTTGGAATTGGGCCTTGGTCATAGCACTGTGGTCACTTGGGGAGAAAGGAGCTCACGCCTAGTGTTGTTCGCACAAGGGAGCTTCCCGAAGGACCTGTGGATCAATTCAAAAAGAGATTCCAACAACGAATCTCTTAAAGAGCCAATCTGGCACAAAGGAGAATCTGAATGATCCTGTGAGTGGATCTTGGCCCGAGGATCGATAGGTCTACATCAACCACCGTGTGCTATTCTTGTACCAGCCAGTGCTATTTCGATACCAGCACACCCTGGGCTATTCTGGTACCAAAACACTACATTATTCCGGTACCAGTTTTTCCCGTTCCAGTACCTCCCTTTGCGCCTACTCAGATTCGCGACTGTGTGTATTCTGGTACCAAACACCTGTTTCTAGAAATCACTTGTTGAACGAGTATGTTGTTGGATATTCCAAGAAATCAGTTGGATCAAAGCCTCTAAATCAGTTTTCAAGATCACAATCGACTTCATCAGTCATGTACTTTGTGTCATGAGGATGAAGTCCATCCCTAGAGATTCAATATGAATTGCCAATTGTAATATTTTAAAAATTGTTTTATAAGTATCCTTAGATATTGATAGTAACATATCACCTTCTTTATAAGGGATGTTGTATAGGATATGGGGCATAATAAATGATGAATGTAATGAAGCAATTCGTAAGAACTAGATAATGCATATTGTTTTGATGTACGAGATGATGAACTGTTGATTCGATTTACAAGTTGAAGGAATACAAACAATCTGTTGTGAAATTTCTGGGTATGATTAGAATGTTTTAGTTTGTTATCGTTTAAGAGGTACCTGGTTGATTCGACAAGGGCCCACCATCCAAACTAAGGTAAACCTCCATGTATATGCTTTGTGTGGTTGTGTGAGTATTTAACAATGGTGTGTAGTGAATGATTTCAAATCTATTTTAGAAGTTCAACATAAAATCATTTGTTTCTAAATTGGTGTGAGTAATCAGATACTAAATCAAATAGATAGTTTATTTTTCTAATACTGCAGGATGGAATTTAATTGTTTGATGTGTGGGATTGTTAAGAAAAAGTTATTTTGAGTTTGTGATTGTAGTGTTCTTAGTAGGTACAAGAAGCATAGGACTTATTTCTCATTTTCATGTTCTATAATGAAGTCTCTCAATTATGTTGACCGTTCCATGTACTAAAAAAGGTTTGCTTGAATAGAATAGAGTTAGAGTTGATTTATGTTTCAAGAGTGACTAGAGTTGATTATTAATCATTGTTTTGATTGCTACAGGAAACAAGCTCTTAAGTTCATCTCTCTAATTCATAAGCCTGGAATGAACAAAATTGTTCCCTAAGGAAGAACCTTTTGATTCACTGTTTGCTTGAGAAGTTTTGTTATCCATTTTCTCTTTTAAGTTTCAAGTTGTGTGAAGCATTTAGATATCCTAAAACAGAGTGTTAATTGTTGTTAGTTTAGTTTCTCTAGGAGATAGAATCAAATTTCATATTTTCCTTTCATGAGCCATCAATGAACAGATCCATCACCTAAGAAAGAACTTTAGATCATATGCTTGTTTATGAGATTTTCTTTCTAATTTCTGAATTGTGTGAAGAGTTTTATCTTTGAAGTGTGAAAACAAAGTATTTTGTTATTAATGGTTTTCTTATCTAAGATATACTAAACAGACGTAGGAACTTATCTGTTATCGACACATATAGTGCATCAACTCTATTGATTATGAATCTCAGTTGATAATTTATGGTTGGTAATATATTATGAAAATAATTTCACCAACACGGGGATCGGAGATGCACGAACTTTAAAAAGTTGAGGGCAGGCCACAATCCAAACCACAGTTTTGAAGAAAGGACACGTGGTGGCTCAAGGTGAATTGCGGAGCAAAAAGTAGTTTGGTTTCAAACCACCTTTGGCCACACCCATAATCGCATGGTTACGTAAGGCCATCGCTCAAGGTCATATCAATGAAGGGGCTTATTAGAAAAGGATCTAATTCCCAAACTCTGATATTTCGCACACGCGAAGAGGAGGGTCGCAGGTACCTTTAGACCTACACCAGGAAGTTGAAAGGGTCTGCATATAATTACAAAACAATACCATCAAGGTCTCAGAGAGTCGTTTGGCTCCAAAATCAGAGATCCTTGACCGTGAGGTCAGACTGGTTCCCCAACCATCTAAACTAGAAACCATGGATGGAGAATCTGTCCTTTAAGAAAAGTGAAATTTTTAATGCCCCATCATGGGTGTGTTACAAATTGGTATTAGAGCATGGTCACAACACTTGGCCTTCTTGGGCTCATGTACGAGTCACGTAAGGAGGTATTTTTATCTGCATTTACTCCTTGAGGAGAAGGACTATAGATTGAATCTACGATTTTGGGAATTCTTATTGAATTTCAGTAGAAGAATTTTCTTTAGCCCTTTGTCAAAGTGATAACTACTCTTACTAGAGTAGGGATATGCTAATTAACATTTATAATAAGACTTGAATGTGGATAACTGAAGGTGGCAGGGTTCTATCAAGAGAAGATGAAGCCTGAAGGACAGATGACCTGATGTTTGTAACACTGCTTCTAAGCATGGGCAGTTGGAACTTCAGGAAATGATGATGGTAGATTATATAATGGTTAATACCTTTGTAGGCTTAAGGGAATATGATAGGGTCAGGTAGGATCCCTGGCAGTTATAGTTACTTCTCCATATTAAAATCAGAGTATATAACTCCTCATGACCAGAGAAAAATGAGATGGGTAAAACCCTATGAATGCTAAGGCAAGAAGGTTTTCTTGCTAGACGTTGTCACATAAAGAGGAGAGTGACCCTAGTTGGTTATTGCCTTGAGAAAAGGAAACATCAATAATAGATATGACTGTGAGATTAGTCATGTAAGTTTTTGAAATCTCAAACTAAAGGACACTAATGATGAAATTAAACTATCAAGTGAATCCATGAGGTAAAAAGGTTCAAGAGATGCATCTACTTATACACAAATGTGTATACATGATCATAAGGATGATTGGAAGATCCTTGGGAAAAGGATATAGAATCCGAATATGTCCATGTGTGTGAATGACATGGAAAAAGTGAAAGCAATAAGCTAGCATGATGAATACTTATATGTGTTTAATTATGCTTGAGTACATGGATTTAATGCATTATGGAGCTTCCTAATATGAATCATGATAGTAATACCAGTTAGATATGATTGATATTAAACGTGCAAGTGATGCACAGGTATGATGTAAGTTAACAAAACAAGAATATGTACTGATACATAATTTGGGCACATGACAAAGATGCATGCTTATATTCCTTATGGGATATCTGGTAAACTATTGAAGTTAACTCAAGGTTGAGGCCATTACAAATAGTGATGGATACGCAATAAGGAAGTTCCATGATGAAGGAGTTTCCTGTAGAGAAACTGTGTGAAGACTCTGTTAGTAAAACAAAGTCACAACCTTAATGACTGCTGAGAATTAAGCAGTGAGATACAAGATTATATATATATATATATATAAGAATCATGTATTACATTTTGAAAACATCACGTAATGAATAGAAGACTAATGAACAAATAAATGAGTATATTTGATTGAATAGGCTTGGTTGAAGCCATGTTAAGAAAATGTAGTAAGGCCTTTAGAGATAACTCAACTGGGCTGAAAAGTCCTAGGCGATGTAGAAAAAATTGGAAGAAGGGGAGAGCCCCTAACTCCTTTCTTGCTATGTGTTATGTTTCCTTTGGAATGAGAAAGTTGGTACGCTAATGAAAGTAAATAGGTTTTTAGACCATAGTGATAAGGATTGTATTGTTGAATATGCAATCGCAATCTGTTTGTGTTGCACTTGCGGAAACATTTGAGGATAATGTGATGAAGTGCATAAAGATATGCTAGGACATTTTTAAGATGTTTATGAATTTGAATGTTATGATACATGCATTTGGTTTAATATTACAACTAATGTAATTGTGACTATGATGATGCATGCTATGTATAGAAAGGAATTGGAGCTATTGAGGAAGACAATTTCCAATGATGGGCGACCTCAAGCAGAGGATGACCAGGAGAAGGTTGTGGTTGAAATATTGTTGATAGGGCTGTAAAATCCCCCATAAAGCATTGTTGATGAGGTAAAAATCAGAAAGAGGGTGCTAGCAGCTAAGAATCGGTATAAATATATCTGTTCCTATGTGGCACAAGGTATGAAGGGATTTGGTAAGAACCCCCTCTGAAATATTTTATTGTCTTAGTGTTATGCATGAAATTTTGAAAGGCATTTGTATGCCGTAGATACCCAAGTAAGGTATGATTCAGGAAGGAGAACCTGAATGATGGAGGTATGAACCTCTGGTAGTAAACACTGTTGGTAACCCTTGGAAGAATTCAAGAACTGATATGTCATGAATACATTGGCCAATCAAGGAATTCTTAAAGGCATTCATGTGAAACTTTTGAGTTCATGTGTACTTATTTGGGTTCGTGATCAGCCTAATAGAAGGCAGTATGGTCCTATTGTAAGAATGAAAGAAAATGAATAAGCCATGTGGTGAAGAGGTTGGTTAAATTCCAACACACCATGGCCAAGAACCTATCATAAAGTGTGACAAACTTGAAATCAATGCAAGAGTGCGTTGGGTATGAACGTGGCCATGAATATTGGCATATTTGTTAAATCCTTTGAAATGTTGAATTTTGTTTTGAAAGGTTTGGTATGTTGAAATGAGGAATAGGCAAAGAATGGGACTCTATTTTCATGTTTATATAGATGTGATGAATTGTTAGTATGCATGGTTTTGAATATATATATATATATATATATATATATATATATACATGGATGCATGGAAACTAACAATTTGTTTGGCTGATTGAAGTTGAAAGTGGAGGAAGCAAAGGGGTATTGGATATGGTAGCATTGTAAGCCCATAAGGAAGGCAAATTTCATGTTGATCTGAATTGCTATGGGAAGTAAAGTCCCATAATTATGAATCTGGTTCATGTGCAAAACAAATATGAGAACAAAATGTGGAATTTCGAAATCTGCGGATGACAGGTTTACAAGAAAATTTTTGAATTTAAAATTTTATGATGTCCCATGAATTTTTGTATACATGTGATACAGGTGTAAGGGAAAGATCTGCGAAGAGTGAAGAGATGAGAAACTGAGATCTTGGGTTCAAGGGAGAACTATGGGAAAGAGTATAATCTGATCGCATGAAATAGAGACTGACGGTTTGTTTGGCTGTGTAAAGAATGAATTTCCAAGAGGAGGAGAGTAACCATTGTCCCTATCTATTATAGTACCGAGAGAAGGAGAGTAAAATTCATCCCTATCTATTACAGTACCGGGAGAAGGATATTAACCTTCATCCCTATCTATTAGAGTATTGGGAGAAGGACAGTAACATTCGTCCCTATCTATTACGGTACTGGGAGAAGGAGAGTAACCTTCATCCATATCTATTACGGTACCAGAAGAAGGAGAGTAACATTCGCCCCTATCTATTACAGTGTCGAGAGAAGGAGAGTAACCTTCATCCCTATCTATTACAGTGCCACGATAAGGAGAGTAACCTTCCTCCCTAACTTTAGCTGAGCCAAAAAGCTGTCAAGCTGTAAAAATATGAAAAATGGTTGTTGCTGAGCCATGAGAACCCTATTGTAAGCCATGATCGCCTAGAATATGTTGTGTTGAGGTAACACAAGCCAGAGGGATGCCTCAACAGATATAGTCTGAGGGACTCCTCGACTGTAAGACTCGATAGAGTCTCTGGAATTCTTCTTGTGCAAGAAAACTGTGGCAAGGCAAGATGGATCACCCGAGGGACTGTATAGAAAAGAAGGGGATGTCTGAGCCTGGGCCTGGAGGGTGAGTGACCGCAAGGAAGAAAATACCTTAATAGTTATTGTAAACTATTGATTGGGATCATGCACATGATGGGTAGTTCTTCCTGTGTGAGAAAAACTTGGCAAGGTAAGATGGATCACCCGAGGGACTATATAGCAGAGAAGGGGATGCCTGAGCTTGGACCTAGAGGGTGAGTGACCAAAAGGAAGATAAAGCCTTGATATTTCTCATGAAATATTGATGGGGATCATGCACCCAATGGGTATGTCAAGGAAAAACAATGATCCTGGATAACAAAACAACCATGTGGATACAAATCCACAAACTGTGTAGATAATTATTGTGCTAAGATTAAAAAAAATTCCTAGAAATTTTTATACAATGTTATCACATGAGACTATGATTACTATGCTTGTTGTCTAAGAATTATTGAAAGAATGTGTTTTTGAGAAATAACATCGAGGACAATGTTCCTTTAAAGGGGGGCGGGGGCGGGAATTGTAACACCCTTGTTTCCCCCAACTTGTAATTAATCATAAAATAGGATTACCATGCTAAGGCATGTGGACAGTGTAAATGTATTATTGTTTGAGTTGCCAATACTTGACTGTGGGGGTGAAGCCTTGAAAGTACTAGCCATGATATCACTAGAGGAAATATTGTGAAAACTATAAGAGAGGGTTCATTATATCAAATAACCCCAAATTTCCCTTGATGGAGATAATAAATCTCCTTCGGATCCCAAGGAGAGAAACCAATTAATGAAGAAAGGACCAGTGGTTGAATTATAAACCACTCACATGAATGAAAGAATAGTCTGATTGCAAAATTTCATCCTGAAGTACCATTGGGTATGACAGACCAAGCTGACCCGAGTCCCTTCTGACAAAAGGAACACGATGGGTTGAGAACCATCCTGGGGAAAAGAGATAATAAAAATTGGTAAGGAGAATGCGCAGATCTCTCAAGAGAAGGATGAACAGAAGGCCACAAGCTTGATGCTAAATGAGCATCTGATAAAACTCACCTAGGGCCATAACATAGAGAGAAATCTCTGAACGTTGCAGAGAACAGAACTTGAGAAAAAAGATGAAACAAAGAAAGAATCCTTGAGAACCGTGAGAGTTCCCTGGTGATATCATGGCTTGGCATTGGGGTGGCCAGAGTGCTAAGAATGAATGTCTCTGAGCCTATGGTCAGGTGGAAGGATGAACACCCACAATCAGTTAGTTGGCTACCACCTATAATAGATAAGTAATCACATATCTTGTGTATTTAAGTGGTACTGTGAATTAAAGTTGGATATCCTATGAATGTTGCAGGGATGGATATGTTTTCTTAATGATTTATACTATACCCTTTTTATGTCTACTTGATTGTGTAATTAGGCAAGTAGGAAATTTCATGATTTGGACGTTTTTTTATACTCGTAAATGCTTGCATCCTATGGTGGCTTAAGCCAGATCCATGAACTGTGAGTTCATCGACCGTGGGCATAGTTTCATGTATGCAGGTCGAAACTCCTATTCATTCTAAGTCTCTTGGAGGAAGGAGTCTATTAATATTAAGAGAGGTAGTGTAGATATGCACATGCTCTCTGCGAGGCAAGCATAGACCGAGAACCACTTAAGTTCTAGACTTAATGAAGGAATACAAGAGTAGTGCAGAAGGCCCTTCTAAGTGTTAAGCCTAGGAGAAAGAGTGTAATTATCTTAAATCCTCCATAACTGATGAAGGTCATGAAGCATAGAGAGACTCAAGTATCGAAAGGGAATATCCTTTCGTTTGGAAGATGAACGGACAAGATCCGTTTGGAAGGATCCGAGGTCTATCACGACCGTTAGATTTGAAGGAGGAGCACATGCATTAACACCTTGACTCCTTCAATCTTCGCAATATCGAAGAATGTTGGTAATCATTGTGAAGGGGATGGATCCTCTGAAACCCGAAGTCACGATGCGATTTGGACCATAGATCCAAGGATCTATCGGGACCCGCCTTCACTGTCGGATCTGTGAGTGTGGAGTTCGCGCAATAGAAGAATCATCGTTATGGAGATTAAACTTCTGAAAACCTAAGTTGCGATGTGATCTGGACCATTGGATCGAGGAAGGTTGTGGACCATCGATCTGGTGCAAGTAGATTAATGCAAGGAGTATGTGGGAGTTCAAAATTCCCTAAATACCAAGCTCAGAAGAGACTAGCGCTTTTTAAAAGCACAGATGAGGTCCAAGAGGCAAACTTGTTTCAAGTTTGTAAGCTCAGGAGGGAAAGTGAAAGTCGAGCCCCATACATACGGGCTCGTAGGAAGTAAATCGAAGATCGAGACCTTCGAAAAATCTGAAATCTTACAAGTCAGGGAATAAAGAGAAAGCTCAGGAGGAGGAGCAACAGTGACCGTTGGATCGAGCACTGTGAAAGATCTAGACCGTTGGGATCCACGTCCAGAAAATTAGAAGAGCGCATAGGAGGAGATCATATCTGAGCATGAGGACCAACAATTGTTGGATCCCAAGGAAATTTCACGAGGCCTAACCCTTTGAAAGTGCATAGGAGAGTGGACTTGCGAAGTCTGGAAGTTTCAAAGTCAATCGGAACCGTCCATTGTCAGGGTTGATACGTGGCATAAGATCCACAACTTCGAAGGTTTATGGACAAGGAGGAGGAAAAATAGACAAAGTAAATCCTGGTCATTGATCGCCAGGGGGATACGTATCAGGAGATCGTATATTTCAAGTAAATGCACTTCGAAAGGAAACGAGTGCGTAGAATCTTGAAACTCCCAAAATCCAAAGAGTCGAAGTAGAACCTGTTCATCGGCTGACATGAGATACGTGTCGATAGAGGAGTGAGACAAACTCTTGAAGCCCCGAAATCCGGAGAGCCGAAGTGTCGAACAACTGAAGAGACAAAGCGCCAAAGAGCCGAAGCACCGAAGGGCTGAAGAGACGAAAAGACGAAGGTATCTGGACCATTAGATCCAGAGAGACACATGGTAATAGATCACAAGCTTCAGGTAAATTATATTGGAGTTTCAGTTGAGAATTGAGACTCTCGAACCCCAAAGACCTGAAGTGAATCTGGACCGCCAGATTCAGAGGGACGTGCGACGATGGATCGTGGAATCCGGAGAAATATATTCAAGAGTTTTCAGTGGAGATTTGAGACTCCCGAAGTCTGGAGAGACAGAGAGCTGAAGTAAATATCAACCATTCGATGATCTTAAGTATATCTCAGTCGTCATATCGTCCGAAGTAAATCTCAAGCATCAGATCGTCCAAAGTGAATCTGGACCGTTTGATCCAGAAGAGATGTGGAATAAATCTGTGGATTTTGGGTAAAGGCCTGAAGTAATCCTCAACCGTCCAATTCAAGAGGACACACGGTAGTAAGCCGCATATGTCGAGGGGGAGTGAAAGTTGAGGACTGAGAAATACGAAGTCCAAAGACATGAAGGGATCACAACCATTGATCCGAGAGGGACACACATCAATGGATTATCAATTCCAGATAAAATCCATTAGGGAAAAATGAGAGTTGAGATTTGATATTTCCAAAGTTCAGAAATCTGAAGCGACGAGAGTCATCAATGTGAAGGTGGACACGTGGTGCTAGATCTAGAACTATAGAAGAAAAGAGAGGAGGAAAAGGTCTGAAAACCCGGAAAAGATCTCGATCGTTGATCGAGGAGGGAGTTGAAGGACCGTTGATATGGTTGAGGAGGCCAAAGTCCCGAAGCGGGAGCAGAACTGTCGATTGAGGAGGACACGTGGCAGACGATCTGCAGTTTCAGAGAAATCTCTCCGGAAGAAATGAAAATTTGAGAACTGAAACTCCTGAAGGCCGGACTCGCAAAGGAAATCGTAGCCACACATCTGTAGTGACAGGTTTCAACAGATATTCCACTCCAAAAGATTGACGTACAGAAGAAAGGAAAGTTTGAGACTTGAGAATTCTGAAGTCCAGAATTCTGAAACGAATCATAACCATTGATTTGAAAGAGGTCAGATCTAATATGCATCTTTGAAAGGGATAGATCTGACCCGTTAGTTCAGAGGCACTATCAAGATCTTGAGATTGACGGTACTGTAGCATTGCGGGGATCGAAGATGCGCGAACTTTAAAAAGTTGACGGCAGACCGCAATCCAAACCATGGTTTTGAAGAAACCACGGATGGAGAATCTGTCCTTTAAGAAAAGAGAAAAAAATTATGCCCCATCCTAAGTGTGTTACACTTGCGCTTGGTACTACAGTGTCTATGAGAGAACAAATTGTTTGGGAAACTTTCGAAATTCTCATTTTATCAATCGAAGATTCATTATTTAGGGCATGTCATCTCCGGTGAAGGTATCGTTGTGGATCCAACGAAGTTCGAGGAAATTATGGAATGGCCTATGCCGAAACATGTCCCATAAGTGCGTAGTTTCATGGGTTTAGCGGGATATTATTGACGGTTCATTAAGGGTTTTTTGAAGATAGCCAATCCGATTACAGAATTGCAGAAGAAAAACAAGATGTTTCTATGGACCGAGAAATACACGAAAACATTTTGAAGGCTCGAGGAGTTGTTGATGACAACACCAATACTAAAGGTCCCTGACATGGATGAGGACTTCTTGGTATGCATTGATGCATCCTAGGGAGGCTTAGGTAGATTCTTTATGCAAGATAGTCGAGTGATCACTTACATCTCGAGAAAGTTAAGAAGACATGAGGATAACTATACAATGCACGATTTGGAGTTATTAGCCATTATGTATGCCCTGAGAGTGTGGAGACACTACCTTATTGAATGAAAATTTGAACTAAAAATGGACCACTGTGATTTACAACGCATTTTTATGCAAAGCGACTTGAATGTGCGACAAAGGCGTTGGTCAGAATTTCTTAACGAGTACGATTTCGAGAGTACCTACAAAAAAGTTACAGTGAATAGAGTGGTTGATGCATTGAGTCGGAGAAAACACATATTTTCGGTGATGCCTCTTCAAACGAATATACGCGAAAAGATTCTAACGTTACAACGCGACGATGAATGGTATAAAGAGGTTAAGGAATTTATTGGACAAGACACCATGATGGTACCAAAATTTGAGGGATTTACTATGGACGAAGATGGATTAATGAGATATACTAACTATATTCACATACCTCCCAACGAAGAGTTGATAATCTTGATCTTAAACGAAGATCATAGAGAAATGTACATGTCTCATACAAGAATCACGAAAATGAGGGCAGACCTTAAACCTTTATTCTTGTGGAAATGAATGAAGGTGGACATAGTCAACTATGTGGCAAGATGTCTAGAATGTCAGCAAGTGAAGGATGAACATAGACATCCGACAAGATTACTACAACCACATGCTATTCCAGAATTGAAATGGGAGGTCATTTTGATGGAATTCATTGTTGGATTGCCTCTTACGGCAAGGAGACACGACTCAATGTTTTTGGTAGTTGGCACTCTGACGAAGAGTGTTCATTTTATCCCTATGCGTATGATGTATCAAGCACCTGACATAGCTAGATTTTTCATCAATGATATTGTGAGGCTGCATGGAGTGCCTAAGAGGATCATATCTGATCGAGGATCAGTGTTTACATGATGATTTTGGAATAGTTTCCAAGAGGCCTTGGGAGCCCAATTTAACTTTAGTATCGAATATCACCTAGAGACAGATGGGCAGACTGACCGAACGAACCAAATCTTGGAGGACATGTTGTATATGTACATGATGGACCAACAAAAGTGTTGGACACCTTTGAGTTGGGATTGGTTTGAGGATAGGGCACTGGTAGGACCATAAGAGATCCAAGAAATGGAAGATCAAATGAAAAAAACAAGGCAAAGGATTATGGAAGCACATGATCGACATAAAATTTATGTCAATGTGCATCGGGTCGACCGTAGTTATGAAGTTGTCGATTGAGTCTTCTTGCGGGTGAAAACACAGAAGAGTTCAATCAAGTTTGGAAAGGGTGCTAAACTCTCTCCTAGGTTCATGGTACCTTTCGCGGTTGTGGAAAGGAAGGGGCTCGTTTCCTATTGACTATCCTTTCCTGATTCTTTGAGGCATATGCACGATGTTTTTCACGTATCTGTTTTGAGACATTATGTTAGTGATCCTACACATGTGATGGACATGATTTCCTTGCAAGTATCAGACGAGGGTGTGCTCACGATGGAGCCAATCCGCATTCTGAACCATTGCATTCGACGACTACAGCTTCGAATAGTCGATCAGGTCAAGGTCCAGTGGGACAATTATAGTCCACACTCGACTACCTGGGAGAACGCATATGATATGCATCAGCAGTTTCCCCTTTTGTTTGATAGCTAGACATATAGATATTATGAGATACTTTATTTCTCCACTTATATACTGTGAAACTTTGGGATGAATTTTAAACCAAGAGGGGGTGTATGTAACATCTCGCTCTTACAAGTAATAAAGGGGGGGGATGAAGATAATGAGGGTAAAAGATTTAAATTTAAAAATTAATGGAGGAATAAATTATTTAAAAGATTAATTGTTGGGTAAATGCAAAACTTGCTAATTTATAACTTAGACCAAAAAGGGGAAACTTAATTACAAAAGGAATGTGGAACATAGGAGGAAATCTAGTCTAGAGAACTTTTCATTTTCAAACTCAACTAAGATTTAAGAAAGGCGTAAGTCATTAAAGGAATGTGAGGGAATAAAGGAACATCAATGAACATATTTAGGAATGCTTTTAGGTGGGTGAGAGAAATTGGAAAATTAAATGAATTTCTGGTGCAACTAAGGGATGAGATAACAAGTGTACAGGGGAGAATTTTCCTAATAATAAATTTAATAAAAATAATTTAGTGTGATTTTGGAAACAAGTCACTCATAAAACTCTATAAAAGAAATTGTGGGGGAAGAGAATGGATCACATCTGGTATGCTTAAGGTTATGCTGCCGGATTTTACTCTTGAATGATTTTTCTTGTGGGAGTTGGGATACCCAGCTCGGATAGAGAGTGGTAGCTCGACCTTGCGAGGGGAGCTGGGAGCTATATTTATTTGGTTTGTGTGTGTGGCCCCTTTGCGACTTGGAGGACTCATGGGAAAGAAGAGTACCCCTAGCGTTGGCTGGGAGGTATCGGTGAGGTCTTGACAGTTAGAAAAGAGTAGCTGGACAAAGTGGATGTGGCCCCTTTGCGACTTGGGAGGCTCATGGGGAAGAAGAGTACCCCTAGCGTTGGCTCGGAGGTATCGTTGAGGTCTCGACAGTTAGAAAAGAGGAGCTGGACAGAGTGAGAGCGTGTGACAACCATTTTGGATCCTTCATCGTTGGATTAGGATATTTAAAAAAAAAAAATTGTATTTCTAATCAAGTTAGAAATGTATATGGAATCAATTATTGTTGTAATTGTGATGGTTTTTCTAATTTCTAGTTGGGCGAGTTTTTCTGATGTTGTGTAAATTTTAGATAAATTTTGATGGGCAGCCCTCCATTTTCTATTACTAGAAACTTAAATTTGTTTAAACCAATAGTTTTTCGACTTAGCGAGATCCCATGTTCTGAGATTTTAAAGGATTTGAATGCTGTTTTAAACAAATTGTTTTCCACTTGCTGAAATTTTTAAAAGAATTTGAATACGGTATAAAACAAAATGTTTTCCTCTTGCTGAGTTTTTAAAAGAAATTGATCGTTGTTTTAACCCATTCGATTTTTTACTAGGTGATATCCCAAGCTCTAAGTTAAAGAGCTTGCTCGTCGTTTTGAATTTGCATTGGTTATTCTCGGGCTCTACCTGTTGCTTGTACAGCTACGTTTTGTTTCACTTTACACTCAGAATCTTTGCGCCAAGTAGGATCTCTCTTTCCTAGAGGGTTTCCCTTCGAATCAAATTGAGTATCAGGCGTTTTAATTAAACCCCAACAACGTGATAACCCTCTTTTCATTTTCCCTTCATCTACTGGAATTTCTGCATACATTTATCTTCCTTTTTACTCTGTGAATTGCTCTTTTGCTTCCGATTTTACCCTTTTACTTGGGGGAATTTATCCCACCGATATCCATTCGGTTATTCGATATCCCTCCTTTCGTTCTCACGAAATTTCAATCAAGTTGGGAAATGTTTTTAGACACTGGGCGAAGTGTATCTCAACAAATTCTTCAGGTATTTCCACAGTCGCTGCCAAGATCCTATCGCCTTGTCTGTCTGTTGCAGATGTTCTCAAAAATTTTGCTGGAGTAATTCAGATCCGAGTTTATTTCACTCGTGATTTCTCCCAACCTGTGTAAAATGTGTAATCCCTTTTTCCGATCAGCTGATGGTATTCCGATGAGGGATCGTGCTCATTAAGGCAGTTTCCATTTTAGTGAAAGTTTAGTTCGCTAGTGGTAATCCGTTTTCCATGTGATTATAAAGAGCGTGGGTGACCTCGCCTTAATGGTAGTTCAACAGTATTATACAAAAAATTACCGACTCGCCTTTATGGTTGGAACCCCAAATGTTAGCTACGATCTTCATCATTTTTAACCTACAGGTCCCTTTATCCCAGTTAAATTTCTAATTGGGGTTAGAGTTATATTATGGAATATAATGAAGTTGCCTTAAATTTAGTTGCAACCTAACTTAGAACACATTCAATATACATTGTTACTTCAGAATTCAATTTTTAATCTAGTTTTTGTAAAGGTGCTTGGTTTAGAAGTAACTTGATTCGATGATTATTCCACTATGCCCCTAACCCTTACTCCCACCATCGATTGCTAGAATGGATTTAGTAGCCTTGGCGCGCTAAAAAAAAATATTGAATGACAATATTATTGCCCTAAAGCTTGTTAGTGGAAACACAATCTAGGGATCTTGAAGTTAATCAAAGGGACACTTGTCGATTGAATAAATTGAGTAATGCTTACTCGTTGAATTGAAGGATCGCGCTCAATTCCAACTTGGGATGTAGACTCCTTGCATGCAACCATTTATATGTTTTTCATGATGAATTAGAGTTCGGATTCTTGCGCTCATAATTTTTTTATGGTTAGGTATTAGACACTTGTGCGATAAAAGTATTGAATGTAGTTACATTGCATCAAAGATTAGTTGATTTATTAGAGTGCTTGCATTATAGTTTTCATATAATATATGAAAGTTGAAGATTTGGACTTCTGGCTCAATGGATTTAATGTATGGACTGATAGTTATAGATGTTTAGTTATTTAGTTTATTCTTGAATGTTGGTTAAACTTAGTTATCTCTTACGCGCATGAAAAACCTTGGGTATTGAATGATGTATTGTATAATGTTTAGATTCTTTGTTTGCGCACCTTGAAAATTCAAGTTATGAATGTGTGATGGATATTACCCTTGCGCCATGAAAAGTTGTTGTAATTGATGATTGATTTAAATCGCGTGCCTGGGAGTTGAGTAGAATTGTTGCGCCTTAAAAAACTAAATGAGTAGATTATTGCGCTTCGAATTTTGTTGTTGTTGGATGGTTTTAGTATTTTAATTCCTGCTCTCCATGGAAGTTTATGTTACATGTGTTGGTTTATTATATGCTGTTAACATTGATGATAGTTGATGATGTTATTTAGCGTAGTCATTTATTTTCCTTATCTGATTAAATGTTCATAAAATTGCTTCAAGTTTCATTATGTTCTAATCCGCTATGCTTTTTATGTTTTTGTGTCACGTTAAATTCATTCATTATGATATCGTCGAGTTGTGTTGCTATGAATTTATTGTTGATTTTATTGTACTAATGCTTAAAAAAAAATTACTTGTTGTATGTCTTTTTGTGTTATAACGGTTAGGCCGTTACATATGGTATCAGAGCGGGTTCGACCCGTGATTTGGGATCATTACGTCTTCCATTGAATATACACTTGTTTATAATTTATCACTAATTAATTTGATTTGTATTTATGCAGGTAATCATGGTTAGAGGACTTTGGGAAGCCAGATGAGGGGGTGCTAGGGGAGGAGACACAACGCCTCCAGTAGCATCCACGCCCAAGGGGTCTAACCCCCAAGGAGAAGAATAGGTTGTCGGACAGGAACATATAGTTGTGGGAGATGTGGTTGGGTTGATGAGGTCCTTTTAGAGGATGTCAAAGGCCCTAATCAACTGTTTGGATAGAGATGAGGCTAGGGCGCCAAAACCTTCTGAGGGTCCACCGTGCGCACCAGCCGGTATGGGTAGCGTTCATCGAGAACTCAAGAAGGTCAAGTTTCTCGAGTTCTTTGGTGCGACGAATGATGCAGTCGTTGAGGCGTGGTTGGAAAATATGGTGATGTGCTTTGCACTTCATGATTATACCTCCAACATGAAGGTCCGCATGGCGGTATTCCAGTTAAAGGGGAGCGCTCTTCTATGGTGGAGGACGCTCCTGCCATAACTGAACATAACTGTTGAAGAAATGTCATGGGGATTGTTCGAGGAGCAATTCCAGGAGAGGTACCTATCTGAGGAATTCATTGAGCAAAAAATCAATGAGTTCAACACCTTGCGACAGGGCAACCGTACAGTTCCCGAGTACGAGGCCCATTTCATGGAGCTGCTTCGGTATGCTTTACATCTGAATATCGTGAAGCTTAAGCTCAACAAGTTCGTGTTTGGCCTTAGTGTCAGCATTCGTACAAAAGTGAGGATTCTGATGCCTCAAACGTTGCACAATGTTGTCCAGAAGGCCCTTATAGCTGAGGAGGATATCATCAGTGGGGGTCAGTGTAGGACTCCTATGAGACCGGCGGGACACATGACATCTGGTGCGCAACAACATCAAACACTAGATAGGAATCCACTAGGGTATCGAGGCACTTCGAGATGATCCACTTTTACTCCACCATGATGACCGATGTCTCAGCAACGGACTCCCTTCAGAGGACCAGAACACCACCATCAGTGTCGACCGTAGCAACAGCAGTTTAGGCCTATTCAGCGGAACATACCAGGGTTTCAAGACGATGGGTCGTTAGCTTCTACTTCAGGGACGAGGAGTATTGGACCAAAGATCAGGTGTTGGACATGCGGAGAGCCACATTACCAGTGTGACTACCCAGTTGAGAGGAACAGAGCAGTCAGATCGGCCGGAATCACTATTGTAGGATATTTGGGCAAGGCCCATCAGATTCATGCAACAGTGAATAATTTCCAGAACAAGCACTAGTCTCTTGTTCTTGAGACGCCAGGTACCATCGCTGACCAGACCCTTAGTATTTTGATAGATCCAGGTGCTACAGAGAGATTTATTTGTGGTGCAGTGCTAAAACGAATTAAGGTAAAGGTTATTGAACATGGTGAGTTTATCTTTGTAGAAATGGCTTCGGGATCCAAACAAAAGGTTGGAGGAAAGGTTATGAGCCGTGGCCTTAACCTGGGAGATTTTGTCACGAAGGCCAAACTATACGTCACCATCTTAGGATCATATGATGGCGTGATCGGTATGGATTGGTTGGAATCTCATGGGGTGATACTCAATTGTAAGATAAAATGTTTGAGTTTGGTTGATGATGAGGGACAGAGATGTGTGATTGTGGGAAGGAACCAAGGAGTTTCACTAAGGTTCATCTCTTCCCTACAACTTCGGAAGAGTGTGCACAAGGGATGCAAGATATATGTGATCCTTGCGTTAAATGAAAAGGGCATGGAATAAGGACTAGAAAACCTTCCGATAGTACGAGAATTTGCAGACGTCTTCCCAGAGAAGTTTCCAGGATTTTCGCCTGAGAGGGAATTGGAATTTAGTATCGACCTAAAACCTGGGACTGAAACGATAGAAAGAACACCTTATCATATGTCGACCCTTGAGTTTCAGGAGTTGAAAATGCAACTAAAGGAGTTGATGGATCTAAGACTTATACTTCCAAGTGTGTCCCCATGGGGTGCGCCTCTTATTTTCATATGGAAGAAGGATGGGTCATGGAGCCTCTGCATTGACTATCATCAATATAAAAATGCAATGATCAAGAACCAATACCCGTTGTTAAGGATAGATGATATGTTTTATCAGATGAAGGGCGAGACGATGTTCTCGAAGATCGACTTGAGATCATGGTATCACCAGTTACGGATCAAGGAGGAAGACATTCCTAATACTATGTATTTAAGATGAGCTTTGGACATTACAAGTTTATTGTTTTACACTTTGGACTGAAAAACTCCCCTAGGGTATTCATGAGATTTATGAATGGGGTGTTCTGCAAATACTTGGACAATCTTGTTCAAGTGTTCATTGACAATATTTTGATATATTCTTGGACGATGGAAGAACATGACGAACACTTGTGCTTAGTATTACAATTTCTACGAGAGAACAAATTGTTTGGGAAATTGTCAAAATGCTCGTTTTATCAATCGAAGATTCATTATTTAGGGAATGTCGTCTTTGACGAAGGTATCGCTATAGATCCAGTGAAGTTCAAGGCTATTATGGAATGCCCTGCATCGACAAATGTCACAGAAGTGCGTAGCTTCATGAGTTTAGTGGGATATTATCGACGGTTCTTCGAGGGTTTTTCGAAGATAGCCAATCCAATTATGGAATTGCAGAAGAAAAAAAAGAAGATTGTATGGACCAAGAAATGCGCGGAAGAATTTTGAAGGCTCAAGGAGTTTTTGGAGACAACACCAATACTAAAGGTCCCTGACATGGACAAGGACTTCTTGGTATGCACTGACGCATCCTAGGGAGGCTTAGGCAGATTCTTGATGCAAGACGGTTGAGTGATCGCTTACATCTCAAGAAAGTTAAGAAGAAACGAGGAGAGCTATGCGACGCATGACTTGGAGTTATTATCCATTTTGTATTCCCTGAGAGTGTGGAGACACTACCTTATTGGAAAAAAATTTGAACTAAAAGCGGACCACTGTGGTTTACAACACATTTTTACGCAAAGCGACTTGAACGCGCGACAAAGGCGTTGGTCAGAACGGCTTAGCGAGTACGATTTCAAGATTACCTACATAAAAGGAACAATGAACAGAGTGGCTAATGCATTGATTCAGAGACCATGCATATTTTCGATGATGCCTCTTCGGACGAATCTACGTGAAAATATTCTAACTTTACAATGCAACGATGACTAATATAAATAGGTTGAGGAATTTACCCGACAAGACACCATGATGGTACCAAAATTTGAGGTATTTACTGTGTATGATGACAAATTAATGAGATATACTAAACTTATTTATGTATTTCCCAACGTCGAGTTGAGAAGATTGATCTTAAACGAATCTCATAGAACAGTGTACACAGCTCATCCAGGAGTCACGAAGATGAGGGTAGACCTTAAACCCTTATTCTTCTGGAAAGGAATGAAGGTGGACATAGTCAACTACGTGGCAAGATGTCTAGAATGTCAGCAAGTGAAGGCTGAACATAGACATCCAGAAGGATTACTACAACCACATTCTATTTTGGAATAAAAATGGGAGGTCATTTAGATGGACTTCAATGTTGGATTGTCATTGATGGCAAGGAGACACGACTCGATTTTTGTGGTAGTTGACACTCTGATGAAGAGTTCTCATTTTATCCCTGTGTGTACAACATATCAGGCACCTAACATAGCTAGAGTTTCCGTCAGTGATATTGTGAGGCCGCATGGTGTGCCTAAGAGAATCATATCTGATCGAGGATCGGTGTTTACATGACGATTTTGGACTAGTTTCCAAGAGGCCTTGGGAAGCCAACTTAACTTTAGTACCACATATCACCTGGAGGCAGACGAGAAGACCGAACGAACAAACCAAATCTTGAAGGACATGTTGTGTATGTACGTGATGGACCAACAAAAGAGTTGGGAGGAGTTCTTGTCACTAGTAGAATTTGCATACAACAACAATTATCAAAGCACCATTAATATGGCACCATTTAAGTTTCTTTACAGGCGACCATGTCGGACGCCTTTGAGTTGGGATCAGCTTGAGGATAGGGTCCTGGTAGGACCATATGCGATCCAAGAAATGGAATATCAAATGAAAACAATAAGGAAAAGGATCAAGGAGGCACAAGATCGATAGAAAGGTTATGTCGATGCGCATCGAGTCGACCGTAGTTATGAAGTTGGCGATCGAGTCTTCTTGCGGGTGAAACCACATAAGAGTTCGATCAATTTTGGAAAGGGTGCTAAAATATATACTAGGTTTGTGGGATGTTAAGAGGTTGTGGAAAGGAAGGGGCCCGTGTCCTATCAACTAGCCTTTCCTAATTCTTTGAGGCATATGCATGATGTTTTTCACGTATCTGTTTTGAAACATTATGTTAGTGATCCTACACATGTGATTGACATGAGTTCCTTACAGGTATCGGACGAGGGTGCACTCACGTCAAATCCAACCCACATTCTGGACCATCGCATTCGACAACTACAATGTCGAGCAATCGATCAGGTCAAGGTCCAGTGGGACAATTATAGTCTGCACTCGACTACCTGGGAGGATGCATATGATATGCGTCAATAGTTTCCCTTTTTGTTTGATAGCTAGACATATAGATATTGTGAGATACTTTATTTCTACACTTATATATTGTGAAACTTTGGGATGAATTTTAAACCAAGAGGGGGTGTATGTAATATCGTGCTCTTGCGCACACCTGATTGGACTTATTCTTTGAGGACACTTGCATGCGAGTGATCCGGTTCATTATATGATTGACTATTTCTCTTATGGATTTCGATTATGTTTTGATGTGATGATATGTATTTTATTATATTTGTGTCGACATGTGATATTGACTGGTTTTTCCCGAGTGTGCAGGACTCTGAATCGATTGAGGATGTCGATGGCATCGATGGACCTCCTTGGACTCTGGATCAAGTCAGAGAGTGGAATGTTATGGTTTGAGTGTTTTTTATATTGCATATGTGACATATGACTGGTATATTATAATGTTTATTTTGGATCGCTGACATGTTTCATTGATGGATGCAAGTTGACGATAGCTTTCTAACCAGACTCACATTTGGAATAAAGGGGTCACACATGACAAACAAATATATTGAGGGAGAGGTGTGGGAGCATCCCTGCCACAACCTACTAACACTCATGTCGTGGCTCGAATTGTAGTTTAACGATTACCTAGTTCGAGAGATCCAAGATTCCATGAGGGCAGACTGTGACAGTCGCTCATGATGATTCTAAGGGGTACGAAATAAGGCAAGGTCCTTATTCCTTAGAGGCCCTTAGTATCCCACAAGGTCGCCTTACAGATTATTGACTCCAATGGAGGATGTCTACCAAAATCAGTCAAAAGGAGAGTGACACCCTTGGAGCACATAGGGCATATTGAAGGGCACATCGTGTAAATAAAACATGAATGCAGGCGAGTGGCACCCTTGGAGCACGTAGTGCATCTTGAAGGGCACGTCACGGTTTTAACACTGGTGAGTCAATGAACCTAGGTACCTAGAAAAACAAATTCTCATTTTTACTTGGTCAGTGCCAAGTTAATTGTTGCGTGAGTAAAGTTTAAAAATTATAAAATTTCCCGTAGAAGCAATTTTGATGAGCCTAGTTGAATTTAAAGCCTAGGTATAAGTAGGACATGAGAACTAAAAATTAACTAAGCAGGTAATAAAGGGGGGGAATGAAGATAATGGGGGTAAAAAAATAAATTTAAAAATTAATGGAGGATTAAATTATTTAAAAGATTAATTGTTGGCTAAATGCAAACTTGATAATTTAGAACTTAGACCAAAAGGGGGAAACTTAATTACAAAAGGAATGTGGAACATAGGAGGAAATATAGTCTAGAGAAATTTCCATTTTCAAACTCAACTAAGATTTAAGAAAGGTGTCAGTCATTAAGGGAATGTGAGGGAATAAAGGGACATCGAGGAGGGTTTTTAGGAGCACTTTTAGGTGGGCGAGGGAAATTGGAAAATTAAATTAATTAATTAAATGAAATTCTGGTGCAACTAAGGGATTGGATGACAAGTGTACGGGGGAGAATTTTCCTAATAATAAATTTAATACAAAGAATTTAGTGTGTGTTTTGACACAAGTCACTAATAAAACTCTATAAAAGAAATGGTGAAGGAGGAGAATGGATCACGTCTGGTATGTGTAACGTTATGTTGTCGGATTTTACTCTTGAATGATTTTTCTTGTGGGAGTTTGGATACCCAACTATGATAGAGAGTGGTAGCTCTACCTTTCGAGGTGAGTTGGGAGATATATTTCTCTGGTTTGTGTGCATGGCCCCTTTGCGGCTCCGAGGGATCAGGGGGAAGAAGCGTACCCCTAGTGTTGGCTGGGAGGTAATGGTGAGGTCTCAATGGTTAGAAAACATGAGATGGATGGAGCGCGAGTGCGGGATAGGCACTTTGGATCCTTCGTCGTCGGATCATGGTATTCTCATTAAAAAAAAATTGTATTGGTAATCAATTTAGAAATGTATATGGAATAATTATTGTTGTAATTGTGATGGTTTTTCTAATTTCGAGCTCAACGAGTTTTTCTGATGTTGTGTAAATTTTAGATAAATTTTGATGGGCAACCCTCCATTTTCGATTACTAGAAACTGAATTTTGTTTAAACCAATACTTTTTCGACTTAGCAATATCCCATGTTATGAGATTTTAAATGATTTGAACGTTGTTTTAAACAAATTGTTTTCCACTTGCTGAAATTTTTAAAAGAATTTGAACACGGTATAAAACAAAATGCTTTCCTCTTGCTGAGTTTTTAAATAAATTGATCGCTATTTTAACCCATTTGTTTTCCTACTGGGCGAGATGCCATGCTATGAGTTAAAGAGCTTGCTCAACATTTTGACTTTGCATTGCTTATTCTTGGGCTCTACATTTTTCTTGTACATTCGTGTTTTGTTTTGTTTTACACTCAGACTCCTTGCGCCAAGTAGGAGCTCTCTCTCTTGGAGGGTTTCCCTTCAAATCAACTTGAGTCACTAGTACATATGACCAAATTTGCGACGGTTGTTCATTGATATTGCCACACTTATCCATCGCAATTTCCATGAAAGCCGAGATTTTTTTCGTCGTAATAATTTCGTCGCTATATCCACGATCCAGGTGTGTGTGGAAACATCGATGAAATTAGCTATCCACGTGTCACCACCTTCAATATTGGATAACCTTATGCATCGTCGCAATTACGACGAAATTTTTTCTCAATACCAACGAAGAAATGTGGCAATTACGACAAAACTTCGTCGCAATTGGGACGAAAAGCTATATCTCAAAACCATATTTACGATGGACTTATTGTATATGCGACAAAACTTCATGGAAAAGTGTGACGAAGTTTCATCTCTATAGCGATGGTTATGGTAAAAAAGTAAAATAAATTCCGACGAAATTCCGTCGATATTGCGACGATGACTGTAGGTTTAAAAAATACAAATGACATGAAATATGGTATTACCATATTATATTGTAATATGGTATTACCATATTATATTGTAATATGGTAT
>ML779608.1:70729-122891 GCA_009831015.1 Picea engelmannii | reverse complement strand
AGATTTCAAATGTTAGTAGGAAAGACAGGAAAAACGTCTGAGGTTTCTTATTGGTTGTTGTTACATTCACCTCGGGTTTTCGGGTATTCCCTCAACTTCCTTTATCTTCATTGGGATTTGGGCTCGGGATTTTCATGGGTACATTATCCTCATCCAGTGATTTTAACAATAAATCCTTTTATTGGGGAATCCTACACAGATCCATCACTAAAATATTAGCCTTCATCTTCTTCAGGTCTTCTACCACATTATAGTCTAGCTTTGTTATTTCATGAGCCAGGAACTTGGGTACAAAGTGGAGTGATCTGAAAATGATAAAGGCTTGTATTCTTGAAAATATTTGCAAGTCTTATTTTAGTGTTCTTATGAAAAAGGATCAATTTGCAAACTCAAATTTTTATAGAAATTACACATTCAAGATGCAATAATAACCAGCAAAATAAAGTGAACAGTAAACACAAAACACAACAAATGATAAAGGAGTTCACCCCTCTCTTGGGCTACATCTCCTGGTCCATCTTCTAATGGATCTTTTATATTATTTTTTCAAAGTTCTAAAATATTTGCTTTACAATGCTCAAAATGCCAAATAGATGGCTCCAATGGCTTTAGAACGTCCAAAAACTCCTAGCTGGGCTTTTTCGGCACCTGATTTGGCCAAAAATTGAAGAAGATAGGCTTCTTGGAAGTTCCCCTTCAAACTTGTTGTCTCTGGATCGCCAAATTGCACCTCTGTGTGTTCAACCCAGCCTCTGTGCTCATTTACGTGCTAAAACCTAGCACTGGGTGCATAACCAAAAAATCACGCAAACTGTAGGATGTTTAGGGAACCTAGCCCCTAACTGCCAAATCATTGGGCGTATGGCCATGTGACCGCACATAAAAAAAAGGCTAAGTTCCAAGCCAATGGCTAAGCGCCAAGTGTTCAAACGCACGGGGATCTGAATCCATTTGAAACGTGTGCACAGGTGGTCGTATGGTGAGCACATGTGACTGGGGGTCATGGCTTATCCCCAGCCCGGACCATGCCCAACCATAATACAATGCAAACTTAAATATATTTGCAACCATATAGTTGTAAGAACTACATGGGTGGCGCCGGTTGGGCGGCCCTTCCCAAACATATACCCATGCCCGTAGGTCGCAGGGTCGAGTCCTGCAAACTCCAAAAATTTTATCTAATGCTCAGGTGACACGTGGCAGCCCTCACTTGGGCCACGTGTCACCAATCCATTCACCACAAATATGCCACATGTCGGATGCTAATTCATCCACATGACTGCCACCCAACACCTACCACGTGTCGTATGGCCCTGCCAACTCAACATCTGTACGGACTGTACAGTCAGCAAAAATTTTTTGCCTTCTGACAATTTGAACAGAATGCGATATCTCACTCATCCGACATCCATTTGAACCCGTTCGAGTTGCATTGGGTTCATGAGGACGAGGCCTACGCACCCGTTCAATTTGAAGTGATTCCGAGCACTCTAAATTTTGAGCAAAATTTGATCCCCTGGATCATGGAGTGGAGGGGTTTTTTGGGATGAGGAAGATGGTTTTACAGGTTTTTTAGGAGCTTGCACAATGACAAATTGATTTTGTCCAATGGGGGCCTTGATCCTAGTTTAAACAGCCAACACGTCTAGGCATTCCTTGCTCTTTGCGGGAGTGTCAAAAGATACGGTATGACTGACATCCCATAGAACCATGGTTGTTTGTTCAGGAGGCTTCCTTTCCTAATTTTATGTGACACTCATAGTATAGTCATTTGGTTGTTTGGCTACCGTGAAACCATCCAAGAACTAATTTTCAAATAGATTCATGGAATTTATCCATTGAGGGAAATCCTTTTCTGAATGACCATCTTGATGGTAGTTGCAGTATGAATCTGAGGCCTCCTCTCCCAAGTCGATGTTCAAGCTAGAAGGAGGCGGATATATAGCCTTGAATGGTGGATTTTTTGTAGAAAAGCATTTGTAAGACCTGGGGTTTGATGTAAATTCACCTACATTTCTCTTCATGTCGACAATTTCGTTGAACAAATTCCTAACCATCCTTTGTAATATCTCCATATCGGTATTGTCCTTTTCAAAAAAAAAATCAACTTGTTTAATAGGGGGTCCTGTCAACATAAGTCCTCATCTTGGGGATTGTGGAGTTTATTTCTTTGATAAAGATATTTGGTTGTCTTTCCAGCCTTGCATTTGAAATTCAATGATCTTGGTGTCTTCAAATTTTTTGGCCAGAGTTGGTTTAGTGACTCTCTTTACGAACATGGAAATAGATGCTCATAATGCATTAGCATATACTTCAATTTAGAGTTCTTGAGCAGGCTTGAAATCTATTTAAACTTGTTGAGGATAGTTGTGAATTGTTGTTTGAAGTCCTTGACTTTCTCCTTGGGGCCCATGGTGGAAGCAAAGAGTTGGGCCATTAGGCCCCCTATAGTCTTTTCTTCGATGAATTTATCATGGAAATCTTTTTGGAACTTCGTCCAACTATTAATGGAACCAACTGGGAGATTAAAATACCATGTTGAAGTTGAGTTCTCAAACATGTAGGGTAACAAAAGACATACTATGTCTTCATGTTGGACATTCATTAGCCTGATCGCTAATATGAATTATTTGAAATGATCTTCGGGTAGTTAGGAAGTTTCAGGGTCAAATTTTGGAAGAAGTTTTTATGGGTGTCTAGGTAAATGGTGTAACCTACCTGGTAAGGCTAGGACATCCCTAGCCAACCATGGTTGGTTGTTTCTTAGATGGTCATTGACTTCTGGGATATCTTCATTGTTTTCTCCCATGTTATTAGACTCGATGTATGAATTGTTTGAATGGGAACTTGTTTCTTCATATTCTAAATCCTCTACGTCATAGTAAGTACTTGCGGGTGGGGATACCAGAGGAATTTTGGGAATGAAATTGAGAGGTTGATCGATTTTGATAAGGGAAAAATCTACCAGATATTCAACCATATGGACAAAGGTGTGATCTGGGGTGTTGACCATCGGTCTAGAAAAAAAAATTCTGCGAAGAAGAAACAGAGCTAACGGTAATGCTCTGATCTGTCGAGCATAATCCCTAGTAATCATTCTAAATGTGTTAATTTTGTTGTGGGGGATTGCGTAGGGTATCTCTGAGTGAAGGTGTGAACTATATTCCACTTACGGTGACTTAATTGTGGTTGGGGTACTTTTAGTATTAGGGCTATTCTTGATAGGAATAGCCATGCATGTGGGTTGTTTTGAATCTAGAGGCTATTTAATATAAGGTTTTGTTCAAAAAGTTATTGTGGCTAGCCATGCATTTGTCATGCCCTCCTTCTAGCACAAATTTTGTTGAGGGGTTGAAATTCCCTTGTCTCAATAGTAGGAATTGTGCCCACCAATGAGGCCCAATTAGACTCTTCAAGGTTTGATGGTAGCACAATTCTAGAGATCGTTGATCTGTAAATTTTCGATGGGATTTAACAGTGATATATCTATGTACTTTTTGAGTATTTTTTTTCCTTCTTGAAGAAATTCTCTTTTTTGAGTTGACAATTTTCTTATAATGTATTGACAGACAAACAAAATGACCTATATAGGAGAAGACGAGGAATTGGGATAACCTTTGTGCCCAGGTATACAAACAACAATTGGGTTAGGTTCAGATTGGAAATAATACCATCACTTTACCAAACCATTAGATATTGTTTGAGAGAAAAAATTGGAGAAATATTTTGCATGCAATAAACATACTCTAGAAAATAATTTCATTACACCTTGCCTCACATGACATGTTAAACATTATTGATTTTCCTTTTCATCAATTTGAAATAAAGAACTGTAAAGTATTCTAAGATAACTCAAGAAATATTATAACAGATCTTACTGAATACTGCAGCAAATGTAGAGTTGAGAATGGAAACAATCCACAGGTTCAATCACAATCACACTTGAGATAAAAAAAATTGCTTATGGTTTTACATAGAACTTATAAATTCAATAATCCTTGTCTGAGAAAATAGTTCTCTTACAAAAATAAAATCTTTTTTTCTATGCAAAAACCATCTACCTCTGTGCATGGCCGAAGTTCTTATTTATAAAATTAAATCTATTAAAAATAGCTACTACATTGAGTGTTATCAAGTAAACAAGAGAAAAGTGGACTTAATCCACATGTCCCTCTCATATTATCTCAAGTTGTTTTGATGTTCTAATGCGACAAATTATCCCTCTCATATTCAAACCAATGGAGAAATAGTTCTTCGCATGTGTTGGAATAAGGAAACTTGTGTTGTTCCATTGGTGTGTCGAGAATCTCTTTCATATACACCACAAGTATTTTGTATTTGTCTAGCTTGGAACTTAGTCTCTTCAAAAATGCCAATGCTCTGATCTGGAGCTTCATGAACTTCTTCATTTGTCCTGGGACAAGGGTTGATATCTTAGAGATCTCTACTTCAGATGCCTGATCTAGTTTAATGTGTTTCTTGAGTGTGTCATGCAAGTCTATGAAATCATCAGGTTGGATGAATTCCAGTAGATGGAAATCTCTCATTTCTTTGTTTATTTTCTCCCATATTTTCATGCACTCTTCCCATATTTCTTGCATTTTCCAATGAGGTTCTTGTACCATTTTCGTCCAGTGTTCTATGGCTCTGTGTATTTTGGTGATAATGTAATATGTGAGTACCTTAATACCATTTTCTTCTGTGTCTCGACCCGCCTGCACCTCTTTGATGTACTCAATCATCTCCAACGCTTGATATTCCTTTTCATACCATCATTGCATATCTTTGTAGGTCACCAACCCCATATGGGTGTTTTCCTGATAATCGATTATCTGGTTTGTGAACAGATCTCTCTCTTATTTGAATTTACTATATACTTCCATGAGATCACCTTTAAGAAGTATTGTTTCCTGAGTGGTCTCCTGATAATACTCCACTTGATGTCAGAGATGCTCTAATTCCTTTCTCATGGAAGTTGCTTCTTGTTTATCCCTTTTTTCTCTATCCAAGGTGGCATCAGTTATATCCATCCCATCTCCAAGTAGTTTTCTCACCTTGGTATGTTCTATGTCAAATAAATTTTCTTTTGCGGTTACAAATCAGAGTATTATCCAAAGTGAACCTCCTTATTTTGAAATTTCTTTTCATTACTGCCTTTCTTTTCTTGTCATAAGATATGGCCTGCACGTCAGCAAACTCATCAATAGGTTCAGGAATTGGTTGATCTCCCAAAGATAGGGTACTTCCCAACATCCCTACTGTGTAGAAATGTTCCATAGCAGGTTCCTTCCCTTTTTCCATAGTAGGCACTTAACTCCTGCCTTCTTTTGTTAGTGACTACTCTTGCATGGAAGTTATAGGTTATTTCCATGTATTACTAGTTGTTTCTCTCAATTCCTCAAAGGGAATGTTCCCTATGATTTTTGGTGATGAAGCTCTTTGTTGGTCAATTCCAGGTGGTGGTGTTGTTATCTGAGGTGAATAATTGAATGGAAAACCTGCAATTATTGTATATTCTATATTAGGTTGTTCATTATCAATATCCCCATAATTAAGAGGTGACCTTGCCTTATCTAAAAGATGAGTTTCATGTTGTGGAACATTCACACTAACATGGGTGTCATCGATGGTCATGTACCTTCTTTTTGAACCATGTAATAGTCCTTCTTCGGTCGAGGCAGTCATTTCTCCCAAAGCCTCCTCATAGGTGATAGGTACCAGGACTGTGTGAGTTATTACTGAACCTTCAACATCATCATATATAGTTATTAAATCAACAAAGATCGAGGGTAAACATGTTCTAGTAGGTTCCTTTAACGATCTTTGTGGCATTCTAGTTATTGTAGATTGCTCTATTTTTGTTTGTAGTGAACCTAGGTCGACCTGAGAAATGATCTCCTCTGGTGGATTAGTTTCCATAGTGTTTGGCCCTACTACATGAGTGCTTGTATTAATTGGAACAATCCTTGAAGGCTCTAATATTTAAATAAAATGTGTTTGACCCACTTCTTGCATAACCTGTTCTGCCTCGTCCAGGAGCATTGTTCCTCTTCTTACCGCCTTTGTTTCTTCCACTGCTCAAAATTAATCTTGTGCTCTAATAGTTTCCTCCCTTGTATGCTCTACTATTGCAAATTGTTCTTTCACTGACATGGCTTTAAACTTGGTAAGTTCCAACTTTTCTTTTCTTTGAAGAACCTCTCCCCAGTCTTGAGCATTTTCAATGAAGATCTTATCTTCATAATTGTCATGGGCATAAGGCCAATGCGATGCCACTTTCCCTATGTGTTGGGGTACTATCCCTTTGGGATCATGTATTTTAAATTTTCCTATAGGGAACCTATACTCCAAATGGATCAGACCCTCTTGCTTGGCATCTGTGGTATCCTTGACTATATAATACCCGATATGTAAACCGTAGGGTATAAAATCTCTCTTCTTATGCTTCACCAGAGAGGCATTGAAACCCTGTAAAATGATCTGGTAGCATATTTCACCCAACACCAAATGGTCTGGGACATAAGTGGGGAGAAATTATGGATCACTAGTAGCTCTGAAAACCCTGATATAAGTGTTATTTTCTTCTAGATACTAATGAAGTACTTTGGATATCATTTTCTTGGTTGCTACTTAAAGCCTTGGACAATCTTGCCTAAAAATAATGAAATGTATTATGGCTATTAAATCATCACATATCATGGCATAAGATTTCTTATACTTATTTTCCCATAGGATGTTAAAATAGACATGGATCGGTAACTCAGAAACATGCCATCTCAGATTCATACCTAAGAAGACATTCCTTGCACAAATCACATCTAGAAAGAAGGATGCCATGAAAAAGGATGGTGTTTGTCCTTCTTTTGTGTCCTGAGCCTATTGAATAGTGATTCTCAATTGCTTTGAAATATTGGCCCCCCAATTGAAATTACTTATAGAGACAATGATTGTATATGCCAGGGGAATCCATGCTTCTAAAAATATTGAGTAATCCTTTTCTCCATACAATCTGAAAATTAACACCATTAAGTACATGTATGGTTCCCTGAGATTCGTTGTGTTGTACCAACCATTGGTCCTGTTATTAATTTCTTATCCTCCCTCCATCAGGAAGCTAATAGTTGGTTGGTGTTGTGTTTCTCATAGATCTTAACCACAAAATTAGTTTTCAATCTTTTTTTCAGGTCTATGAGCTTGTAATAATTTTGCACTTCCACCGGAAGGAACACACTGACGCATTCCCCTTCCAAACTATTAATTATACATTTATCAGTGTCTATATGATCAATTATCCACCCTAGGGTTTATATACAAGGAAAGATGGGAGTTTGACATACAACCTTATGTAAGGACGATTGTCTAATGTTTGGAAACAATTGGTCATATAAGTCCCTGGTACACTATGAGGTGTAAAATTGGGAAAATATTCCTGATGAATTTTGTTGTAGAGGTCACCCCAAGGTGGGAGAAAATTTTTAGATGTGGTGCTTTCCTTTGTATCTTGGAATGTTGGTGGTTGGGAGAACTGCTTCTTGGTCTATATTCGGATCAAGGGTTTTTCTTTCGGTGCAAATTCCAACTCTATTTCTACTGTTGGGCTCGATCCTTCCCTAACTTCCTGTTCTTTCCCTATGGATGTCCTCGGTGAGAACCTAGTTATTGAACTTATGGGAGGCATATTTCCTTCAATATAACGCCACTATGAGTTGTATGCAATTATAGTAAATAACGAAATTCAGTGATGCATAGCACCTGGAAAAGTCACAGTAGAATTTGATGTTTACCTTCTTTACAGATAACCTAGTCTTACTAGTATTTTCACGAGACGACACTGGAAGTGGGCTTCTTGGTAGTTTTCCTCCTTCTTTTGATCGAAAGGAAATCTTCTGGAATGGAATGTGAAATTGGGAGAAAAATAAAAAAATGGCATTAAAGATTCAAATTTCTAAATCCCCCAGGCTTACCTTGTCGCATCCAACATTAAATTGGAGGGTATACAATGTATTTTTCATAATCTTTAGAAATCAAAGAAAATCCACCCAACACTTGGGATTTAAATGCATTGCGAATTGACGGCGTTGGGGACCATTGTTTCCAATTCATTGGTGATTTCTGATTTAGAGTTTGATTGGCATGCAGTGTCAGAGATCGAGGAATTATTTAAGTGTCTCCTGCCTTTGACCACATCTTTTCGATGTCGATGAATTTTTAGTGAGGGATCCTTAAACCAATTATTTGTTCTTCGCGGGTTTTAAGGGAAATGGAATAGAAATAAAATAAGCATACCATGTTCATTGGTGACCCTGACCATTTGAATTTATAGTTCTGGAATTGTTTCAAAACCTAGTGGAAATCCCCCTGCGCAAGTTATTTTGAACATACTCACCATCTGATGACTAGATTTGTTCTTTGAATGGATAGATGATCCAGACTTCTCTGTAATATCGGCATTGGGACAAATGCCTATGTTACATTCTTTGTTATGTTTAAAATTTGTCGATGGTTGATGTGTGCATCGGCTTCGGTGGTCAGTTCTGACCTTTATGGTCTTGTCTTATTGATAGAAAACAAAATCTTGCATCGACTTTCATTTCCGTACATGATGACGTAATGTGATGATGTGGAATTCAACAAGAAAATTAAGTTTCATAGGATGACGTGTAGGCTGTCATGATGTCATGGGTGGTTTGTGTGGCCAGACACATGGCATGTGAAGTGGAAAATAAGAAAGGTAACATGGACAACACATCAACGGTCGGTTTTTGTTCTTATACCTACTCGAAAAATAACACTCCTTTTCTTGGTTCTCCTAATTCATCGATGTCGGAAGGAATCTTCTTTTTTCGTGCTTGAATTACATGGATCATCTCCAACGATGATGGTCTATCGGCGATCGAAAAAACCTTTTTTACTCATGGGCATGTTAACACATTTCATCAATGACCAATGGCTTATTGACAATCGACAAAATCCTTTTCCACTTAGAAAATGTACACAACGTTTTCCCCTAATCCCGATTATCGGTACTTCTTTTAAAATTATTTTCCCCTAATCCCTCGATGATTTCAACAACAGTTCTTGGAAAAGGTTGTGGTTTTCTTTTCTTTGAATCCTTTCTTTGGATTTTCTATCCTGATGCAAAACATGAAAAAAAAATTGTGTTTTCTTAAGGGTTTAAATGCAAGGAAAACAAAGGAGAAAAATTGCATGAACTTAACAAAGGTTAAATATCCAACCTATGTGAATCTGAAAGAATAATATGTAAGATAAAAAAAGGAAAAGTGGTACCCAAAAATTGAAAATTTTAAGGGGTTTGTTGGGGACTCAACAAGAATTTTATATGCGGAAAATCAATCAGGCAGACTTCAACGTTCTCACACAGTCCATAAATCTTGACCCTCTTAGAATCAATGCCACACACATTTTCATATGGTCGGGTCGTCTTTAATCCAAGTTGTTCCATCACCTTAAAAGACATGACATTTGTGGAGGCCCTAGAATCCAACATACAATTTTTTAGGCAGAGGCCATTCATGCCCAAGGAAAGATAGAAAGGAGGGTTATTGTCCCCTTTTTGATCAAGATACATGGTTTTCAAAATGATTGGAGGGTCCTCCTTCTCAGTTGGTACCTATAATAACTTCAACATTTCCCTCCTCACATAAGGAATTTTGAACATCTTTGTTGCAGGGACCATCATATTCAGCTTCCCAAACATGGATGCAACGTCTATGTTCAACTCAATATGATATTTTGTTGGAGTTGGCTTGGGAATAAAATGATGTATTGGAAGTGGAAGTGGTGGGATCACTTTCTCTATAGATTGGGGAGGAGCGGTTATTTCTAGATGAGGCAGAGTGGAAGGTTGTGATGGAGCAACTGAAGCTTTATTTCTCCTAGTGTATGCAAAAAATTCTCTCTTCCTCAATTCCTTTCTCTGATCATCTGTCAACTGGTTTAACACCCAGAGTCTTCCCTCTCTTTCCCCATTTCTTCTAGCCTCATTAATTTGTTCCTGTGTGACCTCTTCCTCTTGGAAGTTACAGATCATATCCATGAAGTTCATACTATCAGGAGATTCTTCATCTTATCGGGGGAATTCATCCTCTTGGTGAGGTTCTTGACATGGAGAACACCACAGTGCCCGCTCTGTTTTGACCATTCCAACCGGGTTCAACATATCAAGGGCCTTTGCCTCTTGTTGAGACCTTGGTTTCCAACCTGTGGAATATCTTTGTTGTATAGAAAATTGAGGTTTAGAGGAAGATTGATTCCTTTCCATAGTGGTTAATCGGCCCATGATTTGATTCTGAACTTGGACAAATTGAGTACTCATATCATCTATCTTCTGAATGAAGAAAACAATTAGATCTGGAGTACTTCTATTGGAAGCCTTAGTCTTTGTTTCTTCCTTGGAACAAGGATACTAAAAAGGATCAACCTTCGAGTCGATGATGTTCTCTTCAATCTCTGCACTATACTCTTTGGCTTGTGCCAAGGTGGTGGGCTTCATGTCCTTCGTAATGAAACGCAACTTCCCATCAAATGCATTTATGTAAAGGAGACGAACAACTATAGTTGTAGGATGCAGATATGTCATGATTTGACTGTACAATCTGTCAAACCTATTGTCAAATTCACTCACTATCTCATTCTCCTTATCATTTATCTGATTGAACTGAGCAACAAGCATCCCATTATCTTTCTTCATTGTCCATCTGTTCTTGAATAACTTGGAAAAGTCTTCATAAGATGATATGTGATTATCAGGAAGTACTCTGAACCATCTTTGAGCATCTTCATTCAATGATGAGGCTAGTAGCTTCATTGCTACATCCTCATGTTCCACTTCTACATTTTCCATGTCTCGTCCCATGACATAGAGATGATCGCCAGTAGTGATCACATTATTTCTTGGAAACTTTGGAAATCATTTGTGAGACTCCTTTGGCATTGTGTTGGGATATCCAGGTATGGTGCCCATGTTCAGGGGTTTATAAAGTTCATTTTCCCAATGGTAATCCATTGGATCAAGGGGAAGGGTACCGTGGAAAAGGGTTTTGACAACAGGATACTTGAGAGGAGGCCTTATTCAATAAACCTTATAAGGTTTGAATCTTCCTGGGGGAAAAGTATTAATGGAAGACAGATTCTGGGAAGGTTGATTCACCATATGAGCTTCAAGAATAGCTCATCAAGGGTGGAAGGGGAACGTCCTTTAAGTGGAGTCATCGGGAAAGCTAGGGGTAAAGGCTTTGGGATGTTAGCTTGAAAAAGTGTCATTAGGGAATGAAAGAGGATTCAAAATCCTCCCCAACAAGGATGCCAAAATTTTATCACACAAATTGTAGGTTGGGAAAATCCCAAACCAAGCCACAAAATGGAGACAACTAGGAGAATACCTATCCATTCTCACCTTAGATAGGTATTCCCATCACTTTAGAGGTGAAGTGATCACCTCAAGGGGGGAATCCTGGGTGACCCTAGGGGGAAATGAGATGGAAAGTGATACTTATGGTGTATTTCCCTATAGGTCAAGTAACGTTTCTAAATGGAAAGTAGCTTGGAAATGAGTCTCAGTGGTAGTAAATGGTTGCCAAAAAGTTTGAGTGCCTATGAATGATGATGGTACTTGCTTGAGACACATGAAACACCAAGTATACAAGCTATATGTTAAGTGGACAAGAAATTTAATATTTTTGTCCCTATTTTTAGAAGTCAACAAATATATATATCAACAATGAAATGATATTTAGTGCTGCTAAACAAGATGTTGAAAGTCTAACAAATGATGTAAGAGATAAGCTAGTGAACTCAAGTAATAAAGCATAGACTTTGGCATCAATGTAAGGTTGTTATAGAAAAGTATTGTAGATATGCATTTGCAGCCTTATGACTGTATAAAACAAGTTTCTACAGCAAAAAAATCAGCCACAAAAACTTACAAAGAATACACCAAAAAGATGCGCTAGGACTAGTAGATTATGCTGGAATATTCTTAGAAAATTCTTACGGTTGACAAGAGAGTAAAACCAAAATTTATGATGAATTTTGTATAGCCCTAATGGCCGTAGATTAAATTTGTAACAGTAGCAAGACTTTCTTGGCCAAATGAGATGCCTTAGTGGCTTAGAGACATGTTTAGCATATAGGTTAATTTCCACTTAAAACAATTTCAATATCTCAACTTTTCACAATTACCAATGTAATAATTTGTTTCTCCAATGCATAAATACTAGTGCCTTTCTATTGGTAAAATGGATTTTGTTGATTAAACAAGTTGGATGATTTACTTCCTTGGGGTTGTAAGCTCTTTTACTCCACAAGGAAAACTCTAACCAACAAGGAAAACCTAGGATGGTGTAAACTCTTTTACTCCTCCTAGTATTCTTTGCACAATAGATTATTCCAAACAATTATAATGGACTTGGATGGGGTTGTATGCCCTTATACTCTCCAAGAGCTCATCACATTAAACTTACAACCAAGAAAATATAGCAATGAAAATGAAATCCTTACCTAGTTGAAGCATTAACAAGATGAAACCCTAATTCACCAAGGAAAATCCACCATAAAGCAAGAACAAGCCTTCAAGAGAGCTAGCGCATCATCCATCCATCCAATAGCATAATATAAACCATCACAAGATAATGTAACCAAGAGAGATAGAGAAAATTTCCCAAGAAGGGAGCAAATTTCAGCCAATGTAGTCTTCTCACAATGGGAGAGCTATGATAAAATGAAATAGAGTTGATCTCTATTTATACAAATCCTCTAAAACATAGTTTGTCCACATTCAAAGGTAAACCACAAGAAAATGGTAACTTTTCCCTTTTTCTTGCCCCTTTTACAAAATAACGTTTTTAATTCATAATTTTCACATAAGATAAACCCTAGAAACATGACATCACCCTCTTGGGGAAACATTTTAGCACTTTAGGTCAATTCAATGAGTTGGATATGAGTGCGCTAGGCCTCCAAAGGCCAAGTGTCTTCAAGCCAACCCTCTCCTCAATGATCCAAGGGCTCCTTCCTTCAAAATGTGCCAAGCGTCTTCAACCACCACCAAACCCTAGCCCTAAGGTGACGTCAAGCCCTCAAACATGACATTTTGGCCTCCAAAGGCAAGTCGTTTGGCTTGTAGGGGCTAGGTGAGATCCTCCAAGGTGTCTCTTAGGCCTCCAACGGCATGTCAGCATTTTTATCGCACAATTTGTGGGTTGGGAAAATCCCAATCCAAACCAAAATATGGCGACAACTAAGATAACACCTACCCACTTTCACCTTAGATAGGTGTTCTCGTCACTTTAGAGATGACGTAATCAGTTCAAGGGTAGAATCTCGTTGACCCTGGGGAAATGAGATGGAAAGTGAAGAGATGATGAAGTGTCCCCCTATAGGTCAATTATGGAAGGTAAGAAGGGCTTGAAAAGAGTCTCGTACATGGTATAATATGTGTCAATGTTTAACTCATGGTAGAAGATGGTAGAAGATTGCAAGAGACAAGCTAGCAATGACTAGTTTAACTCAAGTGTGAAAGAGAAAGACTTTAGTATGAAACAATGTTGTAAGAAAATAGTATTGTGGAGATATAATTGCAGCCTTATGGCTGTAGAAAAAAATCCATTACAACAAAGAGATCAACCACCAAAACTTGCCAACAATCCACCCAAAAAGTGCGTTGAGACTAGTAGAGGATAGGGGAAAACTTTTAGCAATTTTTGATGGTTGGTTTGTGAGTTATTAAGAGAGTAAGATTAGGGATTTTCATCCTTAATGGTTGTAGATGAAATTTTATAACATCATCAAGAAGTAATTAGAAAATGAGATGCCCTAGTGGCTCAACCAAGAACATAAATCATAGAATTGATTTCAAATTAGAAAATCTCAAAATCTCGAGTTTTCACATTAACCAATGCAAGATTTTATTTCCCCGATGCAATTAGATTTAGTGCCTTTAGCTATTGGGTTATGGCGTCAAGTAAATAAAGAGCTAATTGTTGGACACACCGACCACACTGAGAGGGGGGGGGGTGAATCAGTGTGTGGCTTTTTTACAACTCTTTCAAAAATTTAGTTAGCAACCACTTAAAACATTATTATTCATTCATAATTAGCTACTTGCATATATCAACAACATTCATCAATAATAGAGAACATTAAACCATCACCATAATGAACACAAAGAACACCAGATATATATAAGCTTTTGTATTATGTGTTACATGAGACTACAATATTAAGGGTTTATCAACACCAACTCCAAGAGAGCACCAACTCTCAAATACAAAACCTAGCTTGCAGATCTCAGCTGAAGGTGACTATGCTTTGTTTCCCCAAAAATTACAAACTGGGTTTTGCTGAAACTTTGAGAGATTTTTCATCTACCTTGGTGCATCTACTCACCAAATTTCGTGAGGACCCAGATCACCGTTTGAAAGATATACACGCTTCAATTTCTACTCTGTTTTCAAAAACGTGGATGAATAAAATGTTAACTAGTCATCACAATTTTTCCTATCCTGAGCTCCCACTGATCACAAAGATGCTTGAATTATTTATTTTTTGCATTCCACTATAGGAGCATTGAGTGGGGAGTTGCCAAACACTGCCATGACTAAAATAAAACTACTAATAAAAGGCTCATGGATGACTAGTGATTCTCGTTCTATGGATTCACCACAATATGAACAAGATACGGGGGGCATGGGTATCGAAGAATTGGTAAGACTGTTTAGTTTCCATTTTAAAGGAAATTTTTGATAGAGTCAGGAATTGGTTGTAAAAGAATTGTGAGTTGTATCCAGAGGATTTCGAAAAAACTTCCACGTAGACTCCTTCACTAATTCAAACTCATATTCATACATGTTTTGTGCCCGCAAACGATTCCTTTGCAAATTCAAACTCATACTCTTACCTATTCATTGCCAAAAATGACTTGTTTGCCAATTCAAACTCTGATGCACCCACGTCTAGGAGTTTCTTTGACCCTTTCCTCTGAAATTCCATTTGAAAGATTGTTCTTCTGTCAAATATGCTCTTTGTTCTGTAATTTTTATGTTAAAATTTCCAACTGTTAACATAAAAATTATTTTTTTATCCCTTGTATTCATATGTACAGGTAAAAAGAAACGTCGTGGACATGTAAAACGAAGATATTGATGTAGATCGGAGATATGGGTACGTAAATCATAGGTAAACAGTGGTATGGAGCGAACAAGAGATGAATACGCTGACTATGGTATAAAGTGAAAAATGGTATTATTAATATGAATAAGACAACTATGTGATGAGTGACAGAACAGAGGTATGGTATCTTAAAAAAAATGAAATCTGCAGCCTTATCATCAAGATTTAATCCATTGAATTTTTTTAACCTACATCAAAGCTTGTTGTTTTGTTACAGGGTTTAGGGTAATTTGAAAGAATAAAAATGGGGTCGAAGGGTGAGACAGGTTAAAGCATTTTTTTTTAATTATGCCAAGTCATTTTTTCCATGCTTTCTACATTTTAGCATTCTTGTAATAAAAACAATTTAAACTTATTTACTTTTGTGATACCTATAACCAATCAGAAATGATGAATGTTGATGAAGAAATTGATTCGAGTCTGTTGCAATGATTTGGACAATGATCTGGAAGCTACAAAACTTTACGTACCAAAGCATTCTCTTGAGATGATAATTGTGCTGACAATTTTTTATTACACATACAAAAAAAGTTGTAATTGATTCTATTGCTAATCGGGGAAGAGTTTTATTTACTAATTTATCCATTACTCTGCCCAATTTGAAAACTGATAGTCCTTCTCAAGTAAATGCATATTTTCAATGAAACTAGATCTTCAACAAAATCATAAGCTTGTAAGCCCAGATCACAATAATTTAATTTGATTCATTAAATTATCAACCAGGGAGCTCGTAAGTTTGTGAGATGCCATCAAAATATATGCAAGATTAGGAAAATAATTTCTAAATCAAACAAAGTAAAGAAATTTCAATGCTATGATCACAATAATACTCTTAATCATCCTTAATCTCTAACCCTTAGTTCCATAGATTTTATCATTCTGGTTCCATAGTACAACTGAAATAAATTCACACGACTGAAATAGAAATCACACAAATTAATAAAACTAATTGGGAAGTGTATACCAAGAAGAGGGTATCATGCCTCTCCTAGTATATACTTCCAATAAGGAATACAACAAAGAAATCTTGATTTGCAACAAGAAAATATTTATTCCAACATCCAAATGATTACAATCAACTCCTTCACTAATGAACTGAACTCTGCACTAACTCCCCTAGATGAATAACATCCTCTCCTATTTACACATTTAGCCTCCCCTTCATAAAAGGAAAAGGAGTTACAACAACATGGTATTAGATCCTAAACAAGTGGATCTACAACCAACAAATCCTAGATCCTAAAGATGTGAATCTTCTCCACCAAATATTGAATTTGATCTAAGATAATTTGGAGAAAATAATAATAATATATTTCATGAGAACCATGTGCTCAAATATTAATTTAAGAAATCACAATATTTACTCTAAATAATCATTAAAACATGGGAAATCAACCACTTTAGTGTAAGTATTTCACATAAAGCTCATGTAAGGTAGAAATGAACAAATAAAAGAATAAGAGTGATGAAGGGAATGATAATGGAGGGTAAAATGAATGAAATATGGCTAAATGGCATCATAGAATGTGTTATTTATGAGGCCCGACACCTTCAATCCTTAATATGGAGTTAACACATGTGATTTAAAAATATATTAGTAACAATTAAAATGTGTTAGTATCAACTTTATATATATATATATATAACAATTGAAAGTTAAAAAGTTTTTATGGTTAAAATGTTTGAATGGTGGGTTGAGCAAGACAGAGATGTGAAATTCCTTCCGTGTTCAACATGGAGTTGACACATGGCGCGCGCACACACACACACACACATAGATCTTAAAAACCAGTGTAGATTCATCTTAGCGCTGATCTATCATGTGCCAAGAGGCATCAAATTCTTAGAGATGCAAATATTTTTTTAGAGTACAAAACTAGAGGAAACATTTTCATCTCAAAGGATTTGATGCCTCTCGGTGCATGATAGATCCGTAGTTAAGATACATCTACGCTGGTCATAAGAGAAATAAAAACAAAACATTAAGTATTATGTGTTAATTAATAAGATAACCAATGTTATAATAATGATATAAGTTTAAAATACGATGAATAATTGGATTGGACGACCTAACATTTTCTAATTATAGATACAAATTAATATTGGACAATTTAATATTGTCTAATTATGAACATGAATAAATATTGTATTGGTGTAATTGTGAGTTTGATTATATATGCAAGGATGACAATGTTGGCAAATTTTAGTGTAAATGGCAAGTGTCACCATTACCATATGGAACTATTCCAAAAGTCATTTACATAGTTGGTATTATTCCATGTGCCAAGTGTTTAATAATGTCAATTGCCATTTGAACTAGCACCTACCAAATTTATTCTTTATTCTTCTTACATATCTCGTCAAAATGATATTCATACTTAACGACGTTTATTTTTAATCATATTTTCATTAAAATAAAAATGAAAATAATATTAGGAAAATATAATATTTATTGTTTAATGATAAAGTTAGACATTGTTATGATAATAATTTAAGTTCAATTCTTCTTTTGTGAGAGGTTAAATTGCAATGAGGGGTAGTATATGGTTTCATGTATGGGATTATAGCTATATTTTAATAAAAATCATATGATCCCACTAGAGGTAGCCTCAATCATGTTCATAAAGGATGCTTTCTTGCCGAAACTAATTTATGGTCTTGGAGTAAGACCTAGAAGTACTTTTGATTGGCCAAGAACTCATTTTCCTCAGACCTAAGGAAACGTGTTAATAGCCCGAAACCCAAAGGAAATTGACAGGAATAAATTTCTACCCCCTTAAGGACCACTAGTAAACTATTTCAAGTGGCATGGCTTTCCTTAAATAATGATAATGAGTCAGCGCACATTCATAGATAGAAAGCATTGATGGTTGTCCTCACTACCAATTAATCACTAAACTATGATAAGATTTACCACCTTCCAAAAAAATCTAAATTAAAAAACCAAATGAACATATAACCATGATCATATATAAATTACTTAAATTAAAAAAACCCATTAATTATTTCATAGTAATCATATCATGCATACATACAAATAGATTAAATATCCTACATATAAATGGATTAAATATTTAACAAACCCACGTTAGCGTGGGCTTTATTGCAATAATGAGAAAAAAAAAAAAAAAAGTGAACATCAAGTATGATTTGTTGTTCCTTTCCTAGTCTGATAATTTCATTTACTAATTTCATCAATGTAGATGCCATCACTTTTAAAGGATTTTTTTTTGCATAATTTGTACTTGTCTAAGCCCAAGATATGTAAATCAAATTGGCATAACCACGTGATAACCTACCACTGCCACCTTAGTAGGAAATCCCCACGTTTTAGGGATGGAATGAAGTCCATTCCAGGGGAGATGTCCTTGGTAACCTCAAGGGATCAGATAGAAAGGGTATAGCCGAGTTTGGAGGTCCCTCTCACCGGTTACCTAAGTCAAAAGGTCTAAGTCTGTGAAATTGAGGCAAAGGAAGAGTTTTGTGTACCTTCCTGGAACAAGAACAATATATCATGTATATATAACACTCTCCAAGTACCAATATGATAGCATACCTAAACAGACAGTAGAAAACATAAATATACAATTGTTGAAGCAAAATTGTAGTTAGATGATGGTTTATAATGGAAATTAGTTTTTTGTAACAACCACAATAAATTTAGTTTGGAATTGCATGAAATCACATTGAAAACTTAGTATAAACCCAATAGATTGTATTCCAATTATTCCAAGCAATTGTTGAGTAAGTTAGACTAGTATTAAGTTAGTGTATGTAGCAAAATGAATAAAATTAGATGGTTGTAGTAGTGTTTTGCAACAACAACAATAAAGTCAGTGAATTTAGCTAAGCTAGGTTTAGAAAAGGTTAGTAAAATCCTTAGACAATAAAGTTTGGGAGTTGTTTGATCAATTCCTTCACAAGAGAGAAAGTAAACTAGTGCCTTTTGGGCTATGGAATCAATTACAACAACAATATAACTTGGAGAAATAAATGGTGATAGTAATTTTATAAGGATGATTAGATGAATTTGAGGAGCTAGCACTTTAGGGCCTCAAAATTCAAGTCTCAAAAGATGAATTTGCTAGAGAACAAGCTCTTTTGGGCTCTAGCAAATTCTTCCTTTTCCTTAGACTCTTGAAAATTATAACAACAAGTCTCTAGACAAGAATTCTAAAATGATAGAACTTTAGGCCTTTAGAAGCCTACTCTAGACAAGATTCTCTTAACAATTTAATAAGTGGAATGATATTGAGAGAGGAGGAGACAACTTATGCTCATTTCCTAGGGTTTTAAATAAGCAATTTCATATTCTTCAACCTAAACAAGCAAAATTTACCATAAACATTCAATATATAAAATGACAATTGCATATTCTACTTACTTCACCAAGAATAATCAAGCATAAACCCTAGTTGCATATTTTTCCACCAAGAACAAGCCAATAGACATCCAAAATTAGCTCCTCCAAGCCTAGCGCATGAGTAAAAAGATCCAAGCATGCCAAAGAGGGAGAAAATTTCAGTCCTATCCTCTTGTGAGGAAGAGTTGTGATGAAAAATGAGTGGTGGCTAGCCCTACTTGTATGGGAAATCCTAGCCACCATTAACCCAAAAGTCATGTTTTCTTAATAATTGAGCCTACTTCTTAATTTTCCCATTCAAATTATAAAAAAAAAAACATTTTTTTACAAAAATAAAACCCTAAAGGGTGACGTCATCCCCTTTGGGGTGATGTTGAGCTCCCAAAGTGAAATGTTGAGGTGAAAAGGTACAATGTTAGGCCTACAAAGGCTCATCATCATGCCACACGTTCCAACCATCATGTCAAACCCTCCTCCATCAAAGCTTCAATCCCTAAGTGACGTCATGGTCTAGTAGGGTGATGTCCAAGCCTCCAAATGCCAATGTCCGGGTGGAGAGAGGTGGGAACTCATCTCTTATCCATGCCAGAGTGCCTCCAAAGGAAGCTACCTCCTTCAATGTAAAAATAGTGATCACAAGCCTACCCCAAACGTGGGGTTTCCACATCCATCCTTGGGCTCCAAAGACCCCATGAAGGTATGAACAAAGTCATCTCCTCATGAATACTTGTCCATTAGGAAAGGTCCAGCAAAGACAAACAGATGTGTCCTACAAGGGTCCATAAGTCACATTAATCATTTCAAGTAATCCACATATAATAATGGAACCACCCAAACATGTGCATCAAACCCTCCCTTTTCAAACTAAACAAATGCTCAAAGACCTTATGCAATTTGTCAAATTTAGGTGTGGGAGGGGTGTCAAGGCATCCTATTGGGTCGGTCAATCCTAAATTCAAAGGTGCTTCCCAAGGAAAACCTATCTAATTCATGTGAGAGTATGATGTGGAGTGGTTTAATAATTCTGAGCATGGGGTTCATAACATACAAGGGTTTGTTTTGTCTCATTTATGGGTGCCTTTGTAGAGCGTGTCCTACCCTTCGTCCGTGATGCAACATTTTTCCAATCCCATTTATTTTCCTTTAATTAATTAGATCCTTTCCAAGTTGAATACATTAAGGGGCACTAAGAGGAAAATACATAGCCCACATGCGCTCTACCTTGGAAATCATGATTTTCCAAGTTGAAGACAATAAGGGGCACTAAAAAGGAAATGCATAGCCCGCATACACTCTACCTTGGTTGGTATAATTGATTAATCAGTTATTTATTTTACGGCTCCCTCATTTTTCCAAGAAGCGTTTCATTGTTCTCTAGATCCCAGGGTGAGCATATGGAAGGTTTTATGATTGACTTTTATCTTTTTTCAGCTACATTCCCCTTTGGGCCTTCAACCCCTTCTTCCCATGAAATGAGGTACGATCCCTTCTTGGTTTAGTGCACCCAAAAACCCAAAATATGAGGAGACAAAATCGAAGAAGTATGGAAAGTGATAAGTATGATTGTGAACGATATGAATACTCTTCAAGGAACCCGCCAGTAACACCCCATTATAGAGGGTGACCAACTTACTAGGATGTAATGACACCCGCCAAGGTTAAATAAGGAAAAAAGTATAATTTCCAAGAAAACGTTTTGCAATCAAGAAAGGATCCTTTGCAAAATATTCAAATTCTTCAATTATTAGAGTGGCACTTACCATGATACCAGACTTATTACCTCATGAAGCAAGACTTGTTCTCCTCTAAGGCTAGACTGATGGATGTTGTTATGTTGTTGGTGATGATCGATGGCGCAAGTCAACATGGGAGGGTCTCTACGGGGCTCTTCTAGTCAATATGGCTCTCGGCACTCCATGTTTTCTACTTGTGGGCCTTGAGACTTGATCTCCTCAATTAACCCTAGTATGAGGGGGTAACAAGATTTATTACTAATAAGGTCTATCTATATGTCTTATAATTTGGTTTCAACTTATCGTATTTTATTTTAATTTAATATTAATGTTCATTATTTATTTTATTTTAATTTAATGTTTTTTTTTGTAAGTTAGTTGATATATTAGATCCTGGAAACAGTTACATAGATGAAAATTTTCTAGCTAGCATGATAGTGGTGCCCAGCTGGGAAACCACTGTTGTCCTTAGTACTAGAAAAAAGGATGATTTGGAATCATATTTGGTAGTGGTGCCCTTTCGAGAAACCACCATTGTCGATTGTTCAAAAAATGGGGTGAGCCATGTCCATGCCATGCAGGGAAAATACCATTGTTTGGAAAAATGTAAAATAAAATTAAAATTCAGCCAGCCTTCCCTGGCTACCTGTGAGAAAAGTTCTGCGAAAGCATGGAAACAGGAACAAATTTAAAGACCTGGACCGAGTCTAGGCCCAGTGTAGACACTTCACGCCTGTGACTTACCCTTGTCGCGTTCCGTCATTGCATGTTGGAGATCTTGGAGGAAGGCCATCAACTTGTCAACCCTGCTCCATCAATCTGCGTCTGTGTTGTGCATTTTGAGTGAGATTGTTTTAAGCTCCTTAGGTCCCATTTGATGTCACTCAGGTCTTGTTTGATGTCACTCAAGTCCCTTGAAGAATTCTCATGGTATCCATGTCTTGTGCTCGGTTCCGATAACCCCCCTCTAGAGAGTTCGGGGAGTCTGAGGTGAAGGGGGAGTGGGAAAGGCTGGGGGTAGGAGGTTTTCGAGGGGGGGGGAGGAGGTTGGTGGCGAGATGGGGAAGGAGGAGGTGGTGCATACCCCAGCGAATTGCCAAAAAGGTTGAACCACTCGACCCTACAACAGTAGGGGCTCAAGAGGGGAGAAAGCCCAGTGAGGGGGTCTATGAGGGGCTAAGAGAAGGTGGGCGCAAAAATTGGATCAAGGACTGGGGGAAGAGATGCATCAAGAGGAAGAGGGTGAGCTGCTACTTCCTCGGGTCCCAAGACGGGGGTAAAATTCAGCGCGGGGGGGTGGTTGTGAATGGGCACGTCAGTTGGAGGATTGGTTGGGGGAAGCTCAACCTCAATTGGATTATCAGAGGTGGGCAGGATTCTTCCCCTGGCCTCGTACCAGGCGACTCCCTGCTTGGCCTTGCCCCTGGGACGAGGCATATCGAAGGCGAGAGATGGGCTAGGGAAGGAGCTGACAGAGCTTGAAAAGAGGTCAATAAGAATGCAGAGAGAGGTCGAGGTGGGCACAGGGTGGTTGCGCCAGAGAGGGGCCAAAATCTACACAGAGAGATTAGATACAGGGAGTGAAGTTTGCAGTAGACAATGAGTCAAGGAGTGTGCAGGCGAGCCCAGAAAAACCCCGCATCCAGCTCGTGCCATGACGTCTCCTTCTTTCTAGAGTGTTCGACTTGTGCGCTTGCAGGTGCACGTTAGAGGAATGAAGGTTGGCGGCTGAGAGCTGACATTCATGAGGTTACAGAGAGGGTGGGATGGGACTAGATGGTCACTAGGTGGCTGGCCTCCCATCCTGGTGGTCTCCCCATGTCCTGATTTTCCTCTGTGCTTGGAAACACCCCACCCGGGGGCCGATCCTTGGTGCTTTCTATGTTTCTGCAGGAAATAATTGTGGGATGGGAGGGATTCGACGTGGGGGAGCATGTGAATAATCCCTCTTCCATATCGACCCAATATTTTCTAGCAAGTCAGCCACTTGATTCACCTTTCTACGAACATGAGAGGGGTAGATTACCCATTGTGGTTGGATAATGGATTTGATTTTGATAAGCCCAATCATGAGTCTCCAGCTCGGAGAAATTTTCTCCAGGTCATCCCCATTAAGGAGGTGGGAGAGAAGGTTGATGACAATTTGTGAGTCTCCATCAGCTATGATGGGGAATAACTCTTGTTCTATTGTCACTTTAAGTCTAGCAAGGAGTCCCCAGACTTCTGCAGTGTTGTTGGTGTTATGTCTCAGGTTCCCTCCTATGATGTGTAGGATTTCCCCTTTGTTGTTGTGTATGAAATCTTTGTATCCATTCGGTCTTGGATTTCCTTTGGAGGCCCCATCAAAGTTTAGTTTGTGGCACCCTATGGGTGGAGCTTCCCAGTGGGTGGGGCTATGCTTACAATGGACAATAGTGGAGATTGTGGGGTGGAGGCTGAGCTTCCAGGCGTTAAGGATGTGACTCTCATTGGGGGGGCAGTTTATATCTTGAACCGTCCAGGGATGCAGGGAGATGGTTTCGTTAAGATTGGAGTGGATGGTGGTCCAGACTTCTTTCCAGGTCCCGGTGACTGTTTGGAAGATTTGTCTGTTCCTTTCTTTCCAAATATGCCAGATAATAAACCCCGGGAGCAGTTGCCAGATTTTGTTGAGGACTGCGGATTGAAAGGCCATGATTCTCCAGCCTTCTACTATTTCTCGGAGTCCTATGTGATTCTTGTCTATGGTTCTCATTAAGCAGGCGTTGTGGTCCCAAATGATCAAGCTGCAGGTGCACAGGTTTAGGAGATGATTTTGAGTTTCCTCCTCTAAACTGCACAGCTGGCATCTAGAGGGGCCGATGAAGCCTCTTTTTCTTAGATTTTCCCATGTGAGAATACTTTTGTGCGCAACAAGCCAAAGGAAGGTGTTGATTTTCGGCCAGGATTTAATTTCCCATATTTTTCTCCCAATCTCTTCCTGTTGTGAGGAGTTGTGGCATGCTCTTAGGAGATACACTTCTTGGATGTTGAAGGTTCATGTGGTGGAGTGTCCCCATCTAAGGATGTCATTTCCTTGTTGTTTGAGAATTTTCCGCTCATTGAGGTGAACTTGCAATGGTTGGAGATTGAGATTAGTGGGGATGTTTAGGTCCTCATGAAAATTCTTCTAGGTGCACCATATTTCCCTTGGCCTATCCAAGATCTAGTAATCCTTTACTTTGGTGAGTCCTACTTCAGTGGTGAAGGGAATGAGGGCACTAATATTCAGATCGGTATTTAGGGTTGGGATTTGTTTCCAAGAATCACTCCAAAAACGTGTTGACGAACCACTTTGCAATTCCCAGAATGAGTGGTCTGTGATGAGTCCCCGATTGTTTATGGCCGCATTCTAGATAAGCGCTCTTGGGATTTAACCACTCCATCTGATGAGCTCTGTTTCAGGGAAAGTGGGGGTAAATTTTTTCCTCTAGAGGCATGCCCATAGGTCTTGGGGTCTCTTTAACCAGCACCACCAAATTTTTTCATTGAGAACTTTGTTGAGAATGGTTGGATCCTTGAGGCCAAGGCCCCCTAAGATATTTGGTTTTCAGAATTTTTGCCAGCTTACCAAAGTGAATTTGCTCCCCTCTTTGGTGCCCTTCCAAAGAAAGCTTCTTTGAATGTTTCTTAGAGTGTTGAGAATGAAATTAGGGCCTGCAAGGGCAGAAAAAATGTAGACTGGGAGGGCTTGTAGAACTGATTTCAGAAGGATGAGGCGTCCAGGAAGATTGAGGGAATGAAAGGTCCAAGTGGAGAGTTTCTTGCGGAAATTGGAAAGTAAGGAGTCCCAAGAAGCATTCCTTAGAGGGTTATCAATGAGGGGGATTCCCAGATAAACAGAGGGGAGGGTAATGCTGGTGAAGCCCATGATTTCGATGAGGTGGAGTTGTATCTCAAGAGGCGTATTGAAGAAGAAGAATTGGAATTTGGTCATGTTCACCTCCATTATCGAGGATTCCCAGAAGAGGTTGATGATGGATTTGAAACGTAGAGATTCTCTGGCGGTAGAAATTCCCATGAGAAGAATGCCATCCATGAATTGACTATGTGATATAGGGGGGAGATGCCATGGGGGCTAAGACCAGAGAGAGAGTTTTTAGTGATGGTCGCCTTGATAGTACGACTCAGTCCTTCTGCCATAAGGATGAAGAGGAAAGGTGAGAGTGGATCACCTTGCCTTAATCCTCACGATGGGGAGAAAGGTTTCATCAGAACACCATTGATGAGAATGGAGAACAGGGCTAAGGAAGTAATATTGACAATCCATGAGACCCATATAGGGTCAAATCTAAAGGCAAGAAGGTTTGATCTCAAATAGCTCCAACTTAACTTATCAAAGGCTTTAGAGAGATCTAGTTTTAGGAGCATACCTTGAGTTTTTGTTGAGTGTAGAAAATGGATGATTTCGTGTGCCAGGATGACACTATCCAAAATTTGTCTTCCTTCCACATAATCAGACTACTCCGAGGATATGAGGAATGGAAAAATAGGTTTGAGTCGAGTTGCAATGATTTTCGTTAGGAGCTTGTAGATGATGTTGCAAAGGGCGATAGGCCTGAAGTGTGAGGGGGAGGTGTTGTTGTTTTCTTTGGGTATGAGGGTGAGAAAGTTCGCGTTAAGGGATTGAAGAACCTACCTGGAGCGTCTGGAGTCTTTAATGATTTCCCAAACATCTTCTCGAATGATGTTCCAGCAGTGGTGAAAGAAGTCTGAGGTGAAACATCCGGTCCTGGAGCTTTTTCCAGTGGGGTATCCCTGAGAGATTAGTCGACCTCCTCCTGAGTGATTGGTCTCATGAGTGCCTCATTCTACTCTTTGATTACCCCCTTGGAAATGATTCTGAGGATTGCATCGATGTATTTCTTACTGTCAATTGGGGGTTCCGCGAGAAGATTTTTGTAGTAGGTAAGCAACTCTTTTTATATGTTTTCATGATGTTGAATTTAATTCCCTTGTTTCGAGACTAGATGAGTGATGTGATTGGTGTGCCGACGCTGAATCATGGATTTGTGGAAGAATTTGGTATTTTTCCCCCCTCTTTTAGCCATTCGATGCGGGATTTTTTTCACCAGAGTATCTCTTCCTACTTCCTTCTTTCTGCGATCTGGTTGCTTAGTTTTAATTCCTGCTCCTTTAGGGAGTCCGTCAGTCCTTGAGATCGAATCTGCTATTGGAGGGTTTGCATTTGTTGAGCGAGACTTACTTGTTCTTGCATGATGTTGCCAAAGGTGGTCTTGTTCCAAAATTTGAGTTGAATCTTGAGGTTTTTGAGCCTCTGTTGAAATCTATACATCGGGGTGCCTATTTGAATGGTCACCTATTCCAACCATTGTTGAATATTTGTTTGAAAGTCTGGGTGCGTTAGCCAGAATTTTTCAAAGCGGAATGGATTTATGCCTAGGGTTCCCTCAATGTTGAGAGTCAGTAGTATCGACTAGTGCTCCAACCCCGGTGTGTCGATGACTGTGGCATTCCAGGCTAGATTATCCAACATTATGGATTCTGAAATGAGGAAGCGATCCAGTCTGTTGGATACATGTTTCACCCCCGAGCGTATGTTGGACCAGGTGAAGGGCCCATTTTCCGTTCCAGCGTCAATGAGTTTCAATATATCAATGGTGTGTTTTAAAATCTCACTGTCATTCCCCAAGATGCGAGTGCCCCCCTTTTTTTCCTCCAAACCTATGATCATGTTGAAGTCTCCTCCAAGGATCCAACGATGGGTTCCAATATGGCCAACTATCCAATCCAAATGGTGGAGGAAGGTCGCCTTGTCTCTTGGTTGAGGAGGACCATAGACATTTGTAATGTATCCATGTTTGCTTGAGCCAATGAGGTGGAAGGACGCGGTAATGGTCCATTTGGAAGTGAATAAGTCATTCAAAATAATTGTGTTTGGGTTCCAGAGTATGGCTAAGTCGTTGGTTGTCCCTCTAGAATCCACTGCCACCTGTTGGGCCTGCTTCCAACATTTTTTAAGAGTGGAAGATGCTTCCTCTCCTATGCACTTTGTTTCCTGTAGGAGAAATATGTCTGGTTGATCCTTCCTGATTCTCTCTTTGAGAAAACCTTGTTTTCTCTTGGCGTTAAGACCCCTTATAGTCCAGGATATTATCTTCATGAGGAAGATGGCATTTGGAGGGGAGGGAAGTTGTCCGATATAAGATGTATTTGTCCTGAGTTGACTAGGAAGTTTCCAACATATTAAATGAGTTGGTGTTTTGGTTTTCGTCCTCTCTTTTTCTCATCTTTTGCAAGTTTTCATTGTTCCTTCGAGGTGCCTTTCTGGATTCCTAGATTTGAGCTGGCGCAGGTTGATCCCTTGCCAAGGAGTTGAGGAAAACTTTGTGAACTTTGCGCAGTTGGTCTTGTGGGATGGTGTAGATTTGTTTCTTGCGATAGGCTTGTTCCATATGCGCCATATCTATAACTACTAGCTCTTGATCCTCCAGGTCCATATTTAGATCTCCTATATCGAGTCTGAGGTTTTTAGGGAGAGAGGGCTCAGTGACAGTGGCCTGTGAAGGAGCCGAGACAATGTGGTCATGAAGGTCAGGGTTAATGTCGGTCGTTGGGGCTATCAGTGGAGTGGCTAAAGAGGAGGGGGTATTTGAAGTGGTTTGAAGGGCCTCAAAGGAATTTTTGGTAGGGGGTCCAGGGGTGGTCTGAGGTGAGGATTTTTTAGCTGGGTGTCTTCGTCGACCCGTGACTTGGGTGAAACCATCCTTGGGTTTGTTAGGGTCTTCCTAGGAAGGTTTGGTAGGGTTATTTAAATGGAATTTGTGTAAGATATGTCCATGTTCGTGGAATTTGCGACAACGAAAGGGGATATTCTCATAGTCAAGGGTTTGGGACCATTCTTCATCTTGGTAATCTAGGGTAATTGCTTCGAGGAGGGGTTTAGAGATATTCAAATAAACACAAATGTGGGCATAAGTGGTATACCTTCGTTGTCTTGTCTCCTCCGAGGATTTTACATAGGTTCCAATGGTGTTGCCAATTCCTGCTAGGATCTCTTCAAGCCAAAATTCCTATGGGAGTGAGTATAGTCGCAGCCAGACTGGGGCATATGTGAAGTCTTCCTTTTCTGGGTTGAATCTCTATGTCCATAAGCGGAGGAAGAGGCCTGACAAGTTGTAGAAGTATGACCCTCCTTCGAAGATTCGATTTCTTTCCTCCAGGTTGTGTAGTATTATTGTAAAGAAGCCTTTTGATCCAAGTTGGAGTTCATAATGACCCTTTGGCTTCCATCAGTGTTGAATCCATTTGACCAGGTCTTTTTCCGAGGGCCATAGCCCCAATAATTTCCCTATCAGTGCAAAATCTCTCATATACTATTTCTGGTCTTCTATTCTCAGAGAGTTGATGATATATTTGGGGGCAATTGGGGCTTGCGGAATGCATTTTCCTGGTTCCCAAGTGCGATTATTTTTTGGCTGACTGTTTTCGGGATCGATTTCCATCAGCTTCTCCTTCGACATTTCTTCCTCCAAAATTATCTACCGCATTTTGTCTAGGAGCTCGAAATTCAATCGTTTGAAGTGATTAGGGTCATGTTCCTTGACTGTGATGGTGTTGTAGGAGGGGGCTGAGTGCCCCCCTCCTTCGATTTCCATATTCGTAGCATTTGTAGGAGAGGCGACTAGGTGCAAGGCTGAAACCCTAGCGCACGATCTTTTTTTCTATTTTAATTTAATATTAACATTCATTATTGATCAAATTATTTCATCAATTTTGAGAATAAAATAAAATATAATTTAAAATAATTTAAAAAGAAAAAACAAATATTTTAAAACAAATATGTCAAGGCTTTGTTAAAAAGGGAATTAGAGAAATATGTTGAAAGAAAGAATCCATAAACACAATATTAAATTTTTTGAACTTATAATTTAAGAAAAAATTGATTTTTGAATTAGACAATAGATTCGATGGTGAGTTCTCCTTTGAAATTTGATAGTGTCTGTGTTTCTTCGTTTTTGTAGAAATAATGAAGTAGTAAAAAAAGAGGTTTGATATAGGGGTATGTAATAACTATTGAATTTTCTCTATGTTCTAGGCTCAAGCATGAGGCTTATTTCATTTAGCATGTACTTTCACCATAAACAAATCCAACAACACCATACACAAGTGTTTCAATAACCAAGATCACAAGAAGAATAACCATGCACAAGAACACAAGAAATATCCTGGGAAAACCCTTCTCAACCAAGGGAAAAACCCAACAATCCTTTGTTATATTCTCAAGAGAAAATCCCCCAACCATAAACCCTAGATGTACACAAGAGGGTACTCTACAACCTTGAAACTAGCACCCAATAGAGGTGCACACTTCAGCCTTACAATTAGGTCTGAAATTTCCAAATGACAAGTGACAAGTGTGTTTCCTCAATGGGGAAATAACCTTTATTTATACAAGACTAGACACAACAATAGGTGTGTCTATTGGCACAATAGGGTCGACCTCAATAACTCAATAATATAGTTAATCATTACAATAAACATTAATTATCTTTCACATATGGTGGGGCCGACTTGTACCCTTTACATCACAATTAGGGTTACAAGTAAATCTTACACTCATAAATTATAGCAAGAGATCCACACGTCCACTAGTGCTCAGCCATTAGGGACACGTCTACCTATGATAAACCACAGGGATGCCATACTCAATAGATCTCTATCTCAATTGAGTCCACGGAAGAATCATCTGGAGTACCATCTCAAGCTTGACTCAACTAAGTCCACAGGAGTACAAGGCAGGAGACCACACATCGACTCAACTCAGTCCAGAGGAGAATGATACACCCATCACATGGGCTCTCTCATAGGTCGACTAAACTCAGTCCAGAGGAGAACGTATCTTGGAGAATGTCACACGACGATGCAATCATCAACACTCCCTCTCAGCTAGGGAGGCATTCTCCACCAGGCCAAGTCTCTCACGGAATTACTCGAACTTTGTCTTGGCAAGCGGTTTGGTGAAGACCTTTGCAACCTTCTTGTGTGTAGAAAGGTATTGCACGTGTACTTATTTCCTCTACACCATATCTATGATATAATGGTATTTGATCTCAGTTTGTTTCTATTTATCGTGTAACACATGATTCTCTGAGAGATTCACACATCTATGCTTATCACAATGAATAATAGTGGAATCCATCTCATGACCAAATAAATCTGCAAGGAGATTGCAAATCCACACTGCTTCGCGGACTACCACACATAACGCTATGTACTCTTCTTCTATGGTACTCAAAGTTACAGAGCTATGTTTCCTACTGCACCAGGAAACCATGGCAGACCCCAAAGTAAAACAACAACTGGATGTGCTCTTCCATTCCACTGTGCTCCCTGCCCATTCTACATCGGCATATCCCTACAATATCATGTCTACACTGGAGGAATATCTTAGGCCATATCTAACTGTGTCTCCTAGATATCTCAATACATGCTTCACTCCTATCGAGTGAGTCTGTCTTAGATGACTCATAAACTGACTGAGTGCGTTCACTGCATAGCATATATCAGGTTTGGTGTTAACCAGATACATCAATGATCCAATCAGTTGTCAGTGAATATGTGGATCAATCTCACCTAAATCAGTAGAAGCCTCATTCATTTTCTTCAGATCCATTACCATAGATGTAGGCATGGATTTGCAGTTTGTCATACCGAATTTGTTCAATATCTCCACTGTATATTTTCCTTAACTCGGAAAAATCTCATCATTCATATGACATACTTCTAGTCCCAAGAAGTAGTGCATCATACCGAGATACTTCATATCGAATTCAAAATTCAATGCACGCTTGCATTCAACAATAATACTTTCTGAACCGGTGAGGAATAAATCATCAACGTATCAAACCAAAATTAGGCACTCGTCACCAACAATGTGATAATATACGTTTGGATTAGAAACACTCTTGTTGAATCCCAAACTCATCAGGAATCTATCCATCTTCTCGTACCAAGCACGAGGTGCTTGATTTAGTCCATACAGGGATTTCTTCAACCTGTACACATGAGACTTTTGCTCGTGTATCACAAACCCATCTGGTTGCTCAATGTAAAATTCTTCCTCAATCTCACCATTGAGAAAGGTTTTCTTTACATCCATCTGATGTAGTATCCAACCCATGGATGTTTCTAGGGAAATGTTCATATGGATGGAAGTGTATCGGGCTACAAGAGCAAATGTCTCCTCATAATCAGTTCCCTCTACATGAGAGAATCCTCTGGCCACAAATATCACTTTTTACTTCTCGACACTTCCATATTATGTATGCTTGATCTTATAGATCCACTTGGAAGTCACCACAGACTTCCCTTCTGGTCTTGGAACAATATCCCACACATAATTCTTCATGATGGAATGATACTCTTCTGTCATGGCATCTTTCCATACTTGTTGTCATGTTTCTTCTCCATGAAAATAAGGCTCAGTATCAATGATGTGGCTCATGGCTGAAACATAGCTCAAAAATCTTTGTGGTCTCTTACTCTCTCGGAATGTACCTCGAGGAGATGCATGTCCCTCTGCCTCTTGTAGAGTTTGTTGAGACCAAGAAGGCCTTTTATGGCCTACTGTAATGTCTCTGGGAACATCAACTGGAGCTAATGGGTCAAATGGATCAACTGGATCAATGACTATCTCCTTCTGAACTATTGAAGGGGGATAAGGTATTGTCTCATTGTAAATCTCCATCTGAGATTATATGGATCTTAGGATTCCTCAAATATGACATCTCTGCTAACCTCGATCTGTCTCTGACCAGGGATGTGTATCCGATATGCCTTCAAAGATTCATTGTACCCCACAAATGTACCCTTTCTTCTTGAAGGGTCTAGATTGGTTCTCTTCTCCTTGGGTACATGTATACTGGACACCCAAATATCTTGAAGTGTCCAACCTCAGGATTCACTCCGGTGAAGGATTCTTCAAGAGTCATGTTCTTCAATATATGATGAGGACTTTTGTTCTAAACATACACTGTTGTCATGGATGTTTCTTCCCACAAAATCGTAGCTAGATTCTGATCATGTATCGTTGCTTTGGTTGCCTCAATGATGGTTTTGTTCTTCCTCTCTTCAACCCCATTTTTTTGAGGGTTATAAGGAACGGTGTACTCCCTCTTGATCCCTACCTCAATACAAAAATCACTGAAATCCCTGGAGGTATACTCTCCTCCATTATCTGATCTCAACACCTTGATCCTCCTCCTTGTCAGGTTCTCAACCTGAGCTTTAAACTCTTGAAAAATCGCAAGGACTCCTTCCTTGGTCTTCAAGAAATAAATCCACGTCTTCTGAGAGTGATCATCGATGAAGAGCACATAGTATAAATATCCCTTCAAGGAAGAAGTAGACATGGGTCCACATACATCTGAATGTATAAAGTCCAAGATCCCCTTGGATCTGTTGTCACTACTCAAGAAGGACCCCTTAACATTTTTTTCAGGAGCACAACCTCTGCAAACACCATTGTGTTGAACCTGTATCTTTGGAAGGCTTGTTACCATCTTCCCTAGAGAAGGAAGGGATGTATAATGTATATGATCAAGTATCATATGCCATAGCTCACTCAGGATGATAGTATCATGTCACAAGGCCTAGATTGGTTGGACAATCAACCTGTATAAGTTGTTCTCTCGAACACGAATCACTCGGGCGTAATCCATATGTGATTTCTTGTTCCTTGTAAGAACGTTTCCTTCAGAGAAGATAACCTTGTAGCATTTATTCTTTAAGGCAGAAACAAATACAAGGTTCCTTTTCATCCTAGGTACATATAGTACCTCACTCAACTGAAGGGGTATGTCGAAATCTAGTTGGAATGTATAAGTTCCAACCCCTTTCAAATTATATCTGGCATTGTCTCCAAGTACAACATGTAGATTGGAATCTTTCTCAACAAGGTCTGTCAAATGATCTCTATATCTGATCATGTGCCTGGAGGAACCACTGTCAATTAACCAAATATCACTATCAGTAGGAACTGTACCTGAGAGTGCGGATATGAAGAAGAAGGATTCATATTTTATGTATTCATCTCTCTGATGTGGCTCTAGATCAACATTAGTAGTGGAGGCAAGTTGTCTTCCTTTCTTCCTGGTAGGACAATTTCTCGCAAAGTGTCCATACTTGTCACATCTGAAACACTGAATCTTTGATTTGTCTTTTCTATGTTCATGATATGAATTTGATGAAGTCTTCTTACCTTTGAAATATTTACTAAATCTTCTTCTATTTCTTCCTCCTTTCTTTGTATGAAAAGCAAGAGCATGATTGTCATCATGAGGAGAGTCTTGCACTCCTCTAGCTATAAGTCTGATTTCTTCTTGAGTACAGTCTGTCCATAGATGATCAAAAGTAGGTAGTTTTTCTCTACCACTGATACTTTGAAGAAATGGTTCCCAATTTCTTGGAAGAGCATTGAGAATGGTCAAGAAAATTTCTATGTCCGATATGATTTCTCCAATGGCACCTAGCTAATCTTTGATCTCTGAAATCTTCATGAAGAAGGTAGCAACGGTGTCATCTTTTTTCATCTTGATGTTTTGAAGCTAGCCCTTCAATGTAAGAGCTCTGAGGGTGTTGTAACTCTCAAAAATATTCTTCAATGCTTCATTAATCTCACGCGTTGTCTTTAGGTTGGAAATACGAGATAGGAGATGATCTCTCATTGAATAGACGATTATCTTCCTTGCTTTGACGTCATCTTCATTCCATTCTTCCTTCTCTTCATCGATAGTTGTTTCTGGTAGAGCATTTTGTATCACACTCAATAGGTCATCCTCTTCCAAGGTTATTTGTAGTATTGACTTCCAGGAATTCAAGTTTCTTGATCCATCAAGCCTATCTTCCACCAAGGTTCCGTTCCTCATGGTTTGTAGATTCTTCCACAAACCCTTAACAACTAGGATAGGAAACTTAACGGTTAGGCTAGGATAGCAACCTTAGGTTTCGTTGGACTTATGAATACCAACAGTAATCCTTTAGAAGGTCATAGGAAGACTGGCGAGCTGTAGAAACCCTTGAGCCGAAATTTCTGTAGAAAATTGTGGAACCCTAGAAACCCTAGGGACAAAAATACAAAAATTCCAGAAATGCAATCTAAGAGTCTCTGGAGATGCGATGAAGGATTCCATACACTCCTATGCCAAATTTGTCCCCAACGTTTTAGTGTAGGGAGATGAAACAACCAAAAAAGGAGAGGGTTGTACTTTTTCTTCAGAAACCCTAGAGGGTCGTATGGTTTGTAGAAAAGGGGACGGTTGGATTTAAAGCTTGTACAATGGCTCTTCAAGTCCTTTGCTTTGATACCACGTTGAATTTTCTCTATGTGTTAGGGTCAAGAATGAGGTTTATTTCATTTAGTATGTACTTGAACCATAATTAAATGCAACAACACCATACACAAGTGTTGCAATAACCAAGATCACAAGAAGAATAACCATGCACAAGAACACAAGAAATATCCTGGGAAAACCATTCTCAACCAAGGGAAAAACCAAACAATCCTTTGTTATATTCTCAAGAGAAGATCCCCCAACCATAAACCCTAGATGTACACAAGAGGGTGCTCTACAACCTTGAAACTAGCACCCAAAAGAGGTGCTCACTTCAGCCTTACAAGTAGGTCTGAAATTTCCAAATGACAAGTGACAAGTAAGTTCCTCAATGGGGAAATCACCTTTATTTATACAAGACTAGACACAACAATAGGTGTTTCTAGTGGCGCAATGGGGTCGACCTCAATAACTCAATAATATAATTAATTATTACAATAAACATTAATTATCTTTCACATATGGTGGGGCCAACTTGTACCCTTTACATAACAATTATGGTTACAAGTAAATCTTACACTCAGACAATATAGCAAGGGATCCACATGTCCACTAGTGCTCAACCACTAGGGACACGTCTACCTGTGCTCAGCCACATGGACTTCATACTCAACATATATCTATCTCAACTGATTCCACGGGAGAATCATCTGGAGTACCATCCCAAGCCTGACTCAACTGAGTCCACAGGATTACAAGGCAGGAGACCACACAGCGACTCAACTCAGTCCAGAGGAGAACGATACACCCATCACATGGGCTCTCTCACAGGTCGACTAAACTCAATCTAGAGGAGAACGTATCCTGGAGAATGTCACACAATGTTGCAATCATCAACAATAACTTCCTCCAAAAATATGTAAACTCTTTAATGAAAAGTGAAATACACCTTTGTTTTTCATAATGATTCTAGGATCTCAAAGTGTGAGGATCTCTAAATATGTGTCACCATTTCTACCACACATTTTATTATAGGCCAACCATGGGAAAACAAACTTTAAATCATTTTTGTTTGTTTGTTTTGGGATCCTTGTTATATAGCTTATGTAAGAGTAAGCCCCTAAGATAGCATGTAATGATGATATTATCATTCTTGATCTAATATTGTGTACAATAATTAGACTAGGTTTAGGAAAACAACTCAATTGATAAAATCTAAGGATGTCTCAAATGTGCTATATGAACCTCCTCTATTATCAACATATATGAATGTTTCTTTTAGATACTCTAGGATTAAGAATAAAGATAACAAGTGGTGAAAATTTGTCATTATACAGAACAAAAAAGTGCAAAAGTGGCATAACCTCAACATACTAGGATTGTCGGTACCTTGCTTTCCCAAATATATAGAAAACTAAAACATAAGAAAATAATACATTTACTTACCAAAATAAGAATTAACTAAGGAACAAAATCACCGCATAAAGATAATAATGTAACACTGTATCTTAATTATATGAGAATGTAAATCTAAATTTCGTTAGTTTGAAGGAATGATGTCTTAAATCTAATAAGTCTAGGAAACATGGAACTTAAAGTGAGATTAATATATTTTTCAAACTCAAGTGTCCCAAATCTTTTATATATATATATATATAGATAGATAGATAGATAGATGTTTATAATAGAAAATTAATATTATATTAAAATTATAAAAATAAAAAAACAATCCAATTAAAAAAATAATCTTCCAAACATTTAGATCTAAATGTGATGTTAAGATTTATTTGTTTGTTACAAATTTGAAAAAATGAAAACTCAGATTCACTTCTTATTATAAAAAATTGAAATATATTCTCAATTAACCATGGAGTCATTCACATGGGTAGACAATGATTGTCCTTCTCAATCTATTCTAAAGGAAGTTCTTAAAGACATGCTAGTGAATAATATTTATAAAGAAAAACTCTAGATGGAAGATTAGATTATTTATAATAAGAGGATTGTGATAAGTATTAATATCCAATTTGAACCATTGTATCATGGAGTTAAATAAAGCGTGGGAGGTTTGAAGAAAGCTTCCTTAGCCTTCAAATATCTAAACAAGAGATTGAGGGGCAAAAATCTCTTGAATCCTCTTTGTTAGGGTAGGATGAGTGTCAAGGTTAAATCTTTTTGTATTTTTTTTTTTTTTTTTTGGTATTTTGAATATATCTCTTTAATAGAAGTTTTTAAAGAAAAAAGTTCTTACAGACGTGATAGTGAATAATATTTATAAAGAAAAACTTTAGATGGATGATTATATTATTTATAACTAAAGGATTGTGATAAGTAGTAATATCCATTTTGAACCATTGTATCATCAAGAGTTAAATGAAGCATGGGAAATCTCCCTCGACCTCAAATATCTAAACAAGAGATTGAGGGGCAAAAGTCTCTTGAATCCTCTTTGTTGGGGTAGGATTAGTACTAAGGTTATCTTTTTGTTCTTTTATTTTATGTATTTTGAATATATCTTGTTATATGTGTTATTTTACTTGTATTTTTGCATTTCTATGAGTTGAATATGGATCCAAGTAGTGTATGTTGAGTGAATAACTATGTATAATAGATTATGATTGTAAAGGAAAAGGAATTTGATTGATAATTTTGTTGTCATATGTAATATAGTGAGATTATAATAAAATATGTATTAACGTATTTATAAAGAGTGATATTACAATAAAAAAATACAATTATTTAATGTGAGATATTACAGCATAGTAGAAGTTTTGCATAAATTATGAGAGTATTCTTTTAACTAAGTAAATGTGTCTAGGGATATTTATTCTACAAACTCTAATTAGGACTTCCACATGTCCTATAAGTTGTTAGAGCATCATTTTGGCAAAACAACAATGATTGGGGGTATCTATTCAACTGAAGTGATTGAGAACATGCACCTAGTTCCATCTATAAATATAGGCACAAGCATTAGCAATGACACTAGGACAAGTGTTGAAAATATTACAACTAAACATCCAACCAACTAACAATATTTTTTCCCTCTTACATTTATTTTGGTTTTGTATGTAAATAAGGTGGTTTTTGGTATTTCATGGAAGATTAATTGTTTTATCTATCCCTTTGATGTGTGTGTGTCTGTACACATGCGTGCGTGTTTATAAGGAAAACCTCACGAGTAACCCAAAGGATTATTCCCCATAATTGTGGTTGGCATCCATAGAAAAATTGTCCGCATAGGCTAGTGCACCTAACCCATGGGGATTTGAACCAAGCACTTGTTGGCACATAACTATCCAAATGCACAACAACATTGACGTTGAGCTAACCCTTTTGGCTCCATTCGATCTATATATATGTGTTTAATGTGAGCAATAAATCAGTGCTGCAAGTTTATTATGCATATATTTTCTTTATCTCTCTTTCTTTGGCTTTATGTTATCTACAAATTGCCCATTTTTTAACGACAAAGAGTCTACCAAAGGAAATCATATCACCAAAAAAATTGAAGTCAGGTAGGAGACATTAAGACTTGAATGTAATCAACCTAAAATATCATTTTAATATAGGCTTGATGTTTTTGGGTTTTCTTTAAAATGGGTCAATAGATGTATGTGGACCCTGTCTAGGTAAGTCGTCTCCCAGGTATTTTTCACGCCACTTATCCAAAAACATTAACTTGAGCCTTACAATCATGGAATGGGAAGCAATCCTGTGACTCCATTTGACACAAATTCACCCGCACTAAGCCTTGATCCCAGTTTGGCCATTTGGTTGTCAATAGTATTGATCTCACGTTTAATATGAATAATAGAGACCTTTTCAAAATCAATCAAAAGAGAGGTGGAACATAACAAGATATTGTTGAGAAGATTATTCTCAATCTCGGTTCCTTTAATAATATCCCTGGTCAACATCATAGAATCACCAAGAATAAGGAGCTTGGAAATCCTCATTTCTCTTGTTATTTTGACTCCTTCCCATAGCACATAGGCCTCCACAATGTTGTTGGAGACTTTTCCCAATCCCCAAGCATAAGAAACAAATGGATTTCTCCCAGATCACGGATACTCCCACCCACACCTTCCACCCCTAAACTTTCTTTCCCAAGTAATGTGATATTAGTTAATTCCCCCCTTGAAATTCATGGTATATGGATAGATTATTGAAATTGAAATTCATTGTTCATGGATAATTGATTGAAGTTGAAATGTTTTATTAAAATTCTGATGACTATTGAATTTGAAAAATTGTATTAACATTCATGGAAGGGAAAATTCTATGATTTATTGGACGAACAAAATTATATATGTAAAATTATTTTTTCTCTGACATTGATACTTTACTTTGAAATTCTTAAAAATATTTTATATAATTACTAATGACTTAGTTTTGAGGGTTATCTCAAGAGGTCATGAGCTATATGTGACATCTCTCCCTCAAAATTGGAGAGATTGTGGTTTTGATTCTATTGAAGGGATCAAACTCCATAATCAAGACCAATGGTTTACCTCGTTTACTCATAGGGTTTTCTATTACCAATAATTTAGCAAGAAATTATTGGTGAATAAAATTAAGTAGGAAACTCTAAAGGTCTTCATATATTACAAGGCCACTTCATCATCAACCTAAGTCTAATTCCATCTTTAAGGCTTATGGTGTAGGTGTGGTGTGAAAGCCAACATTATGAAACATTCTCGTAAACCACAATGAAGGTGAGCCTTATTTCTTGGATAGTTATGAATACCTACAATACAAGATGCATACAAGTGGAGATACCTATATTGTCCTTCAAATAAGAATCACATGGTTGTAATATGTTGATGTTTTCCATGGCCCTTGTAACACAAAAACTAATCAATTAACAAGGGTGAAAAATTGCCAGTGAAGTACTTACAAAGAGCTAATAATAATTTTGGAGTGCTAATCACAATGCAAGTTAGATTTAATAATAAATTAGCATCAATACTACACCATATTGAACATAAATATGTTCTCCTTATTATTATTATTACTTCATACAACACAGGCATAAGTGGAGGGAGACCCCCAATTCTTGGTTATAATTCAAAACATTTGTTAAGCATGCGACATTGTTGGGTAGTTTCTTACACTTTTGTAGAACTAAGTATGCCTTGTTGTTTCATTTCAATAACTATTCCCTTCCCTTACTAAAAATTTTCTTGAAATTTTTCTCTTATTGGACAATCATATATCAAATGTGAGCATTCTAAAATTGTATTTTCTATCATAAACTGAATGTGAATTTGACACTACCCATGCAATTGCAAGGTAAATCCTTTAGATTGCTTGAATTGTAACCTTGTATATGATTGTGTTTTGTTCTTTTTTAAGCTCTATAGTAAAAACCAATTTTTACACTTTCCATTTTGAATTATATGATATAGGATTTATAGGTATGAATAATTTTCTTTCATTTGTCGCAAGCCATATGACAATGAAACCATCAAATTCAGAGGTGTAGATGTTGATCGAAATTTTAACATTCGTGATTATGAGGAGGATATAAAGCAGGTAAAACAAGAATGTTTCCATTTCACATGTATTCTTTTCTACTGAGGTTAAATAATTTTCATTGAATAAATATGTTTATTTTGATCCACAGACGAGTAAACCCCAAAAAGAAGATTTTGTTTATGTCCTTACTCATTAAAGTACTAGATTTCCTAGAGGTGCTTTTCATTGAATAAATATGTTTATTGTGATCCACATATGAGTAAACTCACAAAGAAGAATTTGTTTATGTCCTTACTTGTTAAAGTATCGGATTTCCTAGAGGAAGTTCAAAGTTTAGAGGTGTGACCTTACACAAATGCCACATATGGGAAGCTATATTGGGACAATTTCTTGGGAAAATGTTAAATGGTGGTAATCAGGGCATGCAACAATTGTAAGTGTTCTCTTTGTTTAGTTCGAAGAGAGATTTGATTCATGGCATGTCTTCCATCTTAGAAGCGGTTTCATAAGCAATTTTGATATAATTGATCGAGTAGAGAGAACATTTGGTATAAAAAGAGCAACTCACCTTTCATTCCAACTTGTATAGAAGAAAGGATTCACTAAAATCCACAAGTAAATCCACATCTACATGTAGTGGGAGGAATCGGTGGGCAAAACAAGATCTTTGCATGTATCATCAAATCACATCCTGCTAGAAAAATAGGTATGGGGTACTTTTGTAGGGGTGGATTTAGTAAAATTACACCTTTAGAGATTCTAATTCAGATCCTCTATGTGGTGTTGATATTGAGTTGGGAAGTCAAATTGGGAAGTGGTTTAGAAAACGATTAGTAACTGCAGATAGGTTCCACTGAACACGGAATAAGGGCCACAATATTCATTTGGAGGTTACTATTGCAACATCTTTGGACAGTTGGCTCTGAAAGTGGCCACTAGGAGGAGACATTGGAAAAATGTGTAGGCAATTACGGGTGGTTTAAAGAATTGGCTTATTCAAAGGATTAGAATAAAATCTATAAGAATACTTTTGGTGGTCTGGTTCATTATATGTAGCCTCTATAATCATTTCGCTTTTCCTCGAAGCACAATGGCCTATAATATTTGTAAAAATCTATAAATTGTTCGGTCCCAAGTATTACTCTACTCCATATAAATTTAGGGGAGTTGCAAGTTTGCTTGGATCCTACCTTCTCTTAGTGAAGGTGGTCAAGCATCTATACAACAAAGAAGCAATAAAACATCATACCTATTGAGTAATGCAGGGATTAGTTGCCTCTTCTCAACATACCAACCATCAACCTACATGTGATGAATCCCTATCATGAAAAATCCCTTATCTCCCTTGTGAATGAACCATGCATAAGATTGATTCCCTCATGTATACACATTGTCTCACCGATAAATGAACTAGGTATAAGATTGACTCCCTCTTGTATATGCATTGTTTTCTTAGAGGTGGTATAAATTTGATAACTTCTTCTTGGAGGGGGTAAGCTTAGTCAAATATGATTTGATTGAAAATTGAGACCAGATCAGATATTGGATCTTCTTGGAGGCAATACTGAAATCTGAGCTCATTGGATTTGAAATAGATCATTGTGATTACAAGTGGAAGGACATATGAAATTTTTAACTGCAAAAATAGATGACAATTTTCAATTCATTCTAGATAGTTGTGCACCCGATGTATATGAGATTCCATTCCAAATTTGCAACAACAACAACCAATGGTTGTAGTATGGGATTAGGGATTTCCAAACAATGAAACCCGAGTGACCACTGATATGGTGGTCATTTTAGAGGAAGTCATATGTTGTTTACTTGGATGGGTTCTACGAAAGGATTTTAGAATATTACACAAAATAAAATAGTTCTAAGGATAAGGTAAGAAGTTTGTGTTATCTCCGGTGTTGAATCATAAGTTGAGTAAAAGATCATCAACAATCCAATTGGGCAATTGTGAGGGAAACACATTGTCTATCACTACTTGAGTTGGAAACACATTGTTTATCACTACTTGTTGCAAGATATAAAGGCTACTCTTGCAATGGTATTGGATAATGGACATACACAAGTAAAATGATGAAATTAGATTTACCAGAAGTGAATATCATATTTGAATATCATATTTTTATGACTATATTTATTGATGGATACTAGGAAGAGTGAATCTCATGTTTTATTGCTATAGATTATGATAAATGGAGTAGGATTTTCCAAATTAATGTAAATGAAGTGTCAATTTTCCAAACCCAAATGAGATGTTGTTCACACCTTTTTGTAGCTACTATGTTAAAAAAGGAAATGAAAACCATGCAACATAGAAACCATAGGACACATGCAAAGAAACTTCCATATGGGTACCACATAATATGAGGTAGGACCATGCCACTTTTCCGAGTGGTGGGTATAGATGAGAGGAGAGGGTGAGGAAATCAAGTGGATGGAGGAATTGATGTCTATGGTTATAAGAAGATAGGTAGAAAATTAACATTATTATTATTTTACTATAATTGAAATTATTTATTATTATTATTATTATTATTTGAATTACCATTCAATAACATTTTAATTTGGAAGAGGTTGTGGCATTTAAGCTAGTAAAGACAACTATCAAAATGTTGTAGTAAACATTTAAAAGGATGTTAATAAAGAATTCAAAGTAAATGCTTATACAAATTTTATAACATTCAACATCGAATCAATTGGTTGCAAAAGAAACAATTTCAACGAAGTGTTAAGACACTTATATGTGTTGAATGTTTTTCAAGTAGTAAGCAATCCAAAATTTTGTAGTGTTTGTTGAAATATTAAATGAATGTTTTTTTTTTTAAATATCATAGAAGGTAAACCTTATTATTTTATTCCTAAGAGAATTTCAATAAAAACACCTAATCCTTCAAATTCAATCATTACTTCTTATTAAATGTATTTTTTTTAATTTACCATCCACAAGCTATATGGCCATTTTAAAGTTAATATCGATGTAGAAAATAGTCAAATAAATCCATAGCAACAATGAAACTATTCAAATAAATATATGTAAGGTATGTTAATGAAATAATTAATATTATATAATTATGTATCTTCTCAAATAGTATTATATAATTTAGGTATCTTAGATATATAACGATCATAATGAAATCATTAATATTATTTCATTTTTTTTTATTTTTTTAAATAAAAATATAACAACAATAAAAACATAAACATAAAGAAAATAAAATTCAAAGAGAAACATTATTTGTGTACTTTTCTACTTTGGGGAAATCTAATGCAAAATTCATTACATGTATAAGTTATTTATATGCTAAAAATAATAAAATATATCAAACTAAAAGAATAAAAGACTAATTATGTACTAACAAAAATGGTAAACCATATCCATGTTCATGATTTACAATTATATATAATCAATTCAACAAATGATAGGATAATTAGCATCGTGTTATGCAACACAACTTCAATATGACTCTCCATGTATCCAACTATTTATTTTTTTGAGATGTATTATCAATTCAACCTCTAAGATTATATGAATTTCAACGGGCACTCATTGTCATGTCCACTATAGACCAACACAACTAATAAGATGAAGCCACCAATTTTGTACAACAATTAACCAAAATTCATACTAAGAAAAAATATAAATAAAGTATACAACTCTTCTATAAGGACATAATACTCCAGATTATTTAGTTTCATTATACCTTGACAGAAGAAGGTTCAATAAACAACATTAGAAGTTCAAACTCATAAAAAATGGGCCCTATCAACACACTTTACTTGGATTTGTCAACACATCTTGGTATTTATATTGCAGTTAACATCAATAATCTCAAACTATATGAGTCATCACAATTAGAAAAGGTCTTGGGATGCTAACCTCAATAATCTCAAACTATATGAGCCATCACAATTAAAAAAGGTCTTGGATGCTAACATCTAGGATGCTTTTATAAAATCCCAACCTCTACTCACAATATATGTTCTTCAATATTTGAACAAGAACCATAAGAAGGAAGAGGATAAGTACACCATATTTGGTTGATCAAAAAGGGAATTTACATTCTCAAGCCATATGGATTTCCCTTCTACATTTGAACAACAATTTTCCTATCTTCAATGAGGATAAAAAATAAAAAATATAATTGCAATTTTATTTTGTATTGTGTATAAATGTGGAATTTTCAACCTCACCCCTATAATTGGAGGGATAATAGAGTATGTATCAGACTCAAAGATGTAAATTTGAATAAGATGTAAATGCCAGAGCGCAAGAGTGGTTCTACCAATACATCACCAAGACAAACCAAAAACGCAGTTGCAACTCACTCTAGCTAGAGTGCTAGAGTGGTTGGCCTCCACCAACACATCACCAAGACCAAAAGAGATAGACCCTCCATATGCACCCTTCTTCCTTCTGCAACTGCAACTCTCTCCACCAAACTTGCGCTATAGATCAATGAGTGAGTGTCAAATGAGGAAGGCATCACCCTTATTTATACTAATCTGTCCAGTGACTTTTTTGGCAGGGCCAACCTGACTTTCTAAAAATTATATTTTCTATTTATCTTTTCTGGCAGGGTCGACTTGACTTCTGGAGCAATATAATTCTTCTTTATTATTTTCTGTGAGGCTGACTGTGATCTTCTTGATTTCTTGACATCTTCATCTATAAGAAAGGTTATCTCGGAGGTGAATACCTCCCATAGCTACTAGAAACATCAACACAATGAACAATGAACAATTGTTTATATCATAATATCCTGCATCAATCAAAGATAGGTATGTCCAATGAAAGTCTACGTGATAGTCTATTACAAAGATAATATCTAAGTTTCAAAACTTTAGAGTTCAAAAATTTCAACTTTCCAAACAAAATCAAGTCTCCATCTCAATCTTTGCTTCACTTGGTTTCGGTTCAGTTTCTACATCTTCTAAGTTCCCCATCAACATACTCTCCACCTCTTGCCAAGGCTCATTTGTGATGGAAGGAAAATCAGTGAGGCCATCTCATTGCTCTACATAAATGCTCTTTGCGATTAATAGTTACAATTTCTTTCTCCAAGTCAATTTGGGTCGTGGGGTTTGCCCTAGAGTTTAGGTAGTTTTTTTAAATGACATTTTTACCTTTTTATGAAGAAATCGTGGGAGATGCCAAGGTGCTCATGAGAGACATTGGGCATTTTTAGAGAGACCTTTCTCACATCTCTGATTCCTTGATACATCTCTTGTCTTAGAGACATGTACCAAACCATGGGAGACACATCTCCCTACTACTATGGTTAGAATTCATGTAATGGCGTTGAATTAACAAGCATCTTAAGAGACTTGAAATTGGTTGTGAATAGAGAAGCATGCAACTTGAAAATTGAAAAGGACTTCAAACTAGTTATCCTTCCCGTATAATTCAATCCTTTTTTACACCCAATTTCTTTTGGTTTTATAAATAATACTAGAGTGTGAAAGCTTCTCAACAATGATATTAGACATTAGTTTCCTACATTAACCTTAGAGTTTTCCACTACTTGGTGGGCCATTTGGCCTTCTATTTGCATTTGAATTCCATGAAGATAGGCTCATACTAGGATTTGGTGTTTGCTCTAAGCAAGACTATAAAGGTCATCACTCCCTACAAGCTCATAACTAACTCGCATTAGTTTTCCTAATGTAAACAAAGTCTTCAAAGAATGCACACATAGGCATGGATATATGGTTCGACTTCAAATAAAGATCAAATCTTGTTTTTATTATCGCTTTGGGAAATTAATATTTTTCTTTAGATTTTATGAATTGAAGGGGTTGGTCTCGACCTTTGAGAAATGCCCTATTTTGTCACTCGCAATTACAGATATACTTATTTTGAACTTGGCTAGTATGTTAGTTCAAATATCAGTGTTCAACTATTTTTAGTTGAAATTTCTGTTCCTCACAAAATACCTGAATTTGCACAAAAAGTTACTTCAGTTTGAACTACTCCGTCAGATTTTGTTTGTTAAAATTACAGAAAAACATAGCAAGACCATCTTGTTTGTGGGGGATATTGCTTATAGTAACTTACAACAGTCTCTTTACCTTAAGTTTCATACTATGAGTGGTATCTCTATATTGTCAAAATCACCCAAAACTTGCACCTAACCTCATCCTCACCTAGTAAAAAAGTTTTGGACCTAAATCTCCACACTTGATAATCACACTTCTTATACCTAAACTACAATCCCATAATGTTAATTACATTACGAGAAATCCAACTAGACTTCAATAAACATAATAAATCTAAAAGGCCAGAAAATTAATGTGAAGCACTCGTCTATGTAACTTAGTTTAGTTGAATAAACACAATAAGGATACGAATCTCAAAGGATGCTATCTCAAACATTCTGTAGCTAAAACCTTAAACCGATCTCGTCTGACGCAAACTCGGGATTGACTCGACACCTTGGGAGTGATTTTGCAACGTGGGCAACTTACAAACTGGGGAATAACTCGGCCAATAACTCGGATTCTGAAATAACTCTGCAAATAGCTCGGAATAACTTGGCACCCGACTTGGCTGTCAAGCGACTGACGGTCAAATTCAGTGGGTCAGCTGCCTCGCGAGAGTCACAAGTCAATCAAGCTCACTCAGAGAGTACGCTAACCTTGATAAAATGCAAAACTTACAAGTAGCTGTTAGAGAGAGAAAAGAAAGTGACACAAATAACGTGAGGATGATAACCTTCCCATTTAAGGATGTTCACACCCATTAAGTGTTCAATCAATGTATTTCCTGAGTACCAGAAGACATGAGTTAGGTAATGATACCAACTAGCATTGTCAGTTAATGATCATGTATACACCACTTCGGCATGACTAGTAACAAATTACATGGACTTTGTGAAAGCCGTATTCTAAACATTCTAGGTTTTAGTTATTTTATGGTGATATTATCTGTTTAATTCTAACCAAAATCTAGTGTGAATGATCATAGGATCATCTGCATATATTTGAGTGGTTAAGTCTGTATAATCACGGTGTTTTATGGGTTTTTCATGATGTTGAATCCATTTATGTATTTAAAAATGTAATTTAAATAACAGAAAATTGTGATTTCAATCAGATTTATATCGTCTGATTCCGGTAAAAATTATCAAAACATAGAAAGTTTAGACAAGTCCATTTATGAAATCAATAATTAGGAAAAGAGCGAACTATTGGGCACTGTATGTTTCAGGGCCATTAGAAATATTGGATGTGTAGCATGTAATGGATAATTTATAGAGTCAGCAAGGTCGACTATTGTAAAGATACCAATTTTATTTGGCATGCTCTAGTTGACCAGAAAATCTGATGTTGAACTGATTAATAGCAGCATGTCTTAAATCATAGATGCACCAAAAATTGAGATGGTCCATATCTTGTCAATTGACCACCACAACTTGGCTTTTATAAAAGAAAACTGATGTGAACTAGACAATTACAAAGTATCCACTGGCAATACAATAATTTCCTGGCGTAACAAACTATTGGATATAACCCAAACGCCTTGAAACACAAGTGAACCCCAACAACCAGCTTCTCAATGCACAGATGAACTCTCAGTTGTCTGTCGATTGGTTTCACAGCCACCAACAAATATTTTGCAAACTTGATGAAGTCAACAAAGATATTACTTTAAGAAAAGCTCAGTATTTCCTAATTACAATCTGTGACGTTTGATATTCAATCAAACTGCAAAGTTGAATTGAAACTGCAAAGTTGAATTGAAAGAAGAAAATATGCATCGGCAAAGTAAGGCCATAACTCTACCTTATTATTTTAACTTTGAAAAAATGTTACAACAAAAGGGATATATTACAATAGGAGCCATATAAATGATACTTTGGAACCCAACAAGGGTAGACAGATAATAACAAAGGAAAGGTAGTGCGTGTTACTTGATCTCTCTGTTAGACCAGGTTGGCTGTGTGTATATATGTCAGTGAAAAGGAATGAAGACGTTCAACTTTTTTTCTTGACAAGTGCCAGAATAGTGGAGGCCATCAGCTTGTAATCAATTGGCTTTGTGAGGTATGCATCCATACCCACTTCTAAGCATTTAGCTTCATCTGATGACATAGCATGTGCAGTCAGTGCGACTATGGGTATGTGTTGATTGGTTCCTTTTTCGGCTGTTCGAATTGCCTTTGTTGCCTCATAACCATCCATTTTGGGCATCTGTCAGTAAAAATCATAAAGAAGTCAGCCACCTCAGAGACATGAAGGAGTTTCAAGTGGTGCACTCTAGCATGCTAGAGATATATTATAAATCAGTGGCAATAGAAAGAAACTGAGCATTACTTCCATAAAACTGGGAATACAAAATGAAAAATCAGAGTAAAGAGATGAAGTGCATATGGACGGCTCTGGAATTAAAAAGCATCACTAGCATAATTTTCAGCAGTGATTTATTGACTTCATTCTATTCCATAACCTTTTTCAAGCCATTGGAACTTGTCAAACTTCAGTCATGACTCATCATACATGATAAATTTGTCTGTTCATTAGATGATAACATAAAAGTGGGCCTGGTACTGCTGACATAGCACATGGAAGACTTAAAACTTTCTACATGAAATAGAAGTCTGAAATATTTGGAAATCTGATTTTATTTACCATTATAATTTCAAGTTCACATTGACTGTTTACTGAGGACTTGTCTTGACTGTTTACCGAGGACCTGACTGTTTACCGAGGACCTGTCAAGCAGATAAGAAATTCCAGAAAAATTTTCAGCCCCAGGAGGAGGCTTCATCTTCACATGCCAAGCAGGGCAGTTTCACTCACGCGGGCATTAGGCAGGCTATAGCCATATGCCACCACAGTTAAAACAGCCGGTCCTTTCTAATACAAGCTTCTTCCCTATCTAAATAGGGGATTTGGTTAAAAATTCCATTGAATAAGTGCATTCTGTTGTATTTTAATCTCCATACATTGTTTGAAATCTAATTTTGTAGACAGAAAAATAAATTATCTGTCAAGGTCCCAACCTCCCTAATCCCCTAAGTAGATAGATAGGTACTATCTATTGCTATGTATGGAGGCCATCACTAGTAAATAAGGCCCATGTAGTAGTGTGAAGACAATTATTGTAAGAAGGCTTACTAGAAGGTTCAACCTAGAAAGTTCCTTCTCTAAAATATTCATAGGGGGTGGAAAGTACTATATAAAGATGTAAAAACATTGTAAAAGATGTCTTGTGAAATCATTTGTAATCGGAGCTCTGCTGTATTGGAGGTTGTCCCCTCCAAGACGCAAGTGAACACTGCTTCCATATATATAAAGGCATAATATTTTGGTTCATGTTTGTCTATTGTGTTTGCAAATATGTTTCTTTCTACAATAGATCTCAGTGATATCTGTAATTTCTGCTCTGAATATTTCTAATTGGCACACCACAAGTGGTATCAGAGCACTTTCATGAGCACATTTTTAGAGCAATTTTTTTTCAGGCTAGAGACGTGTTCTGACATATATAAATAACACAGTGACTTGTCCTTTAGCAGGTAAACCTGCGGTTAGGGAAGCATACACATAGGAAGTACAAGAGGTTTCACCTGGTTGGAAACCCTTGCAACCCCTGTTGGTACCCCGTCAAGTAGTACCGCATCAAATAGCACCTATATATGAAATTCCAGTTCTACGTATCCTCGGGCATATCGGAATTCCTATAGGTGTCCTGAAACCAGCTTTAGATCAGCCACTCGACTGTCTAACTACTATAGTGGCACTGAGAACAACACTCAGGAAGATTACTCTCTAGTACATGGGTAATCGGGTAGTATGGTCGAACCTCCTTAGTTAGATCCCTAAGATATGGGGCCAAGTACTATTGTTGGACCCCGCACGTATATTAGAGAGCTATAGCATAGGGCACTCCCTTGTCCTTAGGACCCTTGAAGCCCTACTCCTTTATTCCAATCTTGGAAACTTATAAAACAAGGGGCAGTGTTGAAAATTTGAGCATTCAGTTAGCACAATATTCTTCCAGGAAATTCCTAAATAATCTACAATATTAAGAATTTGAGCATTTTGTCAGTGCAGTATTCTTCAAGTGGAAGTATAACTCCATACTAGCAGTAAAAAAAAAAAGTATAACGTGGTCCCATTGGCACCCTTATTTGGGACCTATTTCAATAGACGCCTTGTGTCATGTTGATCATTGTGGTACCACTCTCCCATAATCCTTTGTTTTGGTGGACCCACTCACCCCATTACTCACTACCTATCTCAATAGCCCCAGAAAGCAGCATTGATCACATTGACACCACTCTCCAGTAAGTCGTTTTTTTGTGTGGACCAACTCACCCCATTACCCTATGTTTATCTCACTAGCCCCAACAAACAACTGTTATAACATTGGTACCACTCTCCAGTAACCTTTTTTCTTATGCACCCCATCCCTATGGCTACCCAAAACCATGAGTTCAGCGCCCATGTTGCTCAGAAATTTGTGTGATGAATTGCAAAACAAATGAGATCAAACACAATCTGTTGCAGAGAAAAACTTTGTTATAGTTAATACCAAGCTCAACAAACTAGAATCCCTCCCTAAACATCTATCCCAACTCATAAATCAATTCAAGGCATTATCATTCCACCTAGAGGGAGTTGAAACATCCAATTCCATGGAGTTTCACTCTAACCCATTTATTCATGATCTGAGACTCCCTAAAATGGATATGAACAAATTCAATGGATTCGACCCCACCGACTAGGTCACTCAGATGGAATGTTATTTTTCACTGCATGGCATCACTGATGACTTAATGAAACTTCGTGCGGATGCCTTATATTTAGACCCTGAGCATTGGAAATGGTGGCAATGGCATAAGAACTCCCATGGGGGCTATATTGCTTGGACTCAATTTTTAGTCGATCTCTATGAATGTTTTGAACCAGATACTCATTATTTGGGCTGTTGGACCAAGCTTAAACAATTTGGTATAGTTGAAGAGTACATTGTTGCTTTTGAGAAACTTTCTTTTCGCACTGAAGGCATGTCAAATACCTCCTGTTATTGCACGGTTTGTAGGAAAGGTTTAAGGAGCTTGAGTCAAAGCTTAAAACCGGCGTAACAGGAGCTTCCCCACCCACTGTCACCTCGATGGGGGGCTCTTTCTATTTAGGAGGGCTAGTCCAAGGGAGACGTCCCTATGTAATCTGGGTTTCTGAAGGGCTTAAAAGGATAATGGACCAAGTTAAAGAATCCCTTTCACAGATTACAACCAAAGATGAGATAGTCAAAGGAGATATTCCACTGATGAGGCACCTGCTTGCGAGACAAGACAAACAAAGATGGAAATGTGCTTGCAGTGGGTTAGTACTTCATAATATCAATGACTATCCTCCAATATACATATGAGCAATGATTAGATATAATTATTGACGAAGTCAATGATTATTAAACAAAGATAAATAGCTTATGTCACTTCTTCAATAAGTACACCAAGAGATAAGAGCATTCAATGTGCAAAATTAGATCTTTATTACACCACAATGCTACAAATATCAAATCTGCTCATAATAAATAATGTTGCTGTGTCTCAATATTGTTGCTGCTTATGAAGGTGACGTCAGCATTAGTTTATAGATGAATTTGAAGACAAATGAGTAGAACGTTTCCTCAAATCAGCTTGCAAAAGTAATTAATGACTCAAAGTCTATCAAAATAGATGACAAATGTCACAACGTTGCATACCAAACAAGAGGTCAAAGTAGTGTGACGTCACCTATATAACTTCTATTGCAGGGTTAGGGTTAGCTAGCCAAGAAGTTGGACGTTTTAGCTAATTCAACCAATAAAATTTAATGAAACCTCTATGGCTATGATAAGATGACTAGGCTGCACCTTTCTATCCAAACACAAGTTCAAAATCAGCAAGACATCATCTTATTAGGGTTAGTTAAAATCAACTAGGGTTAGTCGCTAGGTTAGTTAGGGTTTCAATTTAAAAGGTGTTTGAAAGAGGTTTTAAGGATAACAAGCTCAAGATTACTTCTAGACTAGTGCCTTGGGTTAATGGAGTCAATTTGAAGTGAGACTAATGGTTTAGGAG
>ML779608.1:4025-19334 GCA_009831015.1 Picea engelmannii | reverse complement strand
AGGGGGTAAAAGCAGCTAGTAAAAGATAAAAGCCATATGAAATAAAACCTAGAGATGCTTCGCCTAGGGATCCCCGAGAAGGCAATAAAAGGCCTCTCAATAAGAAACAAAAGGGACCCGAAGAAAAATAATAAAACAAGACCTAATCAAGAGGATGGGAGGTCTCGTCACGAGCCGGCCCATTATGTTCATAGGTATCTAGCGGTATGACATTGTCATTATCTGGTTACCACGCCAGGGCAACGACCTTTGGTTGCATGGCCAAGGGAAAGGGGGTCTCATCACGAGCCAGCCTTATCATTTCTGCGAAAATACTAGTGGGTAACACTGTCAGCTCTGGTCACCATGCCAAGGCAGTGTCCTCTAGTCAGACCTTGAAGTAAAAAAGAAAGAAAAAGTAATAAATAAGAAAAGAATAAAGGCAATGAAGGGGCTTGGAAAAAAATGCATCCATGACGGGTACAGCTCACCTCCTACAAAGGCACCCACAGGCAATACCTACCCCTGGTCTTCACTAAGACTGGACATCCTTAGACCATATCACTTCATGTTACATGGCTTGAATGATCTTTTATGGAAACTCTCTTCTTCTTATGAATACTGGCCCAATAGGTTGTTATGTCTATTTCTTCAACTTTGTATAGTAGATCAGTGTAATGTCTTTGAGCTGTTAGAGGATATGTTAGGGGTTTTATGCATGTATTTGATGAATTTAATGATGAAATATGATTGACATTACTATGATCCCAAGGACTGATGAGCCCATGCAGGGCGAAGTTTTTGATGTGCAAGACCATACCCGACGGACAGGTACCAGTGGACCGGTACACATGGGGATATGATTAGCTTGGACCTCCATGGGGCTGAAGAGCCCATCAGATGGTTGTTGGGATGGCGGAGACAGGACAACGAAGGATGTCCCACCCAGGACACTTTGGCTAAGCCTGGCCTAGGCGGGATCACCCACTTCAGATGGAACGTTTGCCCCTTGATGGACAGGATGTCACCTAGGATAGCAGGACGTTATCTTGAGCATGTGGCAGTGTGATGAGGCTATTGGCACGTGTGGCAGCTTGGAGGAGCCCTAGAAGGGCTAATGTCTGACTTTTGGATGCTGGATATGCCCAAAAAAGGGCCAACGTCTCCCTCAGAAGGGCTTGACGTCCCACCTTATGCTCAGTTTATGTCATTTATCTAGCAATTAATGTAAAAACAGTGTAAATTTTGTAGTCAGCCTTGTCCGTTGTTTTAATGACCTATTTTGTAATTAAAAGGTCATGGATTGATATATATTGAGGATATTTTTCCCTCATTTTAACATAACACAACTCACTCTCTTGTGAGATCTCAAAACTTGCACTCTAGTTTGGTGCTCTTGGTCTTTTAAAGTGGGGCGCAACTCTTGGAGGAGGATTTCTCTTGGCATTTATGGTGTTTCTCTCATGGAAGGTTTACAACTAGGGTTTGATTATGCATTCTTCATGATATGTAAGTGAATTTCTCATGCAAAACTTCTTAAGTGAATGGTTGTAGGCTTAATTTCTTACATTTTGCTATTATATTGCTGAATCTTGAAACCCTAGGTAGCAAGCACACTAGTAGGTCATTGCTATATGTCCCCATGTTTGAGAAATAGTTTTAGCCATTGATAAAGGAAGATATAGCCTAGCCGTTGCTACACTTTTCTCCCTTTTTTTGAGTTAGCATTGAAGTTATAGGTTGAAAAGAGGAGACGTCCTAGGCCTAGTTGAATCTACACCTAGGGTTTTCACCTTCTAGGGTTTGAAAGCCTTGCCCTTGCAACACTTTCTCCCTTAAATCTGAACTTTGAAGCTAGTCGTTTTGCCAAGTGTATTTAGAGAAAGAGGAAGGAGCATGAGGCCTTGCTTAAGCAACACCGGAATGAGCCTCCTTCCCTTAGGGTTTTGATTCTAGGGCCCTGCCATTGCAGCACCATAGAACCCTACCTTCCAGTCTCTGAATTTTAAATCCTCCCGAGACCTTGTGTCCTTTCTTTTGACTCCATTTTACCCTAAGGCACTGGTTAGACTTACAATGTTGAGCTTGTAGTGTGCAAAATCGTCTTTTAAAAACTTTCATTTTTGAAACCCTAACTAACCCTAATGCTACTAACCTAGGCTAACGTCATACTTGACGCATCAAGCCTTCTAACTAGTAAATAGGCAATTAAATGATGACGTCAAGCCTTTACTGAGCAATTTGTTGATTGAAAATACTGTTGGCTTGGTCATTTTATAGATATTGATGAATTGGTAATCTTGCTTGGGTGATTTAGCTGAACGTTGACCTCATCTTATCTATTATTTTACTTATTAAATGAAATCAGATAGTTAAGAAGTACTAACCCTTTGAATTATAACCTGCAAATATACATATTGTGTTGTTATTGTCTTGTTCCGGGTAGGTGTTCTCAACAGGGACTTCACTTCCTTATTGGCTGATTAGCTGGATTATCTGATATTGGTGGTAACCTGAGAGGAGGGAAAACCTTACTTCGTTCATTGCCTCTTCAAACCCCAGGTTACTGGGGACGTCTCCCCTGGGCTAACCTCCCTAAACAAAAAGAACCTCCCCATCGAGGTGACATTGGGTGGGGAAGGTTCCTGTTACGCCAATTTGTCCACTATCCTGTAGCCTGTGACCTAAAATACAAACTGCGCGATAACAATATGTAAGTGTATTTTCTGCAAAACTTGTTAATTGAATGGTTGTAGGTTTGTATTCTTGCATTTACTTATAAATTTGCTGACTTAAAACCCTAGGTGACAAGCACACAAGTAGGTCCTTGTTTCATGTCCCCTAAAAGAGAAATATTCAGCCATTGAAGAAGGAAGGAAGATCCTAGCCTTTGCTACACTCTCTTCACTTCTTCCCCTTGTGCTAGCTGTGATTTTTAAAGGTTAAAAAGGAGGTGACGTCCCAGGCCTAGGTTATCTACATCTAGGGCCGTCCATCTTCTAGGGTTTGGTGACAAAGCCTTTCCATTGCAACACTTTCCCTCACCTCATTTTCTTGTTTTAACTTATCTTTTATGCTAGCCGTTTTGCCAAGTTTGACCTAAGGAAAAAGGAAATAGCACGAGGCCTTGCTTAAGCAACACCGGAGTGAGCCTCTTTCCCCTAGGGTTTTGATTCTAGAGCCCTGCCATTGCAGCACTCTAGAACCCTTCCCTCTTGTTTTTAGCCTTTTATCCCTTCAACCTTGTGTCCTCTCCTTAATTGACTCCATTCACCCCTAGGCACTGATCTTAGATCCACAACGTTGAAGTGATAGTGCTCAAACAACCTCTCAAAACTTTTAAATTTGAAACCCTAACTAACTAGCTAACCCTAAATAGGCTGACGTCACACTTGGTTATTCCATCTTGACGCAACACCTTTTAATGATGAGCAATTAGATGATGGTTGAAAGCATTTATTGAGTGAAAGATTGATTAAATACATTGTTGGCTACATCATCTCAATAGTTATTGATGAATTGATATTCTCCATTGCTATATTGATAAAACGTTGATCTCATTAATATCTGTTGTTTTACATTGCTTACATATTGATGTCAGATAATTACATGAAGTACTAACCCACTGAATTATAGCCTGCATATATTCTTTTGTTATTGTCTTGTTCCGGGCAAGTGTTCTCATTTGGGCATACACTTCTTTATTGGCTGATTAACCAGACTATCTAACCTTGGTGGTAACTTGTGAGGAGGAACTTCTGCTTTAACCTTTATACTTTGGCCTCTTCAAAACCCCAGGTTACCGGGGACATCTCCCGTGGGCTAACCTCCCTAAATAGAAAGAACCTCCCCATTGAGGTGACATTGGGTGGGGTAGGTTCCTGTTACGCCAGTTTGGCCTCTATCCTCTAGCCATCCGACCTAGCTACAAATTGTGCGATAACATGGACCATTACAGGGGAAAGTTATTCGAACTTTCCATTGATCTTCAGTGTTGAGAGGAACGCATCGCTTGCGGGTGCCTCACGGAGGTCTTGCATCACCTCGGTCGGGCATCAACATGTGCAGTTGATGGAGGCCGTGTGGATCTTGGCAGAGACTAGGAGGATGGACTCACTCCGGGATGAGGCCATGTGTCAGGTACAGGAGGCTCATAGAGTTGGTGTATTTCATGATTATGCGTCCCAGGGGCTAGCAGTTCATGACTTGATATGGGACCCAGGGGACAGCATGTGTGATTGTTCATCTTTGGAGGGGTTCTACTATGTATCCCACAGGTGGACATGGGATCCTGGCATTATACTTGAGGGGATTCGGTTATTGCTTGAGGACAAGAAATTTTCTAGCAGGGAGGACTGTAATGTCCCCACTTTGGGACATCATCACAGTGCAGAGATTTATGATGACCAGAGTAGCCAGATGGATGTTATAGCGAGTACAGGGGTATTTGAGAGGTATTGTGGGGTCCATATTGCATTGATCATTATATTCCATCATTATGATCCATTCCACACAGGTTCTCTTTGGTTTCGTTGCATTCCGACGATTTCCATGATTTTGACTATTTTGAACTATAAGTCAATTGAAATCACTGAAGAGGTCATTGTGGGCACATTACTTGGAGGAATCTCTCAGTGTAATAGCTCATTGGAATCGAGAGGAGCAACACTACAGGATGGGATGGCTAGAAGTGACTTTCAGTGTCCAGGGAAGCCACAAGGAGAGATAAGGAGCTTTTCAGAGGTAAAAAGGTTAATTAATTAATTAAAGTGATTTAATTAATTAATTAAATATTAATAAAATGAAAGTCACTTTGGAGGGACAAAGTGAGCCAAAAAGTATAAAAGGAAGGCAAGGGCCTCTACTCATGATTCATGTATGATTATCTTTTGATTCCTGGCTTCTAGCTACTGAGCCCAACATTGGGGGTTTTGAGGGTATTGACTTAACAAACCCTAGAGTACGATTCGGTGGTGAAAGATTCCACCTACCTTGTCCCAATCTTGGTCTCGAAGATGCAATATGCTCCCACACCATTCTAGTTCCAGATCTACTCAGTTGCAGGGGAATTCTACATCAGTTTCATGTGCAGATAGAGAGAGGGCACACCAATTGAGGGTTTCCAGCAAGAGCGGCACACCATCCATTGAGGGAGGATTCATTCTAGATGAGGAGAAGTGATTTAGGGAATTCCAGGTATTGGGTTTTCCTTGCAGGTGTCCTAGCATCATTCTTGGTGGTTTCTGGAGGCATTTCAGTGGCAGGATTATTTGTATTGACAGTGGGATGATTTCCCAAGAGGAGGGCGCACCATTATTTGGAGGATAGCTAGATCTAAGGATCTAGCAGGCATTTTGATGATTTGAGCACTTGGGTTTTCATTGTCATGCCCCGATCTATCATTCTAGTGGATTGGTGGAGCTATTGGTGGTCTCTAGGAGAGAGGTCGAATTATTAGGGTTTCAGTCTAGTGGGGCGCACCATTCAGTGGAGGAGTTTAGATCTACAGGGTTTGAGAGGGATCTTGGAGATTCGGGCACCTGGGTTGTTCTTACCATCACCCGATCTACTATTTGGCATCTTTCTTGAGGTGATTGGACATCTTTGGCACCAGGGCCTAATTGTTGAGGAGCTTCAGCATTCTAGTAGGACGTGGCATCTTCCAGTGGGGGTTTGGCACTTGGCCCAGATCTACTTGGCATTGGTCTTCATCTCTTATCCAACCTTTGGAGGCTTATTTTGTATTGTCGGGAGCATTTTGTAGCAGCTCTATTATCTATCTTCTTGGCCATCTGTTGAGCATTCCAGATTGGCATCTTCATTGTAGCAGGTTCCTCTATTCATGAATAAAAGCATATTTGAGATGTTTTGGCTTGTCTATCATATTGCATATGGTTGAGGTATGTTCCATGGTTGTCTCTTCTTGTTATTTGCTGCAAACACTCATATAAACACATAAGTAAAACCCTAAGCGTAACTGTAAGCAAAGTGTTTGATGAAATACCTCACTCAGTAAAAGTTTAAAAAAAGACACCAAAACTGTGATGAGCTTTGCATAATGGCTTGGGATCATTACAATTTGTCTTTAAAGCAATTGAATGATTGGCTAAAGCGTTGCTTCTAGCATTAATATTTTTACATTGATTTCCATTGATAATTATGAAGTGCCTTTAGCCTTTATGGTGAAGTGATATATCATGATCATTGCTAGTTTACATCATTGATTTACTTCATCTATATTGTGGTCAATTTCTTTATATCGGAAGTCCATAATTATATGAATTACTAACCCAACAAGTAAGCTTGCATATGTAGTTTCGTTGTTGCTTTGTCTCGGGCAGGTACACCTTTTGGTTATTACTCATCTTTATTGGCTGATTATCCAGGACTATCTGATAAGTGGTGACTTGTGAGGGGGGAAATTATTACTTAGCCATAACCCTTTGCCTTCTCAAAACCCCAGGTCACCAGGGACATCTACCCTAGGCCTTACCTCCCTAAACAGAAATAGCTATCCCATTGAGGTGAAGTGGTGGGATAGTCTCAGTTTCGCTAGTTTGCCCTTCTTGCATCCGTCTTCTACCTTAACTACAAACTGTGCGATAACAAAGCCCAAGGGGTAACTAAGGTCTAGGAGTGTTGTAAATGACCATGCTAGACATTTCCTAGAGTTTTGCGTAATTCCGTTAAGTTTTGATAGGATTTTTTAAATAATTAAAACTCTCGCAAACTAAGGATTTTTAATTATTTTTGATGTAAAGTCTAAAAAAGTGGTCCTTGGAGATTTTTTTATAGGGGTATGAGTACTCAAATCAAATGGTTCATGAACCCCTACACCCTTGGACCAAGTCTCAGCTCATTTGGACAAGTTTTGCTAGGCCAGTGTCCATGAGGAATTCAAGTCGGTTAAAAATCAGAATGTAATTGGCTTAATTAAAATAGCCAAATTTTGTAAAAGTGACTAAAGCCATGAGAGAGAGTGGGAAAATGATCCCAAATATATTTTCTAACTTGGGAAACTGATTTTCAACTTAGAAAGACCCCCTTTTCTTAGCCAACAACCCAAAATGACCATCTCCCTAGAAGAGGGGCGCCCCCCTTGCTCATAAACTCATAGAAAATTAAAAATATATCATGAAGGCTCCCAAAACTCTGGCAGTACCCCCCATTGACCCTAACTACAATTTTGATTAATGGGAAAGGTGGTTTCCCCCTTCCCCACTCACCTCTCATCCCTCAATTTGCTCACTAACCCTAAAAGTGCGCCCCCCTTGAAGAGACCCTCCTCCCATGGATGGATGACACTAGGAGCACATCCAAGTGGGGTCTCTCCCCTTCCTCATCTATAAAAGAGACCCTCTCCTCCTCATTTCATTATCTGTTCTCATAACAAGTCTATTATGCAAAAAATTCTCCTCTCTTCTCCCTCTCTCTCTCATGCTCTCTCATTGTAAATCTTGTTACAAGTATTTGTCTAAACATTTTGTGGATAATAAAGGAAGCTTTGGAGAATCTATGGTGTGGATTGGGAGTCCTCTTGGTGTCTTTCATTGTGTTCTTGTGAGGTGATACAACTACTTTGCATTTTTTGCATTTTTTCTTTCACTAGTTTTACTTGGAGACTCAAACAAAGTATTTTGCTTGGGTGTAATTAGTAGTAGTATTGAAATTGATTTTGTGGTAGTTTCTTTTAAAGTTTTGAAAGTATTTTGCAAGCTTTTTGGATGCTCTCACCTCCTTGTTTTCTTGTGTAGCAAAGGCATATTTGTTTGTAGATCACTAGAGGGTTGGAGGAGTGATCTTTAGAGTGGAAACTCACTCATTCAACTATCCAAAGTTTCCATTATTTGTCTAATATTCTTTCCTTCCTTTCTCTCATTTACAAGCATTGTTATGATCTAGAATAGACACTAAAAGTTTCACTTTCATATCATAAATTTACATTTGAATTGGTGTTTCATTGGGCTAATCAAAATTAAAAAGATTCTTGGTTTTGTAGCATTTTCTAGAAAATATACCTTGCTGATTTTTATGCAGATTTTCAACAAGAAGGAAGAGGTGCTACTTGTTTTGAGCCCCCAAGGCCTTCAAAAGGCATTCTAAAGTTGGGATATAAAATCCCCCTTCATCTTCTTCCTCTAAATCATTGTAAGCAACCCGAGAGAGTCTCTCAGGTTTGCCTTCTCTCAAATTAATATAAAAAATCTGATATTGTAATAAGTTAGAGAATATTTCCCACACCTTGCAAAGAGATTGGCCTAAGCCATCCTTGCAAAATCGTGAAGGCTAGAATTAGATTTATTTTCTTGCATTTCCTTTTACACCCACCTTGGCCAAAACGGTAGGCTAGTCCTCCACTTGTGCCATTGTTGTGGGGTTGCTCATTTATTTCCAAGTCTTTTAATTTTCTTTCATTATACCCAGCTTGGCCAAAACGGTAGGCTAGTCCTCCACTTGTGACATTGTTGTGGGGTTCTTTAATTTTTTTTTAGCAAGTTTAAAGCAATTTTAAATTATTTACTTTTTTCCCACCTTGCAAAGAGATTGGCATAAGCCATCCTTGCAATAAAGGAAGGCTTGTATATTTTTAAAATCATTGCAAAAGTAATCATGTTTTTGCTCCATCTTTGCCCCGTATTCTCTCCCCTTGCCACTTTGTGGATCCTAGGTGACAAGAAAGGGCAAAGGTTGGGAGTTTAGTAATTAGGTATCCAATCGTTATTGTTTTCGCTACCAAAAAGGAGGCTTGTGGAAGATACTTGGGGTGCTAGATCAGGGATGATCTCATGGCACTAGGTGTCCCCGTTGTTGAGCGCCCAAGCACTTTGGATTTGAACTGTGGAGCTAGGGAAGGGCCTTGTTTGCCCTTTTTATTGAGCACCCAACACTTCCTTTTGGTTGAGAGGATAACGGTTTGGGGTAGTCACATAGTCTAGGCTTGTATCTATCACACTTTAATCCCCCTAATCAAAGAGAGACTTAAAACTCATTAAAATTAACCTACACAACTTTCACAACCTTGCACTTCAAGTTTCAAAAAAATTTCAATTTCTTCAAATCGTGCAAATTCACACCTCAAGCAACTTACTTTTCATGTGATTCTAATTTCCAAGCAATTTAATGTTTTGAGTCACTCTCTCTTATTGTGGATGTTTACATATACTAAAGCACATCTATTTTTATAAGCATTCTTTATTCATTTAGAAATATTTGTATAAAACTAGTATTATTTTCGCCATCTAACCCATTGTGTAGACATTTCACTATCTAATTTATGGTCGTATAATCATTTACTTGTTCATTCATTATATATCTATATATCTCATGTTGTATTTCAATTTGTAGATAGTATTCATATTTGATTTAAAGGTGCAAAGTAATCTCTTTTATTTATTATGAATATCTTGTAGCAACATTCACTATTGTATAATTGTAATTTGTTGTATAAATCTTGTTGACTCCATTTACCCATCTTTAGGCACTAGTCTTAGTATAACTTGTAGATCAAGGGGTTTGCTTGTCATTAAAGATTTGCATTTGCATGGTTGCTTGTCATTGGGTTGGGTTTCCCTAGCCTAAGAACTAAAATTAACTCCTAGATCATCTAATCAACCTTAACATAGTAAGTAGGGTCTACCCCCCTTGGCTTCCCTAGGAGTGAGCCTAGATGAAAGAGGTCTAGATCGAGGTGACAGTGGGTCTAGACTTAGGCTTGTTCCTCTAAGGACACACAAAGTGGGATGTTAGTAGGTGTGTATAAGGACGATAACAAAATCGACAATACGCTTTACCCATTTGAAATTTTCCATCCAAAATATCTCACTTTTTTGTCTATTAAAATCCTTGAACCCACAAAGATACTCAATAGTCTGCAACATTCCATTGGGATTTGTTTAACAACAACTGTATGTAACAACACCAACTGCCTTTAACCAACTGCCTTTAACCAACCCTTTTACCTTGCTATCCAGTACGATTAACTTTAATACAATTTATGCCTCCCAGTTCTTCTGTGGCTATTTATTTTATTACCTGGTACTTGGGCTTCATCATAATTGAAGTAGGGGCCTTTTTACTTAATCAGAGTGAGCCGGTAGTTGATGAAATCAGGCACAATAGATTTCACATGGGTATTGCTTGCTGTAATATACAAGTTCTAAGTACATATGCTATAACAATCAACCATAATCTATGCTAAGTATGGCCTACTGTGATGGCTGGCACATGCTCATGAGACTCTGATGCTTTCCCGTGGACCAAGGGTTTTCATGGACAGAATCTTTTGTTTAAACCAAATATATATGTTCTTGAGATATAGTGATTGCAATCTTCTAGCTTGTATATCTTACTAGTAAAATTGTTATTATCGATAAAATTGCACCTATTTGAGTGGGGTTTAGCATCAGCAATACTGCTGAAGCATTATGTCAGAAATTTCAGCTTTATCAGATGGTGAACAGAATCAGATACTCGCTTTTCAAACATTTTAAAGTAATCATTAATAGTTCTCCTAAGATTATAAGATTTCAGCAGACATTGCTTTGAGTTGAATTCTTCAAAAATGTGCCTCAAATGAAGAGAAATGTGATCCGTCAGTCTCATATCTGATAGGATACCAGCGTGCACATAGGAAATTCATTTGATTTCTTAGTAAATTCTTAAATTAGCTGTTCACAAAATATTGAGTGTCACAGAATTCAGCATGCTTTGCAATAAGAAATAAAGTCCTAAAAGAAACGAGTATGTCCTGAAGAGGATATTAAAACGTAACATACCTGACAGTCCATGAGAACCAGATCAAATGGTGGTAAATCTGTTGATATCATCTGTTTTCCAGAGTTTTTTATTTTACCCGTGGAGGTCAATTTGTCAGAATCCCCCACATTATAAGCAGATTTCAGTGCATCCACAGCTTGCAGTCCATCTCCAACAGCAACTAATGTTGCACCCATCTTTTCAAGCATTATGCTTGCAACTCTTTGAAGAACAGGTGTATCTTCAGCAAGCAAAATATGAATGCCTTCGAGAGATTTCTCTGAAGAAATACCATGAGATGGAGCCACTTGAACTGGGGGATTTTGGAATTCTTTGGACGTCATTTGATTTTTGATGCAATTTGGCCTTCCATTGTCATTGCTTGCGGATGGATGGGGTGATAAATGTTCTTTTGATTCTAATTTATATGGTACAGACCCAGTGAACCCGATACTCGAGCAGCTTGGACAAGTTGGAATACAAGAAACATCACAAGGCAATTTTTCATTATCTGGGTTATTGTTCACTTTTGATGCGAGCTGAATATTGAAGGCATGGCCATTATATTGTTTAGAAATAGAATTTACCATTGATGATTTTGTTCGATCCATATCTCCAAGAGAATCTTCATTGCAGATTCCAGAATGTGATTCAGGGGATGCAATACTGTCAGTGTTCATACAGAAGTCATCTGTATTAGTTCTCTTGCGAATAGAATCATACCTGCATTTCTTGGCTGGACTTCCCTTTTCATTTTCTGATTTTGTCAAAGTTTGAGAAGCTGTTTCTAAACCATTAAATTCCTTCGTGGGATATGGGATAAAATTTCTTCCTTCTTTCATGGCCATCGGGGAACTATTTAAGCTTCTCGCGGCAGAAATGCTTGCTGGTATGGTAGGACACAAACTCCTACTTAAGCTTTTTCTGTAATCCTCACCTATGTCCTTGGCTGAATCACAGCCGTCTTTATCTAAGAAGTAATCAGATGGTCCTTCCTTTGTGGGAATTATGGGAGATTGAATGTTCACGCTTTGCTTTGTGTCAAGTTGTAAGTTTGATGACCCTGAACCAGTACTCATTTTCTCTAATTCATATGTTGTATCTTCTATCATGGTTGTCAATGTCTGAATCAATTTTGATTTATAGAGAGGCCTATTAACCGTGATATAATGCCCCATTCTCCTCAACTCCAATTTTACGGTGGTAGAGGTATCATGATTCAACAGCCATGCAAATTTTACACTCCCTTGGTATTTATTGAGATGCGATACTTGAGCCTTCCAACTATTCATGTCCGTGTCCAAAAACCTTGTATCTATAACTACAAAGAAGTTGTGATATTTTGATAATTGGTTCACAAAAGAATGATGGAGGACCCTTGTTTCATTTGCAGGCATTGAATCTTCTTTGATATTTGCACATCCAAATTCATTCACTGAAACCCCATGATTCGGAGTACTCTCCAATTGAACACTGTCTTTTGTTTGTAATCCAGGATGATAATGACAATCTGCTTCCCTAGAAAGTATTTCCGGTATTTCATTCCAGTTAGATGCTTCATATGATTGGATACCATTTGCATATAGCCACTGGGACATTTTCGATCGACCAGTGTCATCTTTTAGAGCCAGAAGTACCTGCCAAGAGGGAAGAAAATACAAATAAATAGTTTTCAAAAAGCATCTTCTCATGGTGTAAATCTTTGTAGCTAAGAATGCCACCAGTATTGTGGACACATAACTAATACTTCACATAATAGAAAGAGAAAAATGGAAAGATGTAATATTGAAAAGAAAGGAAAACGTGGAAGATATTACATAATACTATTCTTCCCAGGTATACTTCACATAATATATAATCCTTAATGATGCACTTAACCTGAAAAGTTTATCCTTTCATAGGCTATCCTTGGAAGGAAGATGCAAGGGTATCTTGACAATATGGAAAAAAGACACCGACTTCTTTCGTTTATTTTTGAATAATACAATAACAAGGTACTGTAGTAGAATACCATTGAACTTTCTTTTCCAAATCTGTTCCAAAAGTGCTGAGAAAATTGCCCTGAGTTCTCAGCAGGTATGCCAAACACTAAAGATAAGTGCATCAAAGTTCCTGGACCTTCCTTTTGTTGGATATTAATCTTTCCCCCCATTTTATGAACCTGTAAAAAATAATAACATTGATTTCTTGAGCATACTTAAAGAAACTGGACTTTAAAGAATTTCCAAAAGGATTTCAAGCATTTTGAGGGGCTGTTAAAGAGTTGAAAAAATTTAATTTCCCTAATGTTTTCCCATGACTTCCTCAAGGTTATCAATAAATGTGCAAACATCTCCATTGAAAGGCATGCTAACACAAAAGTATGAATCACTTAAATTTGTTATGAAGTGAATGAAATATCATACATTCTCCGTTATTTCAAGTTAGAGTTTACATACCAAGGAACGCACAATGCAAAGGCCAAGACCTGTGCCACCATACCTGCAAAACAATTTTTTTTGAATTGAATGAATGGCATCTAAGACTTTTGCACTTTAAATTCTAAAACATGTTTCTTTTGTTGGAAAGCCTATATTATGTTCAACTTCAAACTAAAACACCCTCTTTGGATGAACATGCAACTGACATACTGAATTCACAATATACTTATGGAAGTGCTTAATAGTATTATTATAGTGGTCAAATAATGATAACAAAGTATCATCCAGTTACCTTTTTAATTGTAAAAATGCTACTTATATTAATACAGGAAAAAACATAATATGATAATACAACAGGAGTACAAACATACGGAGCTCCATTCTACCTAGAGGACAGTGGGAATGGTTCCCCATCATGTTCCTTACAAACATATTCTTAGAGGAACAGGAAGAAATCTGCATTAATTTGTTTGTCTCAACGTTTTGTGCCAACTAGTTGGGCTATCTTCAGGAGCAAAGTACTGAATGATTATAGCCCAAGGATATTGCTTTAATACAAGATTCTGATTGTGCAAGACATGAAGCTCATTCATGCATTGAAGGTTGGCAGCAGACCCATGGATGTTTTTTTATGAGGTGGATAATCAGTCACCAGCTATCACTAAGTTCCACACCTCCGTCTCTACTCAGATTGTTACAACTTATATTGTATGAGGTTCCATCTTGTGATTTTCATCACATTGATGGATATTTGCTGCTGGTACTCTTGGAGAATTGAACCAACTTGGGGGTGTTGACCACCTATTCAACTAGGGGGTCAACTCCATGTGCCATGAAGATATGCATCATCAGATGCAAATATGTCGAAGACAGTTTGGCCTCAGAAACCCTAAATGCACTAAGATTGCATTGGTATAGAGTATCTGGGGTAAAGAGGTGTCCTTCCTTGGACAAGGAGATATTTGCCTTGATATCTATAGCCATGTTATGAGCTTCATGGAGTGTTTTTGAGCCCTTTTTACTGAGGAGAAACCCTAAATGCACTAAGATTGCATTGGTATATGTAATGTTCCTGACTTGGCTAATCTAGGAAACGTTGCTAATGTGTGTGTAGGATTAATTGTTTATAGCATATAAATGATCATACAAATAACAAATGCGACAAAGGACTGCAAAGTTTATATTATGATATCTCTGCGGAGTACAAAGGTCGAATGCGGCTGAATAAAATGAATCACTCGGCTAGATCAAAAGACAAAAGGATCTTAGCCGAAATACAATAAGCAAACTAAATGATAATACCCGATAATAGATGAGCACTGCGGGATCAATGGATGTGCTGGAACAATGGCAACTCGTACGATAACTGCTAGAAGTCTGGAAAGTTCGCCCTGGTGGCTATACCTCTCTGAATGGCCTGGAAACTGTCCCAAATGGTGCACCTTGCTCTAGCTCTTAGGCCTGGTAACTGACCAACCCCTCTGCTGGTGTTTCTGGACCCCGGATGGACCCCCCTGGGGGAATGCGCCCCTCTCTGTAATGTCCCCATTTTGGGACATTATAACATTACAACATTTCAGAGTGTTATGCTTACCCGAGTAGCCAGATAGGGGTGACAGAGAGTTCGAGAAATATTGAGGGGTTTATTTGGGCCCGACTTGCATCGATCATCATCAGGATCCATTCCGCACAGCTGGGCTTTGGTTTCATTGCATTCCGACGATTTCCATAATTTTGAATTATTATGGGTTATATCTTAATTAAATTCACTAAGAAGGTCATAATGGGCATATTACTTGGAGAAACCTCTTAGTGTAATAGCTCATCGGAATCGGGAGGAAGAGTATTACAAGATAAGTTGATGAGAAGTGACTTTCAGTGGTCGGAGAAGCCATCAGGATGGATAAATCACTTTTTAGAGGCAAAATGGTTAATTAATTAATTAATTAAGTGATATAATCAAGGAATAATAAAATAAAGTAAAAGTCACTTGGAGGGGAAAGGTCAACAACGAATTAGGGTTTCGGGAAGCTATAAAGGAAGGGTAAAGCAACCTAATTCATTATGCATGATTATTATTTGATGTTGAGAGCTTCCAGAGGAGGAGGAGAGCCGACCTTGTTGTTTTGTGGATTTCTGGAGGAAACCACCACCC
>ML779607.1:463151-476104 GCA_009831015.1 Picea engelmannii | reverse complement strand
TAAAAAAAATAGTTTATCTCTTTTACAACTTTCAGATAAAATTGCTTATTCATACATGTTAATAATCTAGATTTGAAAGACACTATAACAAAACAAAAAACAAATTATTTGACCCAGACAAACTATTAATATAACATTAACAATTTTCTTGTGTGATGTTTTAACTTTTGATATCATTTTCTCTTTGTTGGGTTGCAATCCTATTATAATATATACAATAAAACATATTTAAAAGAAATACGTCATGCTGTTACACCTTTGATTACCTTTGTTTATTCCATGGTCAAAAGGTTTATGTACATTATCTTGTATATCAAATTTTATAGGGATTAGCTTCATCATAGAAAATAAATCTAATGCTAACTAAACTAGAGGACAACAAATTGACTTTAATTATGGGATGATATGATTTGTGCTTCACTTTTGTATTACAAGTTATTAATACACCAACATATCCTGAAGGTGAGATTTTGTTTCACTAGTAGTTATTCTAATCAGTCATTCCAATTATTTAAACACTTTTATTTTCAAATAGTTTTTTTCTCAAAATCCTTGGAAAGATGAAGGAAAATTATAGAGTATCATGGTGGTACTACTACCATCTAACTCATAGTTTAATAACTTACCAATTAAAATTCCTTTAAACTTTTAAAATAAATTCTACACCATAATTTTTTTTTATATGAACAACAATATGAGGTCTCAATTTAATATTGCCTTTCCATTCCAAATAACCAGTAAGGTAAAATTATTATTCCGTAATTAAATCAATTATAATAACAAATATATTTTAATTCATGATTAAATTTATGTAGTAACACATCATCAATACTATTCAATCTTCTACCTTTATCAAAAAATTTATTACATAATACAATGATGGAATTAGAATTTATGAAATTGTAATTTAAGAGATTTACAAAATAAATTAAAAAAATACGCTTATTTATAATTGGCAACAATTTTCTTAACATTTAATGTAACATGTTGTGATAGTAAATTGTCTACCCATTTATAGTTGGCAACAATTTTCCTAACATTTAATGTAATATATTGTGATAGTAAATTGTCTGCCCACAACAATATAGTAGAACTTATAATTATTAACCTTAATCTCTTAATATAGTAACTCTTTGGTTGTTACCTTAAAATCTAGTTATGGTTATCCAAACATAGAATTTGAGATTAGAATAATAGGCACTCAGCTTATGAATAGGAATGATTTGGCATAATTTTTCTAAATAGGGTGATGAGTTATTATGCTCTATGTTTTTGTTTTTTTGGGTATATTTTCTGGGGATGTTTGTCAGAAATTCTGCTATATATTGTTGAATCTGCAAATTTGAGTGATTAATTCTGTATAATCCGAATGCTGCAAGGGTTTTTCAACATGTTGAATCCATTTTTGCATTCAGAAATACAATTGAAATAATATAAAGTTGTGATTTCTTGAGGATGCAGGTTTATGTTGCCAGATTTCGATCAAGAAAAAAAAACTTAGAACAATTAGACTATATATTGGTTCTCATTCTTTTCAATTAAAAAGTATTGAAATCAGTACAAGACACTGAGATAGTCACAAATCATGGAAATCTAGATCTGTCACAATTGTTAATTAAATCATGGAAATATAGATCTGTCACAATTGTTAATTAAGTTTTGCAAGAGAATAACCAAAATCAAAATTATTATAAGCTTTCCTTATTTAATTTAAGAATTAAAATAATTTATTCTTCAAATGATGAAAGATATTTACTATTTAATTATTGTAGTTAAGATATTTACTATTTCAATATATATATATCTATCTCCTTCCTATTATTGTAGTTAAGTTAGTCCCGTGAGATAGAGCGATTGGTAAGACAGTGTTTTTCTCCAAGTGTTGGGAGGAGGTCTAAAGGTCAAACCCTGCTGGATCTCTGGGACGAATTATGTAATGGCTGCTATGTAAAATGTTTATATACTGATGAATATAAACGAAAAATTTTCCCGTGGAAAAAAATGAAGAATAGATATTAAAAATGTCTTAATACTTATCTCCTATGTTGAAGATAACATATTAATGTTTTAGTACAGCACAATTATGAACCAACCGAATTAAAAAAGACCTGATATTGGTGTCTTAATGCTTCTAGGGTAGCAAAATTATGAACCTACCTAATTTTATTCTTAATTAATTCTATGTTGAGATACGGTGGAACTTTCAATGGTGGATAGTGTAAGAATATCTTGTTTGACTTTAATTACAGTTTCCTTTTAAGTTGTTTTGACTTTTCTCTTTACCTTTAATCTGTTTTGCCTTTCTTTAGTCTTTCTCCATTTTGACACTGTTCTGTTGGAGGCTTACGATAGGGATGCCAGCACCGAGTTGGAGGTGTTTGTTGGCAATTTTCTCCTCGCACAGGCCGCCGCTTCATAGAATTCCTAACAAATTTTTTGCACGTGTTCTTGCCTTTGCTTGGTTTCAACGGAGGGAAAATGACAAAATTGGTCATTGTACACGTTTTATTTTCAGATATTAACAACAAAATAAATTTTATCTTTTGATGGAATAGGTTTATTTTACAGTGCAGTCTAATTTTTGTGCTCAGCATTAAGTTTACATATAACATTTAAAAAAATTATAAATAACAAAAAAAATATTTCATTATATCAATATATACTTTTTACAATTCAGAATGAGAAAGATATATACTTTTTACAATTCAGAATGAAAAAGATATGTATTCTTTCATGTTCACCATGAAATTGATAAGTAGGTCATTTAAAAAAGAATATCTCAATGTCTACAAGAAGTAAAATATTTATATATCAACTATATATATTAATTGATTTTTTTTTTTTTTAACTCAACTAATAGGTGCTTTCTACATCCAAGTATGAAGGAGATTTGTAATACAACAATTAATAGGTGTTTTCTACATCAAGTATGAAGGAGATTTGTAATACAACATGAGTGAGTCTAATAATTAAGAACGTGTGTTTTCTCTTAAAAAGTCACTAGTTCAAATCTTTAGTAATGAGTATAGGTATTTGTCTCCCAATCATTTATGTCTTTACGGATGTGGAAATTATGTTGCATTTTCAATTACTTTGACATGGCATGGTATTGGATGATGCTTTATTATGAGTAAAGTGCTCTTGAATGGGCATGTGGGTGATGCTTGTTTTATGCTTGGGCCTTGTACATACACTTTATGGATGGTTTGTGCATATTTATACAGAATTTTATGCATGGTCAATGCATGATTATTGATGTTTACATTAAGGAAGGAGTAAGTAGCTAGTATGGGAAATGGAAAATCCTCATAAATTTATGTCGAGAAATGATTGTTATCCTCTCCACCCGAATTCAATTCCTATAAATGATATGTTAAACTCATAATGAATATATTGTAATGACTTCGAACCTATATATATTAAAAAATTACTTTACATACCTACATTTACGCGTGAACTATTAATCAGCGCAATCGGCGCGTGCACTATTAAGATCTATACTCACCTTTCCCTTATTACCATCCGTAAAAAATTAGACGCGCCGAGGAAAACCATCACATAGGGATAAATACATGAAACCATGTCCGTGGGGAGGGGGGCGATGCAGACGACCCTCAGTGGCATTGATTTTGCCTCTGGAGGAGTAGGAATTCTGTATGAAAATAGTGTAAGGCCTCAAACGACCAAATGTGATGAATGCTGTACACTTTCATTTTGGTGCTTGGTGATTGGACTTATATTTTTCAATGTGATGATGATGCTGTCCACTTTCTTTTTGTTGCTTAATGCTTGGATTTATATTTTTCAATGGGCATTTCAATTACAATGATAAGCATTATTTATTTTTTTAAACATTTTGATTTAATAATCAATTTATATTTTTAAACATTTTGATCCGATACAATATAAAATTTTGGATATTCATTTCATCCGATAAAATATAAAGTTTTGGATTTTATAAGCTCACTTCAGATCCACTGATTTGTTTTCTATTATATCATATTCTTCTAACTGATTAAGTTTGTGTTATTTTTAAAATAAAGTTTGTGTTATTGTTTTTTATTATTTATATTGTTTTTTTTTTCTCCTGATAAAGTTAAGTTTATGTTATTGTTTTTTTATTATTTATAATGTTATTTTGTATTGTTTTTCAAGTTTGTGTTATTGTTTTTTATTATTTATAATAAAGTTTGTGTTATTGTTTTTTATTATTTATAATAAAGTTGGTGTTATTGTTTTTTATTATTTATATTGTTTTTGGAATAATTTCAAAACAAAGTTTTGTGTTATTGTTTTTTATTATTTATATTGTTTTTTTCAAAAGAATAGAATAAAATAGTAAAGTTTCAATTATTTTTTCTTAAATTGTTTTTATGTTATTATTTCATATTTTCTTAAAAGGTTATTTTTTTTTTCTTGTCATTCCCTTTAATGATTAATGATGATATCCAAAAGTAAAATAAATAATCAAGTTTATGTTTTTTTTTATTGATTCACAAACTCAAAATTGCAATCTAAATAATGTATAAATCAAAATATGAATTCTATAGTGTTTAAGTTTGAGGGGCTTTTGAATTGTTTTACAAGTTCAAAATTGCAATTTAAATAATGTATAAATCAAAATATGTAATTCTATCCATCTCCAGATTCCCACAATGTGGGAGTTACACTCCATCTCTCATTTCAAAACTTCCAATCTTTTCACCAATTTGAGAGTTATTGTAAGAGGTCATCATCAAAATAGTAAACCAAACCAACTTGCTAGTTAATTATCTATTCAAAATTGTTTTTAACAAGGAATCTTGTACATGATATCAAATTAGTAAAGACTGAAACATTGTTACAAAACTAAAAGCTTATATATAAAAAATAACTCATAAACATATATTTATTCACACATAAAAATGTCGTGTTTTAAACACAATATGAGGAAAAGACCATAGATTAATGATGATTCATCGAAACCCTTAGAAGACAAATGTGGTTGGGAGAATTATAAAACATGGCACATAATTACGTTAATATGAGAGATTTTTTATTTTTTATTTTAAGCCATTTAATCTCACAATATATTAATGTGATAGTAAAGCAACATGCATGTGGTGAGTGAATGATGTAGGAGCATCGAAGATTGTCGGTAATGGTAAAAACAAGTGCTGCATGGCAGCGTCCCTGCCGCCACGTAAGCTTTAAAATGAAGAATGTATTGGGGAACACTATATTCAAATATAAGTGTTGCTTGTGAACAGACTCTTTGAATGACTTCTGTGAACGACTTCTATCTATGTGAAAATCCGAGAAATAGATCCTGGGTGTGCTACCTTGGAGGTCCCACCTAAAATCATATCTTTGTTGTTGGGGAGTCTCTATAAAGTGTAGAAATCCAACTAAATACAGATCCTAAATATAGTTTACTTTGGCAAACATTATGCACCCAAAATATACAACATTAATTATTCAACGTTTATTGATTATGTTTGACTTCAAAGTTATCTTGTCAGTGTGATACAAATAAACATACATTGCAACCACCTGGCCAAGATATTTAGAAAAATTTCAGAGATGGAATTTAACCGTAATTAGGCAAATTTAAAGATCAACATAGCAATGTTATGTATACTGACATACACAAGTTTTTCTAGAACTAGAGAAATAATATCCGTTCTGACCTCATGGGGCAAGCGTGAGCGAGTTCAATCGACACATGACCCTGAAACCTCCTTCCTCCCATCTATTACTGTCACTGGTGTATTGTTAGAATTGGCCCCTTCGTTAAGGGACCACGGGATAAAAGATCAAAGGTAAAGGGGAGCCACGTCGAGGTATGGCCGACCCTCTGTACCCAAAACGACGATGGGAATTTTTAGTAATGACGACAATTGGTATATAATAGGAAGCACGACGCAAGAGACAAAAGTTGGTTATGGCATGGAAAGAACCTAATGGACCTTGTGAGTAATGGCGATGATGGGAGAGACGAAAGCTGGTTTGATAAATAGTTTTGAAGAGGAAGCCAAGTGTTATTGGGTTAAACAAGGCATGCTTAAAGCAATTTCACACATATGAGATACCAAATGTAAAAGGTGTGCAAAAATGCTAGTTGGTAATAAAACCAAAAACTTTAGCAAAGGTGTGCTTTTTTCAGTTTGACTGTGATCCAAATTATTTTCGGCACGAAATGAGAGCAGAGATATAACACAGAAATATTTAGAGATATTGCAAGAGAGACAACAATATAATAGAGATATAGCGGAAATATAACAAGAGTCATAGATATACAGTAATACACGATTTCTATTAACGAAATAAATGTACAGAGACTGTAAAAATATAAAGTGAAAGACTCGCTAGAATGGTGGCAGCTTATCTCTGAGAAGAGATGTGACGACTACTCGCATTCGCAAAAAGATGATTACAATGAGGCTCTAAAGGCCTTTTTACAATAAGCAGGAATGCCAAAAACCCTAGACATCCAAAAACCTAACCTTGGGAGATGAAGCGCCAAAAGTCATGTGGGCCCCGTTTGGGTGAGTTGGTGCATCAACTTCCCGGGGTCGTAACATTTGCATACGATTTTTGTTTTAGGCGTATGATAGCTCGTTGGAAAGATCTATCCGAGGACTACAACTTTTGGATGAGCAACATACGATCCATATTGCTCCCCGTTTTCTAGAAAAAACATAGTTTAGGGCCTCAAAATGGCCTCGGAAGTTAAAAACTGCTAAAAATAGTAAATTACCAAAATTGCCAGAAACATGTTTTGGGCCAGTTGGAGAAGGTGGGTGGCCACCAATATCCACCTGGATCAGACTGGAGGGTGATAATACCATTTGGATACCTATAAAAGATTACCCTTCGTGAGAAGGTCATTCATAAGGGTCGGGGAGAGAAAACAAAGTCATAGGCTTACCCTTCTCTCTAAACCCTTAGAGAGGATAAAAATAGATAGACAACATCCTCTCTAATTTCTTCTCACTTTGAAGGGCATTGCCCTCTACCTACCCTACAATAGCACAATGAGGCCGCAAGGTGGTTTCCACCCCCTTTATCCTCCCAGTGATCACCGAAGGTCATTGAAACCATATTCCATTGTATTATCCCTGTATAATAAAAGTGTCGGGATGGAATGGAGTTATGCCCAACATATTGCCTTCACCCAAGAAAAGTAGGTGCAACACTTGGATATTGACTCTTTCACTTACCTTATAATTCTTGGTATCACCCCATCAACTTCTGGATCCATTGACTCAACTACCTAATCGACATAATCCGGGTCTCGATCTAGGAAAGATGCTACCTTTGCTCTTAGAACTGGATTTGCTACTTGATGATTTGTATTTAAAATATTTGAACCATTAACATTGTTTAAAACTAAGTTCTTTATTAAAACTGAACATTCTTTATTAAAACTGTTCTTTATTAAAACTACATTCTTTATTAAAATTGTAACTTCAAATACAATTAAAAAATTTGAACCATCAACATTCTTTATTAAAACTACATTATTTATTAAAACTGAACATTCTTTATTTAAAAATTGTTCTTTATCACAACTACATTCTTTATTAAAATTGAACATTCTTTATTAAAATTGTAAAAACAGACACTAAAATTACTGTTTAGTTTTAAAATTTGAACTCAATAACAAGATACTACATGTAAATGCAAATAAGTATGTGAAACGTGAGTTGCAAGTATATACCGATACGACTAAAATACTTCAATTTAGAATGATTTCATCTAAAATAACACCAACTTGTCGAATTTATTACAAAGTAAGTTACAAAATCCATTGAAATCTAAAGCAAGTCCTCGAGACAGGTAAAAATTTCATTTACACAATCCACTGAAATTTGGGTTAAATATTTCTTTGATATGAAGGCCGAACAAATACTGATATTATTTGGGGGCAGCGAATTCATGCCTCTTACGGTAACTCGAGCAACAACAACCATCGACCGAACATAATTCTATACTTTCCCCTCCGCTCCGGGACACTTGACTACTGATAAGAACATCTACCGGGTTAAGTGACTCTTCAGAAAAATAGGGCCAAAAGAGATGGTTCATGGACATTAAAAAAAAGCCCTTCTAATTGAAGGGAAAACTAAGGTCAGAGCAATAGGGGTTACCATTATAGGAATAGATATTGGTGTGGATTTGAGAGGCACATTCTAAGGCGTGTTCACATTGGCAACGCATTTACATGTGAAACTCCAACAAACACTCCCTAGTTCCATCCTGCTAGAAACAGGGACTGCACCTAAGAACCTAAATCTACAAATATTTATTGATTGAATAAATTAAGATAATTCAATATTTAAAATAAAACAAAAATTCAATATTTACAATAAAATAAAACAATAGAAACAAAGAGATGGCTCCTGAACAAACACGTCACAACTCATAATACTAAGAAAAACATGTAGCACAACGTAGACATGCAACTGAATAAATTAATAGCCAGCTGGTCGGATGGGAGCATAATTGGTTGCATGGCGACTACGTTGCAGCGAACGACCCTACCTGCAACACCGTCAACTCACTCTAGGAGGAGTCTATTAAGTTGTTGCAACTCTACATGAAACATGTTTTAGATTTTCATTTTTAATCTGAAACCCCAAGCTCCCCTCAAGAAATCAAGTTTAGGAGTGCAACACTAAAATCAAAACTACGAACAAAGTGTAGGGAACTAACGACAGGGGGAATATGAGTAGTTGTAATTCAATAAGTAATCAAGATCTATACTTGATGAGGAGACCAAATTATTTTTGAGATGGGTCGCACAACTGAGAGGGAGGAGATTCATCTGCATGCCATTCCTCCAGATCCTCGACATGGTAAACTACGGGTGCTCTGCTGTTGCTTGTTCAACCTGGTCTACTGTTACTTGCTCAGATCTACTACTGCTTCGAGCTTATTCACGTGTTATAGTATGTTTCTTGCTCTCGATACATGTTCCATCTTGACCCCGAAAATGACTCCTCTGCTTTTGGATTCTAGAATTGCAGTGATATCGGTGAAAAATAACAGCTAAGGAGGTGGAGGATTTACTTCTTCAGGGTAGAGATTTTAATTGATTTTTGCCTAGCCATGGCTGTTTAAGGATATAAAAATTCTACAGGACATTGCATAAATCAATTTGGTATGTTGTAAGATTTTTTTAAGAATGATTTAAAATTCATCCATTTGCCTTCTCCAGTCACTCAAATACAGGCCATTTTGAAATCCTTATTCTATAGGGTCCAATTGTTGGACCCTAGTTCTTCGCCTTTTCACTCTCTCTCTTGCGAGTGAAATGGATTATGATTGACCGCCCTTTTCTATTTTCAGGCAATCTGGTATGTCGTCTCTGGTTTGGGTTTTACTCAAAAAATCGCTATGAAAAGGAAAGGGCATAGTACATTTGATCTCAGCAATTGCTACCTTGAAACTAGTCTTGATCTCAACAATTGCATCATTGCAATTTTAAATATGGTCTTTGTTCTTTGCAGTAATGAGTCTTATGGCTTGTCACTTCATGGATTGCAGATCCATCCTTCCACGACTAAAGTTATGCATAATCTTATTACAATTGGGTGGTGCTATTAATTTTTCATGAATGAGAATGCCCGTTTTCAGATCTTATTATGATTTTGATTTTGAGTTGGCAAAACTCAGGGCTCGAATGATATCTCATTCCTACCTTGGCTTGGGAGGTTGGCACCACTCGCTTTCAAATTTTCAGCATCTCATTCCATCCTGTTTTTTCACCCTATTCGTGTCCATGCAATTGTGATCTTGTAGATTAATCCAATGCAACCCTCTATCCAATTTGGCTAAGTTGATTCATTCTAGATCTGATCTCTCTCTGGTTCATGTTTCACGGTAACTGTACACCCAAATACACCTCTTTTAGAAGCAATGGTTCACATCACTATAAATTTAATCCTTGTAGAATCAATGACTCATTCCAATGATTATCCCTTGCATGAACAATGTCTGTGATTGCTTGAATATTAATCTGATTATACACACTAGGTTTTCCTTTCTTATCTGTCTTGTCGGTTTGTAATTCCTCTGGATGCATGCAGTCAGGTCTTGCTCATGCCAGTATGGGCCTGAGTAACTTTTACACTTTTCTTTCAGTTATAAGTCCTCAACTAGTTCATGAAAGGTTTCTTGGTCAACTCTGCACCATCACAAAATTTCAAAGAATTGATGAAAAGTTGTCGATTAGTCAAGGGATACTTGATGGACAAGTGCATCAAGTGATTCAACTGATGTAGAGGCATAGGCATCTTGATGAATTTCCTTACAGCTAGATGGGAGATCAATGTCTTAGCATTATAGATCAGTCTTAGTATCCAAGTATTGACCGCCACTTACCGTTTTACTCTTAAGGAAAAAAGTTGGCCAGTGGGGTATGTTTCGTTGAAATAGTAAATTGCTATATATGTATTCAATAATCTTATTCATTTTGTTTAAATGTCTGCTTTATTTGAACACATGTTACTTCTCAATCAAAAAATGAAGGATAAAGATTCCAAACCAACAATGTATGTGGACAAGTCCCTAAGATTGGTTCCTATTGCTGTGATGCTCCTCTCCTTATGTGCCCTTTCATTTTACCTTGGTGGTATATTTTTATCTAAGAAGAACATACTCGTTCTAGAAGATAAAACATCACTTGCCCCTCTACAAGTGGGCTGCAATGTTGTGAAAAATCCATAGGTATTTGTTTTGTGATAGATTGTATTTGTTTTGTGATAGATTGTGCTGCAATAATTTTACATACCCTTGAAGTAATACTTGCTGCGCGATAGGGTTTTTTGAGGCAACATGCATATTGTACCTAATTGTGGGAGAATATTAGAATATTGAAATCAATACGCGACACACCTCGAACGTATTGACTTGTATCATGTGCCAGGGATAGAATGGCGCTTCTAAATGGTAAATATTTGGTCTAAATCATACAACATAGAACTTACCACTCCCAAATGCACTCCTGAGCAGGAGAAAGAAAATGAAGCCTCTCGATATGAGCGTCAAAGCCTCTCGACCTGAGCTTCGAATTGAGTGTACCTGAGTGTCTTGAGTCGGAGAAAGCCTCAAATGTTGAAGGAAGCTTCTCAATTTTCTCCTCCAGCCGAGTAATATAAATTTAATTTACTCCTCTAGCTGAGTAATCTGAATATGAATACAGAAGATGATATAGCGTGGATGATAAGGATAAATATTCAGACGATCAGGATAAATATTCAGATGTAGAGTGTGCGACTGCTGATTTCTAAGGTGAGTTTCTTCCAATTAAGAAATGGTTTTTTGCAAAATTTTATGCATAGGCGGTGGCTGCTACATGGGTCTGTTAAGGCCATCTCTTGTGAAGGGGGCGTTGGATAGACGGTGGTCGCATTTTTCAGAATAGACAGTGGCCGACATATAGACAGTAGACATGGCATATATACGGTAGACGTGGTCGCATTTGCTGACATTGAAATGAATAAGTATTAATGAAATAGAAGGTTAAAACTTAGTTTATAATGAAGAATCACATTGTCTTGGCCGTAAGATCAATGAAAAAAAACTTAGGTTATCTAAGGTTATCCTAGCAGTAAGACTATGAGCTCGGCTATAAGACTTCTATCTGCCTAGACAATAATATGCTTGAGAAAATAAATTTAAATATTTAAAAAAAAAAAAAAAAAATTCCTCACTAGGTACAAGTTTGGATTGTCAAACAAATATTTTGCAGTCAAATCAAATTAATTGATTTTCAATGCAATATCAAATGCTAGAGTCCCTACTTGCCTTCGACTGGGACTAATAAATAATGTTAGGTATACTTGTTTTTGAGAGCCGAAATCTTGTGATTGATTTATTATCAGGGAACCCTTAAGAATGTGATACAATGTGATGTGGGCATTGTTATCGCACGGTTTGTAGGAAGGGTTTAGATAGCTTGATTCAAGGCTTAAAACCGGCGTAACAGGAGCTTCCCCACCCACTGTCACCTCGATGGGGGGCTCTTTCTATTTAGGAGGGCTAGTCCAAGGGAGACGTCCCTAAGCAATTTGGGTTAATGAAGGGCTAAAGGGTAATGGACCAAGTCAAAGAAGTTCCCTTTCACAGATTTGCTGCCAAAGATGAGATAGTCAAGAAGAATCTTCCACTGAATGGCACCTGTTTGCGAGACAAGACAAATAACTAGAATATGTGCTTGCAGTGGGTTNGTACTTCATAATATCAATGACTATCCTCTAATATATATGAGCAAATGATCAAATGCAATTATTGATGAAGTCAATGATTGCTAAACAAAGTCAAATGATTGATATCACTTCTTCAACAAAGCATAAGAGATAATAAGCATTCAATGTTCATAATCAAACCTTGTATTATATGTCAATGCAATAAATATCTCAAAATAGCTCACACATACAAAGTAGCTGCGTCACTATATATTGTTGCTGCAATGATGATGACGTCAAGCTTAAATTTAGGTCAAAATTAAGACAATTTAAGTGGAACGTTTTAGCAAATAAGCTTGTGGAAGTGATCTACAACTCAAAGTCTAACAACCAAGGTGAAAAGTGTCACAACGTTGTAAGCATAAACAAGAGATCAAAACATGTGACGTCAGCTATATAAATTTTGTTGTTTGCAGTTTAGGGTTAGCTAGCCAAGAAATGGACGTTTTTGTCAAATCAACCAATGAAATGCTATGAAACCTCTATGGCTATGATGAGATAACTCAGCCGCACCTTTTCATCCAAGCAAAGATAGATTTAGGGAAAAACGTTATCAGCTTTAGGGTTAGTTCAAGTTGCTAGGGTTAGACGCTAGGTTAGCTAGGGTTTCAAGTAAAAGAGTTTGAAAGAGATTTAAAGCATAAACAAGCTCAAGATCAATCCTAGACTAGTGCCTTGGGTTAATGGAGTCAATTGAAGTGAGACTAATGGTTTAGGAAG
>ML779607.1:420598-442985 GCA_009831015.1 Picea engelmannii | reverse complement strand
GTGCGGGAGAAGCGCAGGCCGGAGTTGAAATCTCAGCAGTTAGCCAGAGCAGGGGAGAACAGGGGCTACTGTGGCTGTTAGTGCACAGGACCTGAAAGAATTCGACTCTTAGAGAACCGTTGAAGGTTGAGCACATAGAGTGTGCGAAAGGTCTCTAAGGGAATCAGAGCCTACAATCTCAGGAGGAATAGTTCCTTCTTGATATCGTAGGAGAAGGACCCAGAAGGGACTTGAACAGAAACAGAGCTTTGGAGCAGGAGAAATCCTCAAGGAGGAGAATCGACGGCTAGGGATCGCTGTGGAGAATCGTGAAGTCTCGCAGACCGTCAGATCATGGAGAAGTAGCAAGGAATTTAACTCTTGGGCGCAGGAAGAACCCATAGCCATCGCATATCGACATATTGGGGTTTGTGTAGACAAGAATTCCATACCCTTTGAAATCGCGAGGAGCGATTTCCCGAATTAATCGGAGCCGACGATCATACAGGGACACGTGGCGTGAGATCCCTAGGACTCGGGGTTCGGCATTCGGGGTTTTCCAAAAACACAAGTATCACGACCTTTGAAATCGCGATCCCGCGATTCCCGATATAGCGGAGAGAGAAGGTGACGTGGCAGGGAGGCAACGCACGTGCCATCGGATTTCAGGATTTGGGAACTCACCGTGTATGTGAATCGTAGTATCATAGGTGCCGATTTCCCGATAGGGAAATCCCCAATAAGAACGAATTCGTTGACTCTTTGACCATCGGGGTTCGGGGTATTGGGTTGCATGTGAACTGTGCTCACGGGACTCGCGAAATCGCAAATTCCGATTTCCCGATTTTGGAGGGAGGTCAGAAAGGAGTGTTGTGGGTAGTGAGAACTCCCGAGAGGAGTTGGAAGAGTTCTTTGAATCTTCGGGCTTGAGACGAAGAAGGTCCTGGTGTGAGCGGGTTGCCACTAAGGGTGACTTGCGTCAGAGGGACACTTTGGCATGGAGAAGACATCAACGATACTACAAAATAATTTCTATTGGCCAAAGATTCAACATGTTGTTAGTAAGTATATCAGATCCACACTACCTACTCCATCGCCAAGATAGAAATTAAAAAACAAGGATTTTACACCCTTATGCCTACGCCCAACATGCCCTCGGAATCCATCTCGATGGACTACATGTTAGGTGTCCCCTCAACCAAGCATGAAAATGACCGTGTCTTTGTGGTTGCTGATCAATTCTCTAAGACGACAATTCTGACAACCTACAAGAAAAGTATCACAACTGAGTCCACATCCAATCTCTTATTCGAGCGTGTGTGGGTACATTCTAGTCAAGCCTCTAGTTACTGCTAGACACCAAGGTCACCAAATCCACTACCTTCCACCCCCAAACTAATGGATAGATACAGGTCATGAATAGAATGATAGTGCATATCTTACGAATGTACAACTCCAAGCATCCACAGACATGGGATGGAATGCTTCCTTATTTTCAGCACAACTACAATAGATCCCTCCATAGCTCAACCTACCACATCCATTTTCAGGTGGGCCCAGGATTTCAACCATTGGGCCCCATTGATGTAGCACTGCCCCTTGAGTCCACATAAGTAGAATCTTCCCATGCTCAATCTGAGGTTGACAAATCCACCGAATTCATTGAACGGACTCAACACATCTACCAATGGGTCCATGATATTTTAGAAAAAGCCAATGCTAATTACAAACAACACCATTATCAACATCGGGTTCCACACAAGTTTTAGGTGGGAGACAAGGTTTGGTTGCATTTGTAGAAAGAGTGCCTTTCATGACCCCATCGAAATCTGCGTCCACTTCACTATGGACCTTACACCATCACCAAAATATCATTATGGGAAACAATGATTTTGAGTTAATCATTCCACCCTTCCTTGGCTTGCACCCAACATTCAATGTGGACCTCATTTGACCATATTTTCCACCACTATTGAACACATCAAAGGTGGAAAAGCAGTTGACACCTACATACCTCAACCTTGACTGCATGGAACAAACAATAATTGATCGAATCATGGACACATAGGTTAAGGGCACTCATCAATAGAAGATCCAACTATATCAGGTTGTCAAAGTAGGTCAACTACTGCACCAAGGAAAGTAGTTCACCAAGCGTCGAGTTTAATAGAAGTTTCCCCATTTGATGGGGGTACTCAATGCAATGGACACCATTGAATCCTAGGGGGGAGGATTGATCCAAGTGGACATCGGTGGCCATCCACATATTCCATTGGCTCAAAACAAAATTTCCACCTTGGCAATTTTCTATGGGTTTTTTTGGATCATGAACTTCCAAGGTCATTTTGAGGCCCCAAATGACGTTTTTTTGGTGCGAAAGAGCCCATTATATTGATGAAGGCATATATTGGGCTATTCAAAATGTGTACTTCTCGGCTAGACATTTTCAAGAGGCTACCAAGTGCCCCAAACAGAGATCGTATGTAAAATTCATTCCCGTGAGAAGTTGACGTATCAACTAACCACATCAAGGGCCACAAACCTTTTGGAGTTTCATCTTTTGGGGTTAGGGTTTTGGATATTTAAGGTTTTTTGGTTGATACTTTATGTTAAAAGACATTTTGGCCTCATTGTAATCACTTCTTACGAATGCATGTAGCCGTCACATCTCTTCTCATAGATAAGCTTCCACCATTCTAGCGATTTCATTTCACTTTTCATTTTTATAGTTCCTGTATATTCCATTCATTAATATAAATTGAGTATTATTGTATCTCTGTGTTTTTGTCATATTTCTTTATTTCATTTCGTTCCCTCGTAAATCCGGATCAACTATGGACAAGATTCATACAAGAATTAGATACTGAGGCCATGGAGGATAAACCAACCCTAGATAATGTCTTGAGAAAGATGAGAGGTATTAAACAATCACCATGATTAATTTTTCCTAACTATGGAACTTGAACACTTCATGTAACCCCCATCTACAATCATTACTTGGAACTTTGGTGCTAATTATGTAAATAAATTGAGAAGTTTGTCTAATTTATGGTAACTTAATGAAGCTATGGGCACTACCACAATCAACCACCATTGTTACCTTTTTTTCTTGATATGTCATTCTATCTTGAGGTTTTGAGAGGTGCTAATGTTGGCCAAAGCATGACAAGATATGGTTAGACTAGTCTCATATGGCTATAGATCTTAAGATGGTTCTAGTTTTTGTTCTTCTTCCTCTTCACAATCTATGTATAACAATTTCCTCTCACCACACATATGCCCCTCACCATGCTTTCTTTCACAATTGAATATAGCACCTTTGATATTCTTTCATCCAATCATTAAGGAGTCAACTGATAGGTTGAGTTAGGTGAGGAGTGGGAATATCCCACTCTTTATAGGTGTCGATGACAACCCTTCTAGTGACCATATTTTACCTTCAACTCTCTTTGACACACTAACTTCTTATCCAAGGTTTTAGTTGTATTTAAACCTTTGAAGTGAAACAATGCATATATGTTCTTAATTAAAATATAAATAACAACAATGACACACACACAATACATACATATTTACCTTGGAAACCCTTAACCGAGAAAGCTAGCAAACCTTAGAGCCATGCCTTTATCTTATTCATTATATTAACTTCACCATATACAATGCTTCTTTCCTATAGAAATATATTTATTTTATTGCATAATTCCTTGATCATATGCATAGGTTGTCATTGAATATACTCTTTTTTCTTTCACTTTGGTTGGTTTGTGTCTCACTACAGGATTAGTATCACAAGAGCACTAGAGCGAAACAGGAACAACAAAGACATAAAAAAGCGACACTTAAAGGTATGTCTCTCATCTTTTGTTCGGTAGTAGATTCGATGATTAGAGCCTAGGGAAAGTGCCATGTCCTGTCGTGTTTTGTTCTAATCCAGGTGGATCTAGGGGGATTATTCTATGTCTGCATTCACCGATTTACCCAATAATGTGGAAGCATAGTCTCTTAAGGTGAAACATCACATCATTCCTTCCAACCATGCCTCTGCACGTTCACTTGCACGACCCCCAGCAAACTCTGGGAGTTTGATCTTCTGTAGTTATCTGATGATGTCCCCTGGTGGAGGCCCTCTCTCTTAGTCCCTAAACACTTCAGGGTTACCTACTGCAGATGGTGGGGGTTCCACTTCAACATCTGTTGAATGGCATCCCTTTAATGTCTCATTAATAGCCTCTAAGGAGTGCGCAATGAGAGCTAATTCACATGATGGTGGTGGCAGTGCCAATGTTGGTGGTCCTTGTTACAATGCCCCTCGGCCTCGATTTCCTGGAGTCCTAACCATCTTGAATAATTGAATCTGCATCAACCCAAATGCTTACCGGGGGAGATTTTAATGCATTCCACATTTGTTCAAACTTATACTTGTAAACATCGGGTTAGGCATAAGTTCTTTATACTTGTTTGTAAATAGACATTACTCCTATAAGGTAAGTGGCTAAAGGTTGGGGTCGAAAGTCTCTAAGCTTGGTGACTTCGTCGGGGTAAGCTGCTAACTCTCTCGCCTTGCTAGCTATGCTAGCACTGTGGGGTACTCGTCAATTACCCTTAGCTATCTCCTGAACATGTATTAAACCCCATCTTTTAATCCTTGTATCCTTGTATTCCTTATAATTGATTAATCAATCACTTATTTAATAATGTTTTATAATCAAATAACTAAAAATTAATCACAATCCCCTAAATAACATTAATAAATAACAATAAATTTTTGCCAAAAAAATGCATTTTTTACTAAGTTAATGAATTCAAAAGAATTTTAACTCTATTAAATTATAATTAAAAAAATCTAAAACTTTATAATTTTCTATATAGAAAAAAAAAATACAAATTAATAATTATTAAAAATAATAATATATTTTCTAATAGTAATAATAATCTAAATTTAAAGTTACTTTTTTTTTTTTTCCACGTTGGAGATTCCGCGCTGGAAACCCACCCCAGATACTTCCCCACATAGTGGCTGGTATGGGAGTGATAAAGCTTCGCAGCCCCAAGGGACACAGGTTTCGAACTCATGACCTCTCCCCAAACTGGAAGAGTGTGTGCATGTCTTAACCAATTGTGCTATCCCATGGGACTAATTTAAAGTTACTGTCAAGCATACCAAATTGGTATATAAAATCTTCTTATTTATGATGTGGAAGGTGTGTAAATCCTACTCCCTTTAAATTTTATAATCAGTATAGAAAATATAGAAAAATTAAAAAATTGTAAACTAAAACAATCTTCTAAAACCTTTAAACTTTAACTACTTCAAATCTTTAAACTTTAGTCAAACAATATACAAATTTGGTAATTGCAGTGATATAAACTTGGCAATTGCAATTGCAAGGGTGATTCAAGAAGAAACATGGAATCGTCTATTATTTTTAAACAAAATCAAAGTTACTAGTTAAGCGTGCATTTCATTTCTTTTTTTATTTATTGATTCTTGTTATGTTAACAAGACATGCTCAAAATTGTATGAGCTAGAATACGACTGTAATGGCTGATCAATATTTCTAAAAAGTTTGGGAGTGAAATACAAATTTGGAAATTGCACTTTCAAGGGCGATTCAAGTAATGCTCACTTTAATAGATATGTGAATATAAGTATAACCTATAATTTGGAAAATTATTATGCTACCTGAAATGCAAATGCATTAGAAGTAAAGGACTGGGATCAATGCTAGTATGATGAATTGGGTTTCTAATGAATTTTGAGGATTTTCTTGGGGTTGTTTTCTCATCTGATTGAATTGGGTCGGGGCCTCTAATAACTTTTGAGTATTTTCTTTGGGTTGTTCTCTCATTTGCCTATTGAAGTGATTAGATAATAGATATATATGTCTCCCAACTCTTCTCTATTTTGCTTTGCTTTTGTGTGCCATGCATTGCCTAAGACTATTTTGTAGGGCATGCTTATCAAATAGTGCAGGAGTATTTCCCTGGTTCTCAAAGAGAGTAGTTTAGGCATTAATATTGCAACAAATTCTGAAGGATTAAATCATACCATGGATGGATCTAGGTTTCTTGATCCGCAATTCTATATGCAAAATTGAAAATGCAACAACATAATAGACTGGCACACAATAATAAAATGTTGCACAATACAAAATACACAGAGAATTAAAGAGAAAACCCACTAGAAGTGAGAAGTAAATGACCATTGATTGTATTTTCAGCAAGAAGACACTTTTTTTATCAGTCTGGGTGATTTTTTGTTTACATCAACAACAAGAGACTTGTTGTTTTTATTTCTGACTTACAAACGTTGTTTCCAATTATTACTAACTGACTTAACTAACCTTCTAACATAAATCACGAAGCACCTTGTCTTACTGGACTAACGAAGGCTTTTTATTAATTAATTGTCTGAGAGAACTAACATGCTAATTATTTATTAGGAAAATGTTATATGTCCTCATGTTGACTGGCGAAGGAAGATGGACGCCCTCTCTGGTGGCCCAATTCCTCCCTGTTTAGATTCAGAAGCATCCCCGCTTCCGCCAACAAATGAGGAAATTTGTACTACATTCTCTCCAATGGTTTCTTGATCTATGTCGGGATAATATCTGAATGGGTGCAACTAATGATGTTTTCCTCTGAATTGGTGTTTGTCCTACAAGATCCACACACGAGCTTCTGGGTGAAAGAAGACCGACGTGTGAATTTTATGAGGCCTTTGTTTTGCATGCTCTAGTGTAGTTGGTAATGCAACAACTACCTGAAGATGGCACTAAGCGAAAGTGTGGGTATAACGTTGTGTTGAGTGTTGTTCTTGTTGTTGATGTGCAGATACCACTCGGTACTGATCATCCAACGCTTCATTATCTGCCTCAACATTTCCCTTAAATACAAGCTCCCTGGAAGAACAACAAGTGTGTCCAATACACCTTGTCTGATTAACTACTCCAACTAAGAAGGGATGCCTCTGCATATGATTTTTCCCCACTATACTGCATTTGTAAGAATTTTGTTTGGTTGAATATTTCTCAACAATATGTTTGTCAAAAGAGGAACTTCCAGGAAAATTGTTATAATATGTTGGTACTTGTGTTGGAGTACATAACTTGTTGGTGGAGACTACTGGAACAAAAACTTGTTTTGGCATAAGAAATGTTGGAGATGCACAAGGAAAATATGAAGGTGGAGTAGGGCATGAATTCCGAAGTTGGTCATGTTGGAATGAGATCAATGGTCTGCTCAATAGAGAAAGATGGGGGCAGTCATATGGGTTGGGGAAAGGCATTGACAACTTCTGGGAGTGGGGGAGCCATGTCCTGAGGTGTTGGGTTGGTCAGATGGTTTGGTTTAATGGGGCGAACCAAACACAATGAAACATATTTGTTCAGATTTACTTTCTTAATGGCTGCTTGTCTGGTTAGAGGATGTGTGGAGTGAGGGGTAGAGGAGGTGAGAACATAGGTGTGTCCCTCATGTTATAGGTGGTATTTATGGAATTTCACATGATAAAAAACGTTCCAGACCTGTTGGTAGGGGATTCCAAGTAACAGGTCAACACAATCTAAAGGAGAAACATCACACACCACCATATCCCGGAAATGGCCAATAACGAAGGTTACCGCACAACACTGGGAGACAGTGAGGTGTGAGGCTTCCTTTTGTACCCATCTGAGCTGATATGGTTTAGGGTGCGGATTAGTTGGGAGTTGTAAGTGTTGGACCAAGTCCTGGGTGATGAGGTTCTTTTGGATTCCATTATCTAGGATGAGAGTAGTCAATTCGTGCTTAATTTAACAATTGTGGGTAAACAAGGGCACACAAAAGGTGTCATGTTCATTGTTGGTCATCAAATTTAAAGATGGGTCAGCTTCTGTATGATTTTCGAGAGAAACGACTTTAGGAGGGTTAGTGGAATCAAACTGAGTGACCTCTGCAAAAAGAGTTTTGTTGGGGCAAAGGTTTTGAAGTGCCTAACAATTGGAAGAAGCATGCAAGTTGGTCTTGTGGAAGGTACACTAGGGCGTCGTTCGAGGTGTGGAGGTGGCGATAGGGGTAACCTAAGAAGGGCCAACAGTAGAAGGGTCATATCTGGGTTGGGGTGAGCGGATTCAAGGAGCCACTTTACGCTTGATGACAAAGGCCCAAAGAAAGGCCTTGTCCAAGGAAGAACTCTCAAACAAATCAACTTCGTGGTGGAGATGCATTAATAAACCATAATGGAATTTTATAACTAATACCTCTTTTGGGTCATCAATGTGCAGCTAGATGCACAATTTGCAAAAGATGTCGATGTATCCCTAGATGGATTGATTGGTAAGTTGTCAGAGTTGCAACCATCTGGCGAGGAGGTTTTGGCGATATCCTAGTGGGTAGAAGTGCTCTCTGAGAGCCTGGAAGAATCCATCTCACGCCGTAATGTGTGGTGTTTGTGTCTCGATCGGGTCACCTATATCCATGACCTAGGAATAATTATCCAGTTGAGTGTCCCACCATGTTTTCACAACTCCCTCAAGTTGCAGACTGAAGATATGAAGCTTCATGTCTTCTGTTATCTCAGAACATGTACATAAGTATGTGGAAAGACTGCGAAGCCAAGATTCGACATTCTCGCCATTCATTTTTCCCGCAAACTTCGGTAATTGGAAGTGTGTATCAAGTTGAATGGGTGTTGGAGCTCTACATTGTTGCAAATAGAGTAGCTCCTGGAGAACCATCGTTTAATCCTGAATTGGAGCAGTGACAGTGGATGAAGAATTCTCTATAGATGACTCTCTTCGCGAAGACATAAATGTTTTTCACTGCGGATGTCGATCTGTCACTAGACGTTGCACTGAGAATCATTGAACTCATGAGTGCACTGAGAAGGCACTCGGTACCTTGAAGAGGGTGTCTGGAGAATGGTGAAAGATGAATTTGTTGGAGGACATGAGGAGGGTGTATTGGAAGTCTTGAGAAGGATGTCTTGCTCTAAGAAAAAAAATTGTTGTGTGGCCTCTCTTCTGAATTTCATGGCTGAGAAGAAGTTGACTTGGATCCAAGCTCTAATACCAATTGATTTGCAATTATATATGAAAAATTGAAAATGCAAAAAAATAATAGACTGGAACATAAGAATAAAATGTTGCACAATACAAAATACATAGAGAATGAAAGAGAAAAACCACTGGAAGTGAGAAGTAAATGACCATTGATTGTATTTTCAGCAAGAAGACACATTTTTTATCAGACTGGGCGATTTTTTGTTTACATCAACAACAAGAGACTAGTTGTTTTTATTTATGACTGACAAACATTGTTTCCAATTATTATTGACTAACTTAACTGACCTTATAACATAAATTATGGAGCACCTTGCCTTACTGGATTGACGAAGGATTTTTATTAATTAACTACATGAGGGCTAATTATTTATTAGGAAATTGTTATACACCTCATGCTGACTGGCGAAGGAAGATGGGTGCCTTCTATGGTGGCCCGTTTCTACAATTGAAGAGATGGGGCTTGTTATCAATGCAGAAAATGCAACACCAGATGTGTCATGTGAAAATGTGGAAGCATAGGTTATGACAGACTACATGGTGAGGTTGCAAATGATCTCCATCTTTCTCAAAGGAGGAGGAGGTCGAATAATGATGGTACTGTTGTTGGTAATAATGGTGAGTAATCTCATATCGTTTACGATAAATTTGCTTGTTGTATCATTCTAGTGTCAATGTTTAATATCCTTGCTTTGGAATTTGAATAAGTAGAAGTATTTAGTATATGATGTTTATTACACCGATCTCTATTCGTATTTCCTCGAATATGGGAAAGACACTTGGTATCATTGATGCAAAGGGATTCACATTATTCAATGGCAGTTGGCTTGTCTAAAGAATATTTATGTTCATTGAAAAACTTTTACATTATTACTTCAAATTGCAATGAGTCATTGCATTTGAAGTTCCTAAAAGAATTTCAAAACAAATTTTGTTTACAACCAAGAGGAATGAATCCTTACTACTTTTTTCAACAACATAAAATACAAGACCCTCAATAACAGAAACAAAAACGCGGTGAGTGAATCCATTGTGCAAGAATCCATGCAGGGGATTCTTTCTCACCAATAAATATTGTAACAAGCCAAGGTTTGGCTACAGAGCAGGATAATGAAGAGTTTTTCCAAAATCGAAAGGATATCAAACCTCTTGCATCCCACAAAGTGCTTAAACATATTATAACAAATATAAATAAAGAGTACTACAAAAAGTGGCAGTACTTGAAACAATGCAGCACGTAATTTTATCTCGGTTTCAAAAGATTTAATGATAATTTTCATAAAACATTACCTTTACTTTCGTGTTTTCACGCAAAGACTGTTGATGATTGCATCTATGTGAGGCATTCTCCAGCTTACAAACCTGTGAGGTGTGGATCATTGCAACTATGTGAAGTCTTTCTCTCAGCTTACAAACCTGAGAGAAATCCCCTAAGAAGGGTACGTGGTTCCTGCCTGAGACAGAGCTGGGAACTTAGAGATGACCTCCTCCATTCAGAGAGTTGAGAAGAACTCCAAATGATTATCCAGTGGAAAAGTGATATGTTGAGTTAGGACATTCCTGTGGTTGAGCACAAGGTGAACGTGTGAAATCCCAAAGTGTTGGGTGCATCGTCATGAGAACATAAATGAAGATGATGTATTAGCCTCCTTTGAGCAGCAGAGTTGACAAGAAGACTCCAGATGATTCTCCTGTCGGTGGCAGTGGGAAAGCAAATCTGTAGAGTGGACGTGCCTGTGGATGAGCACAGGTGAACGTGTGAAGACCTGGTTCTTCTATGTAATGCAGTGAATCAGAGCTATGAAATCCCTATGGATGTGCCCCTAGTGGATGAGCACTAGTGGGTGTATCAGATCCTTTGCTATGTACTGTTCAAGAGTCAGACCTACATGTAACCCTAATTGTTATGTAAAGGGTACAGGTCGACCCCACCTTAATAATAAATGTAAAAGATAATTAATATTAATATTAATATTAATATTAATATTAATATTAATTATAATAATAATAATAATAATAAATTATATAGTGACTTAGAGTGGTCGGCCATGTTGAGCCAATAGACGCCTTTGTTGATTGGACAAGTCTAATATAAGTAAGGGATGATTCTCCATTGTGGAATCATTTCTTCCTTGTGAGTTTGGAAATTTCAGCGAACACATCTACTTGGTAAAAGGTGCACACCTCTCTTGGGTGCTAGTCTTCTAGGCTTTGAAGAACCCTCTTGTGTGCTAAGGTTTATCTTGGTGGAGGTCTTTCTCTTGAAGAATATAGCAAAGGGTTTGGCTGTGTTTTCTTCCCTTGCTGAGAAGGGTTTCCTAGGATACTTCTTGTGTTCTTGTGCATGGTGTTTCTTCTTGTGATCTTGGTTGTTGCAACATTATTGTTTATGGTTAAGTGAAATGCTAAAATGAAATGAACTTCATGCTTAACCCAGTTTATGAAAAATCAACAAATTCCAAGAGCATCATATAGACCCCTTTAAGGGCATCACATGTCACTTACAAGGAATTGAACCTAGGTGGGGAGGGTAACGACCATTCCTCCCAACCACCCAAGCTACATCCAATGGACATGTGTTGCAGATTCTTTGTTTTCCATATATTGTAATATGAAGCAGTTCATATTTTAGTAATTGCATAACATTGATTAGACAATTTTATAACGATTGTGTTTATGTTGATATATGTATAGTATATTTTTATGCACTTATAATGTATGTGTTACAGTTTGTTTATTTGTGATATTATAATTTATGATTCAATGTTTTTTTCTTTTTTTAGTGTAGTAAAAATTATTTATTGAATTATAATGGTTTGGTTTTAGTATTTGCAAATATTATTATTAAATTTTTATCCACCAAAAGATATGGGACCAAAAAAAAAATAAATTAAATTTCATCATCATCCACATCTTCATTATCATATTTAAAACAAAATCATAGCTTATACATAATACATTTAATTATAGAATCTACCTTAAAATATATATCAAGTTTTTGAGTTTATTTGGATTTACACTTTATCTCTATATTCAAACTTACAATCTTTTCACCAATTTAAGAGTTATTGTAAAAAATCGTTATCAAAATAGTGAACCAATTTCAAATAAAATCATTTTAATTGCAATATATTTATATTTCTAATTAACAACATTAATATGAAAACTTTCATCAACTTACTTCAATATTCTCATTCACATACTTAAAAAATATACTAATTTAATATTTTAATACTCATTCTTCATACACCCTTTTTCATTTAATATTTTAAATTAAAAAGTTTTAAACCTTAAATCTTAAATCAATGTAGAAATGTCTTCTTACTAAAGTTGATTCAATATAACATTCTCATTCACATACTTAAAAAGTATACTAATTTAATATTTTAATACTCATTCTTCATACACCCTTTTTCATTTAATATTTTAAATTAAAAACTTTTAAACCTTAAATCAATGTAAAAATGTCTTCTTATTAAAGTTGATTCAAATAAGAACTAGAGCTAGCATAATAAAAAAATCCATACATAAATATTGTACCCATGTTATTACATTATACTTGTAATCCTCTAAAATGTTTGACCATTAACCATCTTATAAGTAAACATATCATAATCTCAATATAAAGGTAAATTTAACAAAGATATCAACTCGACACTTCAATAACTTTTATCATAATTTCTAAATCTCAACCCCCTATGCTATTCTTCCTCACCCCCTTTATTAAGTGAGTCATTCTTCCTTATCCAACAATGAGGACATTTATAAACTAAAAAACTTAAATATGTTTTTGATGTTGTTTTTTAAATTCTTAAAATTGTATTATTGTGTTACATGTTCTTCTTATGATCGCATTAACTTTTATTGATTATAATTTAACATTAATTATATATTATTTTGTCATTTCCTAACTTGTGTTAGGAATGTATTTTTCATTATTGTAAATTTTAAATGATTTATTTTTATATTTTATTTTATTTTTGGTTTTATATAATATTTTCATATAATTATATATATGGAAATTTTTGTAAAGAAATTCAAGGAATATTTTTTTATATTTATAAATATAATTTTTGATAAATTTATTGGCATAAATTAGTGCACTTCATTTATAGAGATTTGAGTCATGCATTTGTCATCACAAAACTAAACAAATGCCCAACAACATTAATGAAAACTAATTGAATTAATCCCTTAAACTACATCTAAAATATATTCATTTAATACCAATTGATATGATAAATTAACTTGTATACCGGAAAATGTCAAAAATGATTATGTTATGCACAATCAAAATAAATATAATTCTATCAAATTGGGAAATTATAGTTTAGACAAAAGTGAACAATAGACATGTATTTGCATCCCATACCAAGTATTATTATTTTGGCCCAAGTAGGCAATAATGTAATTGATTTGGGTTTAACAACATGTAATGTTATTAATCTATTTCATACTTGCATTATAATATAAAGTTGACTATGTTAAACTTATATTTATCCTATTTGTTAAAAGGAGATGAATTCACCATCTTACTACTAGACTTTCCTGTTTTAGGAAAAATTGCCTAAACAATTTGCATAGCATTTCCCCATGCAAGTCTTGTTCTCCGAGCGACATGTCTCTATATCCTTGCATAAGGCCAATGTTGAACTTGGTTACCCTTTGGCACCAATAATGTTGCCCTCTTTCTCCTTGATTCAATATTTAACACACTTTCTACATTACAAAGCTCGTTAAAAATCATATTAATAATGACTATAGGAGCTTTGGTGAACTAGCCAACAAAAAAAACCTAGAGGTAAGTTTTTTTTTGTGATGATAGACTTATCATTTTTTCTTTTATTATGAGTTTTCTTTTTCTTTTTCCCGTCGTATATTGGAAAGAATAAAAAATAGAATTAACCTATTACCCGTCGTATATTGACAAATAGAATTAACCTATTAGAATACGGTATTGGATAAAAGTTCTACCTTTTGGGTTTTTTGGAGATGTAAATCTGGACAAAATCACTATTTTTTGTTGTTTAAGTTGCATTTCTGAATGCATAAATGGAATATGCAGATCCAACCATTCATTCTTCATTTTGAAGATGGGTTATTAAAAGTAAACCAATGGGTTCTAATCCAACCAAGACATTAAGTGAGACCCATAATATTCATAAAGGTGACAAGCTCGAAGACTTGACCCCATGACCTCGTACTTATAATTCACTACACTCAACCACTTGAGCCAACCCACAAAGCTAAATTTTGAATATAACATAAGTATTGAACATTCAAAATATGTCATGACTCCCCATATTCATTAATTTTGATTTTGAATTTTGAATATTGAATATAAGTTTGTTTTATATGAATTTGGTGATTGGTATTAGTAATTATGACCCACAAATTTTGAATAGAAGTGTGACTTATATGAATACATTGGCACTAGTATTTACTTTATATTTAAACATTCATTATATATTGAAAAATACTTTACTAAGTATTTTATATAATGAGTACATTTATATTATATTTATGTCGAAGGATTTTTTAAGGAATCAGTTCTATAGGATCTTTCGTCATCTGTCGGAGGCGTATGAAAACATGTCACATCACCATTATTTGTGCCCTATGGAAACCTTCCATATGCACTTGGCTTGGCTTTAATTCTTCACAGATAAAATGAAGATGGATGGCCAAGCTCAAAACTCAGGCCAATCCCTAGCTTCCCAGTGTGATCCACTTCTTTGGCTCCCGACTTCTTTGAACGATTTATGTTACCAAATCACCCATATTCAAGACCTTGCCAGGCAGGGCCTCTGGCCTCTAATTCTTGAAAAATTGAGCCATGCTCACAAACTTGATATTCTTCAGCAACCCCACGAGCATCTCGCCTATCTTGCCTACAATGTTTTCACCCTCGCCAAGCTCAGAGATATGGAGATTCCATGGACGAGCTCTCCACCATGGAGGACTTCGGAAACTCTCAATACAAGTATGAATCTCATCCTCTGTTTTATAGTGGTAAATCTGGTTCCATGGTGCCCTTTTCATTAAGATGCAGGTTGCATGCCCAACTACCCTAACATGTTGGTAAGAAGAAGGAAACCCTAGATCATCTCTATGAATTGCTTGATTTTGTTGAGAGTAAAATTTCCAAAACACAGTCTATAAATAAAGTGGGTGCCCAATTCATTAAATCTGCAAAAAAAAAGAGATAGGAACCCAATCCCTTGATTCCAATGAACCCTCCAAGATCGTGTTATCTTCCAAGATGGAAACCATTTTAGCTTTTTTGCCTACCAATCCAAAGAGGGATGTGGGTGTCTCAGTGAATTCGGTGGGAATTGATGGCACTTGAAGTTTTGTGGATTCTTCGGTCAATCCCTTAAATTTTGTGAATAATTCCCTCGATGGACAATAGGGTGATGGAGAAATCCGCTTTGAGTCCTTGAGACTAGATGAACCACACTCGAAGACTAGCCACGTTGAGACCTTAGATAATAAAAAGTTGAGAGAAGGTTTGCTTGTGGCAGGGGGTAAGGATGGTGACATTGTGTTGAAAATTTTGGATGAAGTTTCTCATAAATTTAATCAGAAACTAGCCTTAGCATTGAAAATTGAAGGCCAATTTTCATCCCTTTCAATGAGCCTTGGAAGGTGGTGAAGGAGAGAGGAGATTGTCATAAGTTCAATTTTGGGCCATCATTTGAGCCAAAATGAATATAATATTTCTATGAAGTGGATGGAGAATATGCTACAAAAAACCCATCAAATCCATTTTTATTATTGAAGCTCGGTCAAGTTCAAATGTAGCTTGGTGATTTAAATGGAGCAAAAAAAATTTATTTTCTCGAATTATGGCCATGGTTAATCAAGGTCAAATACATACTTCAAGCTTGGAAGGGATTAAAAATATGGTAAACCATAACTGAGGTCTTTAACATTTGGTTGCAAATTATTTTACAACAACAATCAGAGAGTACAAAGAAGCATTGGACAACTGACGTCATAGCTACTGACAACAAGGTTGTATGTTTGATGTATTTTATAGACTTACTAGGATCCATTAAAGTAGTAAAGAATACCCTTGAAAGAGTACTTGTCATTGCATTTAGTGATAATATTGTGTTAAATCTTTATAGTAAGTATGAATTAGCATTTGTTAACAATGTTGAGACCAAGAGGTCTCTCAGTTCTTGGATTGAGCAAATCACACCAAAGGATTTTGATTTGTCATGTACCTAGCTTTAGAGGTTTTATTTTTATATTATACATGTTCCCAAGGTTGTATCAAAGTATTGAATGTTTCACTTAATTGTTTCGAAAAGACTTTGTATTTCATCATCATGTATTTGGACTTCATTAGTTTTTCATAGTTGTGACTAAAAATCGTGTGTTATTCACTTTTGGCCTAATTCTCAGTCTACTGCTTTTGCAACTTGCCATGTGTATTTAGATAATATTATGCAATCGGTCTCTAAATGTTGGGATTGGGGGTAACCCTAAGTACAATAAAACAGAATCTGCATAAATAAAAAAGAAGGGAAAAATACTCCAAGAAGATCAGTGGTGTCTAAAGACATTGTTTCAACACTTAAGCACAAAGCATGGTGATCGGAACATCACAATGCATTATTGAATACATCATTTCACACATATATCATTAACCCATGAGGTCCTTTATTTATAGTGTTTTAATCTAACCAATTTCCTTGAAATGGGGAATATTTGGTCCATAAATAACCATCGGTGGTTGTAACAGATTTAGACAAATCCACTTTGGCTCATCGGCTAGTCGACTTGACCATTTAGTTGTCCAATACGTAGTCGATTTCTCAATTAGTTGATCTATCGACCAACTATCTTCGACTGAATCTCTCCATTTGTTATTCGAATTCTCGACTGGTTGTCTATTAGTGAGTTGCATGACTGATTGTCTCCAATAGAGGTGTGATGAACCATCAGAACCCGAGGTTCCAACACCCCCCTATAATTGCAGTTTCCTGAAGCCCAAGCATATTATGTAGCTTAACAAAATTAGCTTAAGACAATAGATTTCTAAAGATATCAACAATATGATCATCGTTTTTCAATAGACAAGAGTGACAACCTTCTCTTGGACCAACTATCTCAAGTAGTGAGCATGAAGTTTGACATGCTTCATTTGCCTATGAGCAACATGATTATCAACAACCCAAATTGCACTATGATTGTCACAATAGCTAACAGTCGAGGTCTAAATAGGAAATTAAAGTTCGTCGAAGAGTTGGTGAATCCAAACTTAGTTTTTGTAGCCGACAGAGAGACTACCTTTTATTTCTTGCACAACCAAGCCAAGGGTCCAGTGCTAAAGTGAAACGCATAGCCACAAGTGGACTTTTTATGATCATTGTTGCCTACCTAGTTAGAGTTGGTGAAGCCGACAAGTGTATCTAAACTACGACGATACTTGATACCAAGATGAGAGGTACCCTTGATGTAACGAATAATTCGTTGTGCAACATTCCAGTTATTGGCGTGTGGATCCTATATAAACTGAGAAACCACACTAACAACAAAGGAAATAGCAGGTCGATTGTGAGTTAGATAAATAAGGCTACCGACTAATTGTCGATACAGAGTGGTGTCAACTCTAGGTGACTAACAATCTTTGGTCAATTATTTCCCAGACTGAAAAGAGGTGGCACACAACTTATAGTCGTCCATCTTAAAATGGTTCAATAGATCTAGTACATTTTAGATTGAGAGAGGAACGAACCATTAGATAGAGGTAAAACTTGAAGACTGAGAAAATAATGTAGAAGACTAATATCTGTTGTATCAAAAGTGTGAGCAAGTTGTCTCTTCAATCTAAGAAGCAAATCAAGATTATTGTCATTTATGACCAAATCATCAACATATAGAACAACAATCAAGGTATCACCATGATCATGTAATACATAAAGACTGTGATCATATTCACAACATTTGAAGCCAAGATTGAGAAAGAAATGATCAATCTTAGCATACCAGGCCCTGGGACACTGTTTCAAACCATAAAGATACTTATGTAGTCAACAAACAAGACTAGAATCTGTCACGAAACTAGGGGGTGTTCCATAAATATTTCTTCATATAAGTCACCATGAAGAAAGACACTTTTAACATCCATCTGGTGGATGGAATCAAGGGAAATAATCAATCGAATAGAATTCATCTTTGCAATAGGGGAAAAGTTCTCAGTGTAGTGACTCCTTCTTGCTGAGAAAATCCTTTCGCGACCAAACAAGCCTTATGATGCTCAATATCTCCTTCAGAGGCAAATTTGGTCTTATAAACCCATCGACATTTCACGATGTTATTCCCTTGATGTCGAGGAACTAAATCCCGATTGTTATTATTTAAAAGAGAGTTCATCTAAACTTGCATAGCTTTTTCCCATTCAAATTGTACTTACACATCAGCATAGGAAGCATGATCACGAGTCTCAAGAACACAAGTCATCAAAGCCACACCGGTTTCTTGCTTCTGAATCCAAGTCTGACAGCCTGAAGAGGCATCACCAACATCATGTCCAACATCTTCAATTGTCTTAGCATCCCACCGAGGGAGACGAGGGGAAAATGAATTTTCATTTATTAAATAAGGTCGATTAAGATAAGTAATAGTTTCAGTCAAAACATACCGAGGACCAGTCAACCTAGAAATCAATTGTTTGGTCGACGCAGGAACAGAGTTCGACTACCCGGTCGAAATGCTGAAAAAAGGAATTGATGATCCAATGTCATTAATAATATCAAAAGGGCCTTCCAGTAATGAACCAAAAGAAACATTCAAGAACTTAATGTCTGAAGACTTCTCATCAAAAAATACATGTCTCATGATAATGATCTTTCGTTTGGCAAGGTCAAACAGTTGATATTCTTTATATTATTCAAATTAGCCCCTCATGATGCAAGCATGAATATTTGCGTCCAATTTCTTCCCGTAACCATCTAAAATATGGGCCCAAGCAATACATTTGAATATTATGAGGTGACTGATTCAGGGATTTTTGCTACACTATCTCTCGACTAGAGTCACATAATTGACAGCTCGATTCAGAATGTGATTGAGGAGATAGTTGACATAGTAAATAACTTCATCCCAAATCTTAGTCAACAGATATTTGACCTAGAAAAGGCATCGACCCATTTCGACCAAAGTTCGAATCTTTCTTTCTACTACGTCATTATGTTGAGGAGTATGAGGAACAGACCTCTGCCAAGTAATGCCTGATTGAGAAAGATATTCTTCAAATGGTTGATTCACATACTCTTTGCCATTATTATGTCTCAGACACTTGATAGGTCAACTGCATTGATTTTCAGCCAATGTCCTAAATTCCTTGAATTTTTCAAAGACGTGACTCTTATTTTTCAAGAAATAGATCCAAGCAAATCTAGAGAGTTCATCGATAAAGGTAAAAATATACTTCTCACTTGCTAGTGAAGGATGATTAATATAGCAGAGATCACTGTGAACAAGCTCCAATGGGTACTATGCATTCCATGATTTTCCATAGTCAAAAGGTTCCTAATGATGCTTTCCTAGTACACATCCTCTACACACTCCATCAGGTGGAAGAACTTTGGGTAAGCCAACAACCAATGTTCTGTGTGATCATCAACTTTAGATTTTGAAAATTTAGGTGTCCAAGTCGTTCATGCCAAATTATGCTCCACTCGTCGGTATGTGCAATGAGAGCACGCGGTCTAGGATTTGGTCAAGGTAGGTCATAGAACTTATCATTCTTTGGATCCTTAACAAAGAACCAATCCAACCAAAAATCAACAATCTTACTAGTCTGTGTCAGTTGGGAAACCAATAATAGATTTGCACTTCGATTATGCACATGGTAGACATCAACAACTCTACCATGTCAACAGGGAACATCCCCATGACCGACAATATCGAGTGTAAAATCATTATCTATATAAATATTTCGCTCGAAAACTTTTATCCATGAAGGAGAACAAATAATCATCTTTGACCATATGATGGGTGCATAGAGAATCAACTACCCATTCATTCTTCAAGGTGTGAGAAACCAACACTTGAGATAACTTGGAAGGTGAAATATTCGGTTGGTCGATGCACAGTTGACACGTCTCCTTCAAGCTTGTTAACCTTCTCTTATAAGTCAGAGCCCTTCTGCTAGCAGGTTTTCTCCACATGTCCAATCTTTCCATAGTAGAGATAGGTTTTCTTCTTTTGATTCTTTCGAGTAGATGTCTACTCATCAGTCTTCACTCTAGCCTTTTGGTCTTTTCTAGGTACAAGAGCATCATAGTGTTCTCTTTCCTTATAATTCAGACCTAGTGTTTGCCACCAAGCTTCCCTTCATCAAGTAACTTGTGTTGATCATTAATTAGTCAACCACGTAAGGTATCAAAGGTATAGTCCTTACCATATTCCTTGTGTGCTTTCCAATTTGTACAGAATGTGGAACATAACATGACAAAGGGTATTCTTAGATTCATTAGGACCAATTCAATGAGTTGTCCATATTTCTTCTAAAAATTATTCCCACATTCACCTAGTTTCAACTGCAACTCTTTAACACAAGATAAATAGTCTTCAATCATTTAAAAGGAATGCAGATCAAGAGAGATCAACTCTTTCTCTAGTTGCATAACTTGACTTTCATCAACTTTTTCAAACAAAGACTTCAACTTCTTCCAGACTTCCTTTTTAGGTGGTTTTTTGATATTTTAAATTTTCTGATACATAAGGTTTCCACTTGGTACATAAGGTTTCCACTTTGTTTCTTTAAATGCTCGTTTTTTCAGTTATTTTCAAATTGTTCAATTTTTTTTATTTTTTTTTCTTTTTTCTCAACGATGTTTTTTCATCTATTTTCAAACTTTTCTATTTTTATTTTTATTTTATTTTTATTCAATGGTGTTTTTAGTCATATTTTCATGCTTCATTCAATGTTAAAAATGTTGTACACCATTTTATTTTTTGAAATTAAGATTTTTCATATAATTATCTGTCTTTAATTAAGTTATGGTTCCATACATTTTAAGTATAGTGGAAAATATCATTTTTAACACATTTTTTTCACCTTACTTCAATACATAGAAAATAATTGTAGTTAAATAACACTATTTTTAAATATTTAGCAAAAAAATATAATTCATTTTTTTGGATCAATTAAAAACTAAAAAAAAAGAAGAAAACAAACAATTGAAAAAAAAACAAAAACAAAACAAAACATAACATTTTAAAAACAAATTTATATGAGAAAAAAACATTGAAGAAAAACCTAAAAAATTAAAGAGGAAAAAAAACCATAAAATTATATATATAAAGTAGGAAAAAATGAGAAACAATTAAGAAAAAGATAAAAAATAATAATTATAACCTAAAAAAACTTTAAAAAGGTGAAAAAAAACCTTAAAAAATTAAAAACATATAAAAAAAAACCCAAATTAAAAAACTTAAAATAAAAAATTTAGTACAAAATTTAAATAAAAATTAATAAAAATAAGTTGAAAAACCTTAAAACTACAAAAATAAAATTAAAATTTATATAAAAACCTAAAAAACTAAAATTAAAAATATATATATTTGATGACCTTTATATTTATAACTAATTTCATTTCACATAAAATTGATTGATAAATAGTTATCCAGAAATAATTATGGGCATAATTTAATCTCTAACTAATTTCATTTCACAAAACGTTATTAGTTTGAACTGCGTCGATGGTGTCTTGGACTGTTGTGAAATTGCCCATGTCCTTCTCGCTACTACTACTGTTGTGAAATTGACATCGCCCCAGCCCTCCGCGGGCCTGGCCCAGGTCTCGTAGATATGTACTAATGTAATATTAATATAACAATTGTTATATTAATATATCAATTTTTATATTAATATAACATTGTTATATTAATAAAACATTGTTATATTAATATAAGAATTGGTATATTAATATAGTTATATATTTATTCTCAAAAAAAAAATTTAATTTTGTATTTTAGGTAATATTAATGTTTTTGTTAATTGTTATATAGTTAGAACAATGTTATATTAATATATAGTTACAACAATATTAATATACCAATTCTTATATTAATATAATAATATTATATTAATATAACATTGTTATATTAGTAGAACCATTGCTATATTAATATAAGAATTGGTATATTAATATAGTTATATATTTATTTAAAAAAAAAAAATTTAATTTTGTATTTTAGGTATTGCTATATTAATATAAGAATTGGTATATTAATATAGTTATATATTTATTTTCAAAAAAAAAATTTAATTTTGTATTTTAGGTAATATTAATGTTTTTGTTAAAAAAAAATTGTATTTTAGATGTTTTTTTTTTTTTTTTTAA
>ML779607.1:377069-420427 GCA_009831015.1 Picea engelmannii | reverse complement strand
TAAGTTTGAAGGGATTTTTTGTTGTTCTTTTTAACAAAAAAAAAATGTATTTTTGTTTTTTAAATTATTGTTTTATGGGGAAATTTTAAATTTTTTTCATTTATTTCTAGTTTTTCATTTATTTTATTTTATATTTTTAAATTTGGGTTTTGAATATTTTTTTTAAATGTGTTTTTGTCTTCATTAAAAACAAATATATTTATGAAGATTTTTTCCTTTCTCTTTATTTATTTTTTAATGTAAATTTAAGAAGAAAAAAAAGAGTTAGTAAATAAATTTTCAAGTGACCATTTAGAATCCAATTTTGGGTTTTTTATTTGTGTAGGGATTTGTTGTCAAGGCCACAGTTTCAATTAGGTCGTAATTAGCTGCAATTCTAACGTTTAGGAAAAACATTTTTCTTTAGGTAGCGTCACGGTTGTATTTAGGTGTTGATTTTAAGGTTTTTCTAAGCAACTATTTTATGTTTTAAGGCCATACTTGAAAACTATTGTAATTTTGACCCGGTTAGAAAAATTGGTGCTATTGGTAGCTCCAATTTTTTATTTTGGGGTTGATTTTAAAGTTTTTTTGAGCAACCATTTGATCCTTTAATCCCATGTTTGAAAAAAGTTGTAATTTTGCCCAGTTATAAAAAATGGTGCTACCGGTAGCACCACCTTTTTATTTGGGGGTTGATTTTAAAGTTGTTTTGAGAAACTATTTCATCATTTAAGCCCATGCTTGAAAAAAGTTGTAATTTTGACCTGATTACAAAAAATGGTGGTACCGGTAGCACCACTTTTTGATTTGGGGGTCGATTTTCATGTTTTTTATGCAAAAATATCGGTTTTAAGGGCTAGAGTTCTCGTTTTGAGGTCACAGTTCTCATTAAGTTGGTAACTATGTTCATAATGACCCCAACAGCCTCATTTTTCTTCCCATCAACAACAAATTTCACCTTGTTGTCCTTTGGAACCGGAATAGCGGACTTCGTATATTGTCAGATCCCTTTTCTTTTTAGCAGAATCTCCATATCCGGTGCCCAAATAGCTTAATTGAGTCCATTTAAAACAACAAGATCAATCTTGGATGCCATCTTTGATATCTTACATATCTAATATGATCTAAATGGGTTGTAGGAAACAAATCAATAGCCTGTAGTCAATCACTACAAGATCCAACTCAACAAGATTTGTGGACAACAGGAGTCAATACCATCTTGGGATTGGGGGTAACCCTGAGTAGAACAAAACATAATTTGCATAAATAAAAAAGAAGGAAGAATACTCCAAGAAGATCGGTGGTATCTAAAGACAATGTTTCAGCACTTAAGCCCTACACATTTTGATCAAAACATGACAATGCATTATTGAATACATCATTTCACACATATATCATCAACCCATGAGGTTCTTTATTTATAGACTTATGATCTAACCAATTTCCTTGAAATGGGGAAGATCTGGTCCACAAATAATTGTCGGTGGTTGTAATGGATTCTGGAAAATCCATGTTGGCTCGTCAACTATTCAACCCGATCATCTAGTCGTCCAATACGTAGTCGATTTCTTGATTGCTCGATCTATCGACCATCTATCTCTGACTCTTAGTCGACTACCCGATTTACTGTCTCCAACTTTCATTTGATCGTCCAACCGATTGTCTCCAGCTGTTAGTCTATTGCTCGACTGTCTGTTTGTTAGTTAGTTGCTCGACCGACTGTCTCCGGTAGAGGTGTCATGAACCATCAGAACCTAAGTTTCCAACGCTAAAATTTGTTGATAACAAGAGTATTTGGGTTTAATATGAGAACATGTTTATGGAGTTTCCCACTTTTCATAGGTGGGGATGTTAATACAATGCAGTCACGGAAGCTAGATCTTCCCTCAAAAGTTTTTTGTTGAAGTTCAATTATATTTCTACAATGTTGACCTCTTCTCCCTTTTGGCATATAATTCACAAATAATACCAATCATTTTGGAGAAAGGAAACAAATATCTAGGTAAGTTTTACTTTTGGTTTTCCAAATTCCTTGTATCATTTTTCTAGGTTAACAGAGGTTAGTTGTAATTTAGCTATAAATTTTCCAGTTAAATGGAATCTAAAATATGTCATTGATTTAAAAATTAGGATATACTAATTTCACAACACAAACACATGTAGTTGTATTCTTTCAGTATTGAATTGGTCCCCCTCCTTCTATTCAAGTTAGTATCTTTCACTTAAATGAAACTCTCTGTAGGTCTTTTATCTAGTCTCTCAAGAATCTACATACTTTTAGTACAGGCAATTTCATTGTATGCAAACAATTGTTATAGAACAAGGAAGGGATTCATCAATACGAATTCCATTTCTATTCGATTTGTGGGCATGCACTTTGTCTTCTCTTACTACATGATTAGCTATGTACTTTTCTTTTTTAATGCAATACTATTCAAGCATATGTAGATTGGAGAAAGGGAAATGGCATTAAAGAAATATAAATATTATACCTTACATTTTAGGTAAAAATTTAAGATATAATAAACTAGCATCTCCCTAAATGAGTGAATGGGAATGTGGAAGTAATTAAAGAAAGACTTTCCTAATAATCTTGTTAATAATAATTAGCATAATTAAACACCACCACTATTAGAAATAATCTTAAGTCCTAACTAGACCTTAACAATCAATTAGTTATAATATAGTTGTTGGGTCATTACTTTGAGATGTAGTATTAATGTACTATTGATGTACATATTATTTGACTTGGCTTGGTTCTTTTTCCTTCAGTCTTCTTTGTCTTCTTAATTTTATTAGTAATTTTATTTTCTTGGCTATTTTATTGCCCTAATTTCTATCATGTGGTATTAGAGCACGTTTGTGATCATTGGGATTGTAATGGATGCATGTTGAAGAGAGGGCACATTGTGTGACTTGGTAACTGGATGGTGAATGCTCGTGGTGATTGAATGAAGAACAATGTGGTGCATGAATAAGAAAGATGGACACCTTTGATGAATATGGAATCATCAACATTTTGTTAACAACGTCATCATCAAGGTCTTGTTGCAAGCAACACATAGGAGAGAATTGAAGAGAATTAGAACAACAAGAATTCGAACCAAAGCCCATAAAAATTCTCGTGCCATAAACGTTGTCTTTGATGACTTGCAAAAATGTTAAGAAGTTTATGTTAGCTAAGACTTAGTTCAACAGATTGGGATTGAAATATTGATTGACTTTGAAATGCAAGATATGTGGGATTGTATGAGGAGAAATCTAGAAAGTGGAGCGACCTACCATGGTTGAGTGACCTCAATTTACATTTTGTGAGCAACCTCTATTCTTAGTGGACTTGAAAGGATATCAACCTGTGTTGAAAATTTGGCACACAAGAGACATTTCAGAGAAGGACAAATAGCCCTCGATCAATCTTAATCTAGAAACAGACTTGGTTATTTGATATTTTCTATTTTAAAGAAGGTATATTAATCAAGTCATTTAATAAAGAATTATTAAAAATGTTATTTTTAATGATTTTATTATAATGGAAAGTGCACACTCAGCAAGTTGATATTGTCAAGTGAAGCTGAAGTCCTAACCTCTGAGTGATCTCAAACTGAGCAGTCTCTGAGAGCCAAAAGGATTGATCTCTCTCTCTCAACCTCTGTGTGTATAAGTCTGTGCTAGTAAATCAATAGATTGGACCTAGTAAATCAACCTCAAATCACTTGGTAGTTTTGATCTTTAGTCGATCTGGTGAAGCGCCAACCTATGGTACATACAAGTTCACACACATTTGTTCACACACATTTGGAGAAAGAGTGTGGCTTCCAAGCATTTCTTTGCAACCTGGGTGTATTGAAAGGATTGCCTTGCAGCAACCCTAAGTCTAGGTTGTATTAAAAAGTATGTCAGCAACATCTTCAATCCTTGAAAGTGCATGTGGGTTTGTTGAAGAGAGTGTTAGCCTATTTTAGTTTGTTGCTCGCCCTTCCAATCTAATTTTGTAAGAAGTGACCGTGACATACCGAGATTTTGATTACAAGATCGTTGACATACCATGTGTTGGCACAAGAGCAGACCCAGGGTTCAATGCTTAACAACGCACCAACAAAACCCCGACTACCCGCCCTTTCAGCAACACTTGCGAAGCAGGCGAGGTCTCACCCGAGGTAGGAACATGGGGGGTTATAGGACACAGGTGTCTGTAACCAAGCTGGGACACAGATCTGTGATAATAACACTTCACAAAGTATTATATTAACACTTAGAAGGTGACATGCATTAGTTCATTAGTTTTATTAACATCGCAGAACATACCCAAAGATAGATCAGCACAGTAACAATTAAGATTAAGCACTTCAACCACTTAGCACATAGCACCGAGTTAGATCTAAGATTCAATTATCTTTAAGTAAAGCACTAAACATCACGAGATCTACCTATCATACATAATAGTCAAATCACTGAGCAAATTCATAGCATAAACATCATAGCACAAAGCAAAACCAAAGACACAAGATATACGTGGTTTAGCCTAGTGTGGGGCTACATCCACCAACCACTTCACCTTCTTTATTATTCATCCGGATCTTACATTCATTTGCTTTTGTGCACTAAGCCACAAAGCCGAGCTTCGCACTAGACATGAGATCTGTGCACTGAACACCAGATCCTCCTTCCAAAACTAGGTCAAGGCACAGAGCCAACCCTCTACCAAGCACAAAGCCTTAGCCCATATACATATGTTGCACAAAGAAACCCAAACTACTTGCACTTAGCTACCAAGACTTCGCTTGCTTTCTCAGCTACTTCTACCATACATTCTTACTTATTTATACTTTTACAATTCCTTACAAAAAGGCCTAAACATGGGAGAACCCATGGGTCGACATCCCATAACTCGTTACAAAAACCCTAAGGAACCCCTTACTGGGTCCACATAGCCCGCAAAATCGGTGAGATGTGTGTTCTCAGCTTTGCGTGGGCGCTCCTTCCTCGACCAATGTGTCGAAGTTCAAAAGTGGTCCAAATCTGACCAAGGTTTCCTCAAAACTTGGTTGAGGGCCAACACCATGTGAATAAGAATTGATGCAGGGTGGTGTGTTGCCTGCATGCAACGAGAATTTGTGAAGAGGTCCCCCAAGAATAAGTTTGAGATTCGGGCTTCACACAACTTAGAAAATAGGCTTAAATTTATTTTTATCAAAATGGAGATCGTTGAGACAAAAGGTAGTTTTGTATTTATTAAAAGTACCTATGATAATTTATTTATGACTTTTCATGTAATTAAGATAAAAAAAGGTTAACAAGTCTTTTTATAAGGTGGTTTATTTTTTGTAAAGGAGTTATAAGGGTGCTTCTTATAGGTTTAATTTTTTAATAAGGTGTTATAAGGACATTATTTTGTAAAATGAGTCATAAGGATTTTATTAGTGTTTGGAGTTATAAATGCATTTGCAAAATTGTAATTGGAGTTATAAGGTGCATTAAGGGGTTATAAGGTTTTCTTTCAAAAGTTATAAGGGTTGAGCATTTTTTCTTGCATCCTAGAACCACCCGAAATTGAATAAAGGGGTCTTAGGATCTTTATGTGTGCGCCTTAGTCACTTTTTTGTCTCGGTGATTTCATATGCAACTACGACAATAAAACCAATCCTACAAATATAAAATACACAAGAAATCTAAGAATTGATGGACAATTAAAATTGGCAACAACTTTGGCATGCACAACAAGATATAGAATTTTGTGGCATCAACATACAACAACTCTCTTGCATATTTTGCACACTTCATAATGGAAAGGATTGAAGAAATATTTACAATATTGCACACATTAATTAACTCAACTCTGGAATCTACAATTGCAATAAACAAGTGCACTCTCACCACAGTGCTTACTTGCTTACAAGTAATGCACAGGAAAGTTGATATGTTCAAACTTCAAAACAAACTATTATCTGAAGAATTAAGTCTCCTTTGACAACAACAGTGTGATTTCATACTTCTTCGGGATAATCCATTGTTTGGATTACATATTGATGAACAAAATGACATCAAGGATGAATATGACTTCAATGAAGACACTTAGTTGACAGATGATGACACTCATAAAGATGAAGATGAGTTGGATGAAGTCCCTATGACAAAAAAAGTTGCGGATAAATATGAGGTAGTAATTAGAGTTGTTCGGTCATGGGAATAACTACGATTAAAACGTAATCGATATGGCTTAGGATATAAAAATATGTTGACAACCTTTTTCATATTCCTAATTATTGCAAACCTATCTGCTTTGTAAGTGAGGTTTTTTTGAGTGATTATCGAAAAACAGAGCTTGAGGATATTCGTAAGGAATAGGTATAGGATATTGTCAATGATCAAGATGATGTTGACGATGCGGATGTTGATTTAGTTAAGGATGATGCTTATGTAGTTGTTGAGGATGATGATGTTGCTACAGGTATTTTAGATTTGTATGATCATGATGATCAATCAGATAATGAACCCAAACAATGCAAACACTATCACCGGTTTGGCCATGATGAGTCGAAGTGTTTTGATCTTTACCCATACAGTTTTGTGGGAAGACCAATAACCTCTCAGTAAGGTGTCAAAAGAGCAAGAAAATTGAGCAGAAACATATTCATTTTGACTAGTTAGGGAATTGGTGTTGGAGTTTGGAAGCCAATTTATTGGAACGATCTTATCAATGGGTTCATACACATGTACATGATTGTTTTTCAGGATTGGATAATATAGGGAATGATTGTTTTTCAGGATTGGATGATACATGGCATGATTGGGGCTCGCTTGATGTAGTCTTATGAGTTGAAGATCAAGTCTCTAGACTCCGCTCGAAGATGGTTTGATTACCCTTTTCCACTTTCAGGGGGGGTATATCTTATGATCGAGGCTTCTCACTTTTCAGTTGGCAGGGGGGACCATAGTGAGGATATGTCAGACTTCAAGTTTTGAAGTCCACCTTAATGGTTTGTAGTTCATTAAGGATGATGAACAATGTTTTTGATGATGTTTGATTTGGATACAGGATACAGAATCGATGGTTTTGACATCGATCATTTGAGGGATTGATTTTGTAGATGGACGATGGATTCAGGATTGCAATTGCATTTATTCGGGATGATTATATATTTGATGATGGATTTTATTGGTTAGTTTGACCTACATAAGATTTTCGCCGAGACAGTTTATGATGGATTTGGGATTTTTGATGGATATTGGATAGATGGATGACTTGCCACATTTTGGCATTCGATGGATTTTAGTCACCTTGTGAATTTGGTGGTGGTTCTACAGTTCGACACCTTGATGATAGTTCGACATTTTGATCGACAGTTCGGATTTGCAATAGTATGAATGATTCACTTGGTTTACTACCCACATGATTTTTATGGATGCAGGATTTTTAGGATATAGGGTTTTGAACTTTTGATGCCTTTCGACACTTTTTTCTATCAACGGGATTATTGACAACTTTTTAGTGTGTCATTTTATGAGTAGTTTGTGAACTTATTTGTTCACTTGATAGTCTTCAGAATTTACAAGGATGATCTTTGGATCTATCATAGGTCGGTTATTTCTTTTGCATTTGTGCTTGGCACATTCAGGATTGTCAGGAATTTTTCAAGATTTGTGATGTGTTGGACATGTATCCAATTCACTTCTCGTTAGGGTTTTCTCTCATCATTTTTGGGTTCACTTCAGTGAACACCTACCAGTTATCTAGCTCATTTGTTACACAGTGAGTTTTCTAGACTTGGTTTTGGCGGTTTTTTCAGGCAGATCTTCATCGACACTCATGAGATTTTAGACCATGAGTTATAGGTTTAAGACTTATCAACTTTTGCACTAGTCTTTGTCGTTGAGTTGATACATTGTACGGACTTAAGATTAAAGGGGGATTTGTTAGAAATAATCCTAAGTCCTAACTAGACCTTAACAATCAGTTAGTTATGATACGATTCTTGGGTCATTACTTTGAGACATATTATTAATGTACTATTGATGTACATATTATTTGACTTGGCTTAGTGTCTTTTCCACCTGTCTTCTTTGTCTTCTTAATTTTGTTAGTTATTTTGTTTTCTTGGCTATTTTCTTTCCCTAATTTCTATCAACCACGTGTTATCCAATAAGGATATACTATATGCATTTCCTACCTTCCAATTAGATCTGATCGGATCGGATTTGTGAGTTGTGTCTTGCACATCGTCGTCCTTGTCGAAGCCCCAATGAATTTCCTAATCCTTATTCTTCCATCTACAAATTTCCTTATCCGAGGATTATTGCATTTGTTGTTTGTTAGTAGTTTAGCATGGAAGGAATCATACAAATTTGGAGATAATGGCTCTAGAAGTATTTTTATTTTCCTAAATTATTTTCTTATGAGTGGAACAATGCTCACATGGTACTCCATCTTTCTCAGTGCATATTTGTGGAAGTGGAATGGTATCATTGCAATAATGAAATCTTCCTCTATTGCATTCCTCCTCACAATTGACAAGTTGTTTCTTTGCTTTAGAATGTAGAAAACAATCCATGTTATCTGTTCTCATTAACTCGTTTCTACTCAGATCCAACACACTAAATTGTGATAATCTCCAATTTCCTTGGGGGTGGAATTCAACTAAAATGCATCTGAAAAAACATAAGGTTGTAGTTTGCAACCATAATGCTAAAATCTCATTGCCTGCTTATGTGAAGTTTCATTGCTACTAATGTGAAGTTTCCTTTGCTTGCTTAGTCTTATGGGCTGGAATGGGGACCAGAACCCAAGTGGCCAAATTTCGTGTTGTTTATGGGATTCCATGTCGAGTTCTTGCTGATGTAGACTAAAGAAGTTTCCTTTCTTTTACTTGGACTTGGTGCATTTGGTTTTTGTTTTAATAGTAAGGCTCCATACCTTGCTAAAATTGCACATAAGGGAGTGGAATATAGTGCATTCATGCCAGCATACAATGAGAAACAGGAATCATTTGTTATCTTTAAACAAAGTCAGAGTCACCGTGCATTTCATTTCTGTTATCTTTTTCTTGCTATATTGACAAGAAAAAGTCGAAATTGTATGAGCTAGATTATGACTGTAATGGCTGATCAATATTTCTAAAAAGATTTGGGAGCGATATATAAATTTGGCAATTGCAGTTACAAAGGTGATTAAGTAATTTCGAAAATCATTATGCTCCCTGAAATGCATATTTCAGAAGTAAAGGACTAGGAACAATGAACTAGTATGATGAATTGGGCGTCTAATGACTTTTGGTGATTTTTTTTGTGTGCCCTGCATTGGCTCCTATTTCTGAGGGCATGCTTATCAGATGGTGCAGTAGTATTTCCCTGGTTCTTGAAGACTGATTTATACATGAGTATTGTAACTAATCCTGAAGGATTAACTCATAAAGGGGGAGCTTAATCTCAATACAGAAAATGCAACTCCAGCTGTGTCGTGCAAATGTGGAAGCAAGGGTTACGACAGACTACAGGGTGAGGTTGCAAATAAACAAGAGAGGCACCTCTGCTCATATTATCTCCATCTCTCTCAAAGGAAGAGGAGGTAGAAGAGCGATGGTACCGTTGTTGGTAATAATGAAATAGAAACGATTCTTGCTACTTTTATCAACAATATAACATACAAGATCCTCAATAGCTGAAACAACAACACCAAGGAGCTAAGGGAATCCGTTCTGTGAGAACCCATTATTACATCAAATTGAAAGGAGTCATTGCATTTGAAGTTCCTCTTGAAAACAGTTCGGAACAAATTTTGTTCACAACCAAGAGTGAAAACATTTCAAAACAAATTTTGTTCACATTTTTCAACTACATACAAGACCCTAAATAGCTGAAACAACAACAATACGGAGCTAAGGGAATCCATTGTGTGAGGACCCATTCAGGGGATTCTTACTCACCAATAAATACTGTAACAAGCCAAGGTTTAGCTATAGAGCGGGATAATGAAGAGTTTTTCTCCAAAATCGAAAGGATATCAACCCTCTTGCGTCCCACAAAGTGCTTAAACGTGTTATAACAGATATAAAGAAAGAGTACTGCAAAAAGGGGCAGTACTTGAAACAACGCTGTAAACAATTTTATCTCGGCCCCGACATTGGGCATTCGTGCTCTCACCAGTTTTATGCTACAAAACTAGGGTGTGAGTGCATTAAATTTTTTAATATGCGCTTACTCCTGTGGGAATGAAAATGGAGCAGTGCAGTATCATAAATGAAAAATCTCATTCTCATATTAGATCCATTAAGAATTTAGCAAGAAGCCCTAATACAATGGCCTACATAGCCACCAGTGCCAAAGCAACAAAACGCACTGTCAATTATGAAAAAGGAGGTTTAGGCTTACTCATTGATTACTGCCAACTCATACTCAACGAACTGCCTTTGAATCACAGTGAAATCTAAAGCCGAACTAACAGAGCAGAAACCCCTGGCAAAGAGAACGCGACCTTTTGACGGTTTGCATTTTTTTCCGACTCAATCCTGCTATACTTTAAACAACATAATAATTGAAACTCTTAACTACTTTGCTTACAACAACAGACGGCAATAAACGCAACAAAATCAGAATTTCCAATGACAGTTCCAAGAACAGAATTAATCAATGAAAGCTCTGAGAGCAAAATTAATCAATTTCTTGGTTTTACATTTGTTGGAGGCCGCGCGAACGCTAGCCCCCTCTGCCACAAATTAATCAATATCTTGGTTTTACATTTGTTGGAGGCCGCGCGAACGCGAGCCTCCTCTGCCACAAATTATGACGTGCACTCTCCTCGATGGGAGATGCTAGACAAACCCCCCTCCCAAGTGCAATGGAGGTGGCTTCTCTAGGCCATCGGCGTTCTTGATCACCGATAGACCCCGCCCAGGTAAGTATGATTTCACAGTGGTCTACTTCCGTTTTTATACTCCCCCCTCTCCTCCTTTACTCTCCAACTTTGTATGTGGGATATATTTATCCAATCACAATGAAGTTTCAAATTCAAAGTTTCAACATATATTAGTCCGAGACATTTTTAATACTCTCCCGTAAATTTGCAACGCTTGTCGTTAAACTTATATTCAACTTTATATCTTAGTAAAATTTGTTTTGTTTAAATTTGAGTCTTTTTGTTGGCTTTATATTCATTTCTAGTTAAATTTATATTTTAAGTAAAGCTTAGTTTATTTATAGTAGAGGTTTTTTACGTAGTTAATTGATAATATCAAAGGATTTAATAAAATTTGAAGAGTCGATTAATTTTTTAGTTCAAGTATTTTTTATTTTTTTGAAAATTTAATTTTGAATTTATTTTTACATTTAAAAATACAATTTAAACAATAAAAAAAATTATGATTTCTTGTGGATATGTGTTAATCAATTTAAAAAAAAAAAAAAACAATTAAACAATACCCTTATCTCTTTTTCATATTATATATATATATATATATATATATATATATATATATATATATATATATAAAGTTTTAAGTAACTATTCAAAATCACTTCTTAGTAATTTGGCATTACCAGTATTATAATTAACCATTCGTGTACCTTGTATTTAAATATTTGAAAGAAAAGAAACGCCCACAAAGTTTTCCAAAAAGAAGATTAATCAATGAAACATGAAACTATTATATAAAAATCAATAAAACCATAATAAAATAAGAAAGAAGATAAATTAAATCCAAAAATAATCATAAATGTTAATAACAATAAATTAAAAAGAATGTTTTTGAAAATTTTTAATTAAAATTAAAAAATGTATATTATGAAAAATATCACTAAATTCAAAAAGATATTTAATCATATATTCAAAACAATCATGAAGTGGCAAGTGAGAGATAGGTTATAATAAACCCAAGAACATCTGTATATGTATATGCTTGGAGTTTTGGTATTTCTTCTAATAACCACGTTGAAGCTTATGCACTTCTGCAAGGCTTGAATCTTGTTAAAAATCATCGCATTTTGAGCTTGATAGTGGTAGGTGATTCTAAAATAGTCATTAGGCAAATGGTCTTGTACTCAAACCCTCTAGACCCTCGATTGGTATTAGTGATAGAGGGGATTAGACATGTTAAAAACTCAATTACAAATGTGAAATTATTTCACATCTTCCAGGAAAACAATTTGGTTGCAGATCGATATGCTAATCAAGCAACGATGAAAAAGGTGAGGACAATTGTCATTAATGGCAAGGAGTATCACGAACCCATCCCATGATTAATGAAGAGCACCCCACATATCATTCATTTAAGAGGGCACATGGCCTATCACAATGCTTAGCATACATGGAGTGAGGAAGTGTGAGAAGAGATCGCTCCTCTCATATCACATGCATGTAACCTCCCCCTCACATGTTTTTGAATCACATGTCTATGTTTGACACAAGCATGATGGGATTATGGCATTGTGCTTGGATTTCCCTGGGTATTGGACTTTAATGCTTGGCTAGGTGGGCGCATGTCTGGCTATCTATGTAGTGGATCTAGTGCTTCTCAGACTTGTATTCTCGAGGCATCCAAACATCACCTTAGAAGGATTTTGGTGTTTCTCTATTGAAAACCTAGGTCTGAGCTACCTTGTGTTTTTATTTAAGTCTAGAATTGAAGCATTTGCAGTTTTCGTGATAAGGTTCATGATATTTTTTAAGGATTCAAATATTATACATGTGTATAATATTCTAGGTGATTATTCCAGTTTGAAAAATCATACATATAGATATGTAGCAAACATTCAACAAAAAACATATAATTTACTATTAAAACTTGCAAATGTTTTGTGATATTATCAATTTAATCATATGTATGTAAAAAATAGGTGATTTTTTAACCAAATTGGCAAAAACAAATTCAAAAATGGCCAAAAAATAGTCAATTAGTGAAATTTTTCCCCTAAAAAGTACCCTAGTAAGGTTCCTGTCTTTTTTGTGTTATGGTTGGTTCTATTATACATATTTGTTGGTGTTAGGGACTTGAATTGGTGCACTCTGTGGATTCTAGGTTAGTTGTGTACTGGTCTTAATCCTTTTGTTTATGAAGGCCCTACTTATTTCTTGTTATTACCTTTGGTCTTAATTGCCTCTGCATCTCATTACAAGTCTAGCACCCTTGAAATTGGTGATTATCTTCTTCTATTCTACGACTTGGACTATAACACTTGTCAGATGGATTACAAGGAATCACAGGAGACTGGGAGGGCTATTGAGCGGCATGAGGAGGAAATGGATGGACACACCAACTTAATTCACTTATTCAAAGATAAATGGTAGACTATGGAAGCAATACAAGCTCCTGGATTGAAGTTATAATGGGCATAGTCTTGCAACATAAAAGACATATCATTGCATTAGAGACATGATGAAGAGAGTTGTGCCACTTGGTTGCTCAATGGTCAAGAGGGACACATTCTAAAAATTACATCCATGTTGTTAGGTAGCTAGAGAGGTAGTGGGGGGGCCCAGAGGGCCCATAATGATAATAGTGGAGGGCATTCAATGTAAGGTGGACTAGGCCCACTATGGTAGTTAGATATAATAAATGAGTAGTTAGATATAACAAATGTAAGAGGGCTTCTTAAAATGTTCTACTTCTAGAAGATTCTTCCTCTAGAATGTTCTTAGGTGATGGTAGCACTATATAAAGGTGTTCAAGCAATGTAATGGGATATGAAGAGAAATATTGTATTTAGAGCTGAATCTCATTAGGAGAATGCCCCCTCGAAAAAGCAAGTGAACATGAGAGGATCCCTTCCATAATAGGATCCATTGTATGGTGTTGCCTTACCTCAAGGGTTTGATATAATAAAGTGTGGTTTTCTATATTGTTTCATATATCTTGTGTGGTGATTGTATTTAGATATCTTTGGCACTATTGTGGTACTTTGTATCAGTTCTTTGGGTTCTTAACAATTGGTATTAGATCACTTTCCTTGGCCAAAGAAGGGAAGAAAGCTTTTGCTCTTTTTGTAGAAATTTGCTAGGGAAGAAAAAGAGGGAGGCGCACTTCAGGTTCAGATATGAAGCTTTACGAGCTGAATTTGGAAAAACAAATTGGGTATTTGAATTCCTCTCGGAAAAATACCCAATTTCAAAAAAGAAATCAACCGAAACAGAGTCCGGGAAGTGAAGTTATGAGCATTTTAAATTCAACAGTTTTTCAGGGTTTTTTCCTGAAAAAACCGTGATTTTCTGTCGTAATTTATTGTTCTATTTTTTGGCATTTTTTGTGACGACAGCGGGACTACGGAGTTCATAAATTTTCATAGGGTACTTAGATGGTTGTTTCCTCTCAAACCTTCAAAGAAATTCTACAAATTACTGAAGCATTCAAATCTCAATTGTATGACACATTGAATGACAAATTGGATAAATTTGTAGATGGCCTCACAAACAACCTCAATGATAGATTTCGTAGTATTCAAGATTCATTGGATAGCATGCAAGAGATATTTCTTATGACAAACATCAAGGATGAATATAATCAATAAATATATGCTATGTATAATTTTGAGGTCGATTGTGATGATTGGTATATGGATAGTTGTCATTTCTGGGATGACAACCACTTTCATATTTTATTTGATGACTCTAATCCACCTTATGTAGAGAGCATCAATGTAACAAATTGGGAGCCAATGATTATTATCAGTGTCCATCCTGCATATTCTACAATGGTATTATTCCTTCCAGATTCTGCTACGACCATTTTCTACTATGTGGATGGATCTTCTTATTTGGATCCACATGACAGGTATCAGTCTTTGAAACATCATTTTGAACTGGTTATTGGGTTCCAAAATATTCCACGTGGAGTTCACATGAGCACTTGGACATGGGACTCGGGTTTACAATGGCGGTTGGACGACTTCAACATGGTGGCTTTCCTTTCTACATGAGACTTTGGTTCTCCAGTCTTCTTCAGCATTATGGTCCACAATTATCCATGGGACCCTGGTATATGGTTCTACATCAAGCATTGAGGACAACGCTTTCATAAGGGGGATGTAATGTTAGGTAGCTAGAGAGGTAGTAGTGAGGGCCCAAAGGGCCCATAGTGATAATAGTGGAGGCCATTCAATGTAAGGTGGACTAGGTCCACTATATTATTAAATAAGGCCCACTATGGTAGTTAAATATAATAAATGAGTAGTTAGATATAATAAATGTAAGAGGACTTCTTAGAAGGTTCTACTTCTAGAAGATTCCTCTTCTAGAATGTTCTTAGGTGATGGTAACACTATATAAAGGTATTCAAGCAATGTAATGAGATATGAAGAGAATTATTGTATTGTGAGTTGTAGCTCAATAGGAGGATGCCCCCTCGAAGAGACAAGTGAACATGAGAGGATCCCTTCCATAATATGATCCATTGTATGGTGTTGTCCTACTTCAAGGGTTTTGATATAATAAAGTGGTGGTTTTCTATATTGTTTCATATATCTTATGTGGTGATTGTATTCAAATATATTTGGTACTATTGTGGTATTCTGTATTCAAGACTTTGGATCTTAACACATGTTCAATTTGCAAACTCAAACTTCAAAAAGCCTATAGAGGATAACACAGTTCATCAACCTCCATAACATGTGGAAATAGTGATGGACCCAACCAAGGAAGTAGTGGACGAAGTCACCAATTGACTTATCTTCAGCTAAATAAATAGACATGTTTATAAAGTTATAAGGATTCTCTGACTTTTATTAATTTTAATACAATGTTGTATCTAACGTTGTTTTTGCTATGCAATTATATGCCAGAACATTGTTTCTTTTAGCTTATGAATTTTCCATTAAAAACAAATAGCAATTATATGCCAGAACATTGTTTCTTTTAGCTTGTGAATTTTTCATTAAAAACAATTTTTGATATATCTGTACTGCAAACTTTGTTACAACTTTCGATTAATAAAAAATTCCATATATATATATATATATATATATATATATATATATATATAATAAATCTTTTTTAAATATTAAATGAAAAATGTTGTATAAAATATTTCCATTTCTTGTGATTTCTAAGTTGAAGTAATTGTAAATTTAGTGGAATATAATAATGTGGAAACAAATAATCCACATTGAAATCGTCTAATTTTGTAACAATTTTTGTAATTGTTACAATTCAACAATACATAAAGTTATAGTTTTAATTAATCTAAAGCTTTGTTTAAATGTTTTAAAATTTAATTCAGTTTAGAATTGATAAAACCTGTATAAACCTAATTCAATTTAAAATTAAATAAAACTTTTATAAACATTGTTTCATCATAGACAAAAACTGCAATTCACAATAAAACTCCACTCATAACTTTATTTTTTTCTAAATTTTTATTAAAATTATTATTAAGAAAAAAAAAATACTGATATTATCTTAATCCATTATATACTTATTTCCTTTTTTTTTTCTTTTCTTTATTTTGACCTATTTTTCCTTATAAACATTTGATAACTATTTTATTTATTTTTTATTTTCTCCATTGGAAAATATTTTTATTCTTAGTAAATATTTTTATTTCATATTAAAATTTAAAATGTTTTTTAAATTTAATTTTCCAAATTTAAATATTAAATAATTTTTTTATCATATTCATATTTTTCCTTATAAACATTTGATAACTATTTAATTTATTTTTTATTTTCTCCATTAGAAAATATATTTTTCCTTATAAACATTTGATAACTATTTTATTTATTTTTTATTTTCTCCATTAGAAAACATTTTTATTCTTAGTAAATATTTTTATTTCATATTTCATGTTTAGATCATTAAAATTTAAAATGTTTTTTAAATTTAATTTTCCAAATTTAAATATTAAATAATTTTTTTATCATATTCATAATTGTTAATTTATTATTTTATTATTTATTCCTAATTATTCTTTCTCATTTTTCAACTTTTATTTTTTATTTTTATTTTTATTTTATAAATTTATATTTTAATACTCTTTTTAATATTTTAACATTATTTATTACTATGATAAATAAAATGTCCATTTAAAACATTAAATATTTCAAAATTCAAACAACAAAATTAAATGAAATGTCCATTTAAAACATTAAATATTTCAAAATATTTCTAGAAAATTCAAACAACATACAACATACGGATAATTTTTTTAAAATATAACTCTAATATAAAATTGTATTTAAGTTTTTTTACATTTAAATATTTGAATGATACATGGGCAACTTAAAGGTTCTTAAAATTTTCAAATTATTATTTTAAATCCTCATTATCCTTGAATGTTTTAGTGATATGTTGTCTATTTAAGTGTTTTTTAAGCATTGAGATTCTTATTAGTATCTGCCATGAGATTATAGCAATGAGTTTGTGATGTAATATTGATGTAACATTAATTTGCCTTTTACCATAAATTTGTGTATGCAATGTAATGTTTAACATAGAAAAACAAATATATATTTTTGGATATAATAAAAATATTTGTGTTTTTCATTTCTAATTGGTTAATAGAATTGAAGTGTTATTGCTCCCTTCACTTCTTTCAATATGTAGAATTAATTACATAATCAATGAATTTCACCAATCACCACATCTAAATATAAAAAGTTATACTATGTATTTATTATTATACATTATTATATTTATATTATATTTATTATCTAATATATTAATTATTATTATATTTATATTATATGTATGGATATTATAGTTCCATTCAACTTACAATTCATTACACATTTTGAATAACAAACAACCCTCAATTATTATCTTTTGACAAAAAAATTCATTACTTGTGCATTTAGTTATATTAAGTTTCATTGTTCAAATAAACCTCCTGGAGCAATGCTCTACAACCAGTCTTTACCCTTCGATAGTCTCTGCCGAGGATGATACTGATCTCTATAAGCCTGTTACCCTCTCTGAGATAAAGAGCATCCTCCTTCATTTTAAGAAAGAGAGGAGTCCGGGTCCTGACGGTTGGACATCGGAATTTTTCTTACACTTTTTTGAGCTCGTGGGTGAGGATCTCCTACAGATGGTGGAAGACACCCGCATCAAAGGTAAGATTCATGGCAGTATAAACGCCACCTTTCTGGTTCTGATTCCAAAAGCCACTACATCACTCTCCTTCAACGATTTCCGTCCGATCTCTTTGTGCAATCTCATCTACAAGCTAATCTCCAAAGTGATCTCGAACCGAATCAAGCCCTTCTTGGACAGATGCATCTCTGCGGAACAGCTGGGCTTCTTAAAAGGCAGGCGGATTCAAGATGCTATCGGAGCTGCCCACGAGTGTATCCATAGTATCAAGCAGAAAAAACAAAAGGCACTGATTTTAAAGTTAGACCTCAAAAAGGCGTTTGACTGCATCGACTGGGGATTCTTAAGATTAGTTTTACACGCTGTTGGGTTTGGAAGCAAGTTTATACAGTGGATTCTATCCTGTGTCACCAGCGCCAATTTTGCGGTCTTGATCAACGGAGAACCTTCTTCTTTCTTCAAGAGCGGAAGGGGACTCCGACAGGGGTGTCCTCTCTCCCCCTATTTGTTTATACTGATTATGGAAGGCCTTAGCCTTCTTCTCTTCAAAAGCTTCTCCGACAATCAGATTTCAGGTATTAAGGTCTCAAATTTTGTTAAAATCTTCCATCTTATTTTTGTCGACGATGTTCTCATCCTTTCCAAAGCTGACCCAGCGGAGTGGCTATTTATCCTTGAAGTACTCCAATCTTTCAGCTCAGCTTCGGGCCTTACTATAAATCCCACAAAGTCCTCGGTCCACTACTGGGGACTTTCTCCTGCCGAGCTCCCCCCCCTGCAGACCTCCATCCCATACACCTTTATTGACCTAAAAGAGGGGTTCTCCTATCTTGGATTCCAGCTGAGAATGGGAGCCTCCACTCCTAACAACTGGAATTGGCTTGTGTCTCACTTTGAAAAAAGGATAGCGTTCTGGTGCAACAAGTGGTTGTCGTTGGGGGGCCGATACGTCTTAGTCAAATCAGTTTTGGAAAGCCTCGCCGTCTACTGGATGACACTGGAGCGTCTACCTGCTAAGACTCTACATCTACTTAGATGGTTGTCCTTCAACTTTTTGTGGAATGACCAACCTAGCCATCACCGTTTTCATCTTTGTTGCTGGAAGTCACTGTCACAGCCTCGGAAGGCAGGGGGCTGGGGACTAAAAAACCTAGCCTCTTTCAACTCGGCCCTCCTGGCAAGCTCCTTCTGGCGGGCAGTAATGCACGAAAGCATTTGGAATCGGATCATCAGGGACAAGTACTTGGGAGCCAGGCCGCTCCTTCATTGGATTAGAAGGCCAAAGCTCATACAAAACTGGGCGTCCCCATTTTGGAAAGGGCTGATAGCGTCATCTAAGGTGGTACTCCATTGGCTTCGGTGGAAGCCTGGCACTGGAAACAACATTCGAGTGGGAAAAGACATGATTCTTGGCATGGGGGTCTCCTCGTTACTCTCTTCCTCGCTTTGTGCTCATCTAGACGCTCTAAATCTCTCGTCACTTGCCCACTTTAACGTATCAGGTGGTATAAACTCTCTTCCTGATAACTGGATGGACAGCACCGAGCTGCATTTAGATGGAAGGCATGTCACGGAGTGGATTAGCTATACCTCAGCGCTCAAGAGAGCTGGGATCTCTCTATCTGGATCGCAGGACCTACTTATCTGGGCCGGAGGGGATGCCTCGGGCAACTGCTCTGTTAAAAATCTTTATGCAGCAATCCTTTTTCAGAAGCCGATGACTGTTGACCGATCTTGGAGGCGGCAGATCTGGGGTTGGGGAATCCCTCTCAAATTGAAACTTTTCACCTGGTTAGCTGGAAACGGAAACATTCTTGCTTGGGACGCGCTTACTTGCAGGGGCTGGGAGGGTCCTGGCATCTGCCTACTGTGCAGACTTTCTTCGGAGGATGTAAGTCACCTATTGGTTCACTGTCACTTCACCAAGGAAGTGTGGAACCGACTGCTATCTCATTATTCAATTAAAGTCTCCTGGAGTGGTCCAAACATATCAGACTGTTTTTCCTCTTGGATATCCAAAAAGAGCGCCCCTCCGACTTTGGCCGCCCATGCCTGCTGGCAACTATGGGCCGAGAGAAATAGTGCAACCTTTGAGAACCGCCCTCCCTCTGTTTCAGCGGTTTTTCATAGAATTTTGTCAAACTTTCAGTGGCAGGCCTCCTCGATCAAGACTTTTCCTCATAAAGTGTGCGATATCACTCTGGCAGATGGCCACACCCTGGCATGCTTTGATGGAGCTGCTTTTTCAAACGGCCTCTGTTGCGGAGCCGGTGGTTTCTTTAAATCCCATCCGAGGAGGATTACTAAATGGTTCCTTTGCTGCGGGGAGGGCACCAATACAAAAGCTGAGCTCTTGGGCTTGTGGGCCACCCTCACTCTCGCCTCCCTCTGGTCCATCAACCAACTACTTGTTCTCGGTGACTCGAGAATAGTAATTGACTGGGTTAGCCAAAAAAGCAACCTTCACTCGGTCTCTATTGAAAGCTGGTTGGAAAAAACGCGGGCCCTGTCCTCTCGCTTCACCGATTTAAATTTCCTCCACATTTCCAGGGATCTCAACAGGGTGGCGGACGAGCTATCAAAGCGGGCCCTCGGTGAGACGGTGGGAAGACTCTCGGTCTTCCATAGTGACAATGGAATTGATAGTTCCATATCCACCTATAACATTTTTGAATGATGGTTTTGATCATTCACTGGTTTCAAGTGCTGGTTTGAATAGGCAGACTGCTGTTTTTGCTCTGCTATCCACATACCGTATTGATCCGTCCTCCTCTGTTCGGTGCGTTTTCGATTCATCTCGCTGAGAGTTTGCTGTTATTGACTCTGTTATTCCTCTCTACTGGACTGTTCTTATTTTCTTCTGGTGCACTTTGGTGATTTTCTAAATTATCCAAGATACACTTGGCTGTTCGCAATGTAATCGTTTTATAACCTTTATAAAATGGAGCAATTTTTTCTTGGAAAAAAAAGTTTCATTGTTCAACATGTATTTCCCAACTAACTCAGTAGGAACTATTGTTTTAAATCTTCATTGTCATTAAATGTTTTGGCAAACTATTATCCATTTCATTTTAGTGGTTCTTAAAAGTTCAAAATATTATTTTAAATATTTATTATAATGGAATGCCAAATTATTATTTTAAATCGTTATTATAATTAAATGTTATTATTTTAAATCTTTATTATAATTGAATGTTTTGGTGATTCATGTGTAACATTAAAATTTAACTTTTAAAAATGTTGAAGTATTATATATAAAATAAAATTGATAAAATTTAAATTTTAAAAATGTTGAAGTATTATATATTAAACAAAATTAATTGCGGGGAAGTCACCAATACGAAGACAGAGTTAATGGGTGTTTGGGAAACACAATATTTAGCAAATCACCTATCTATTCACAAGTTTCAGATTTTGAGAGACTCAAAAGTCGTCATAGATTGGCTAAATAAAAAGAGTGAATTATGGGCATGTTCTATTGAAGGGTGGAAGCAAAGAATTAAGACTTTAAGAAGCAAGTTTTTGGACACCAGCTTTGAACACATCTATCATGAATTCATAAGGAGGCGGATGATCTCTCAAAGAAAACATTACAAGAACCTAGAGGAATTATCACTTTCTACAAATGGTTAAATGGTTTGGAGGATCAAAGATGCCATATTAACATATATTAGCTTCAGTTTTTATAAATCTTCTCTTTTTTGGAAAGTCGTCACAGTTTTGAATGATGTCAGTTTTTTGTATTATCCATCATATTACTAGACTGTAGTGGCCATTTGGTATCTATGTACCAAGTTTTTGCTTCTCATTGAAGAGTATTCGTCCTGTATGAATCTTTTACAGAATGTAATTTGTTTTGTATCTGATTATTACTATTAGTGGACAATTTTATTTCATGCGCTTGATGTCAGATATGGTCTAACAGATGTAAAAAAATTATATTTTCTAATATAATTGAGCTAATATATATATATATATATATATATATATATATATATATATGAGTAGAATGTCAATTTAATTTTAATTCTCTCCGCTCAAAAAAAAACCTCTCTCCTACTTAAAAATGAAAAAATGTCATCCACTCAATAATGGAAAAGTGTCATCCACTTAATAAAGAGCTCAAAAAACTCTCTAAACAAAAACTTTAGCATCGCCTTGTGTCATGGTTGCATCATGTTAACTTGTGTTTGCGTTGAGATAATGTCACGTTTGCATCATGGTTAACATCATATTGTGTTGTATTATTCAATTGTTTATTATAAATAATTATTTAATTTTATTAATAATGTAAACATTATTGATTATTTAATTATTGTTAATTATTTAATTATTGTTAATTATTTAATTATTATTATTTATTTAATAAAAAATTTGTAATTACTATTTTTATTATATTTAAACATTGGTTAGATTGATCATTAATGTAAGTCTATTTTATAACATAGTAATTATGAGATAAAAAAATCATATATCCATAAATGCAATTATGAAATGTTAATGCAATAATATGTAATCAATTTCACACCAATAAAACAAAAAACCATGTATTTTTACTGCAAAGATGAATTTTAAATCAAAACATAAAATAATCATGTAAATTTTTTTTGCTTCTAAATAAGTGGTCCATTGCCATCCCATGGAAATGTCAACTTTGTATACAACATTGCATGAAAAAAATATGTATATATATTAAGAAATGAAACGAATTCAACATCCACATAAATGGGGTGTTATAGGTCAGTGTCATGACACACCTCACATGTTGGGTGGCGACCGACATGTTAAACAATACATGCAATTATGAGATAGAGATGGAGACATATTGCAGGGTGTTTAATGATGACTTTGTCTCTTCCCAATAGTGTACCAAGAATTGAGACCCGATTATGGATATGATATTGCACATAATGAAAGGAAACAATGTGGATGTATTTCAAGCTGAGCGAAAGGTTAACCAACACAAAACTTTGGTCATGTGTGGAAGGCATTATGGTTAGCATGGAGAAGGAAATGATGGCTCTCGTGGTCTCTCCCTCACTCATTTTAATTCCACGATTAGTATTCTAACCCTAGGTACGCTTCTTCTTTGTTTTATTCTAGTCCACTCTTGTTCTTCGGTTTCCTTGCAGCCAAAATTATATGGGATGGTGACTTGGGTAATGGTAAACAACAGTCCTAGGGGTATAGGTAATTTCCTTTCCTATGGGTTGAGGGTCTTTCTTATCTAAAGCTACTTGATTGTAGTCCAAGTATCCCTTGGCACTTGGAAGCTATTGTTGTATGCTACCTCTGTATCTTTTCATTCACTCATCTTTTCTACAATATCTGACTCTAGGTAGTTAAGATGACAAGAGGAAATAGGATCATGGACCATGAGAAAGGAAAAAATTGACCAAGTAGAATGTCTAGAACTAGCTCTCATAACATCTCCTACCAAGCAGAACTCGTTGATGTTTTTGTTGGATTACTGAGAGGGGGGGTGAATCAATAGCATCGTAATTATAATCTTTTTTTTCCAAATAATCCAAGTGTTATATCAATGTAGAATTATTATCCAATAATGAGAAATAAGAAATGAACAATCACACACATACACAGTACACCAGTGTTTTACGTGGAAACCCAAATCGGGAGAAAACCACATAATGCTTTATCTTATATGTCTTGAAGAATTACATTCATTGGAAGCACCAACTTACTTTGTTTTCCATCTGCAACTGGAAGGAGGCTCCAACCCCCTAGTTTCTCAGGCTACAACCTGAGGAAAACTCAAACTCCCCAATTCTCTGGCTACAACCAGAAGAAGGCTACAACCCCCTATGTTCTCCGGCTACAACCGGAAGGTGGCTACAACCACCTGTCCTTGCCTTGTCCAACCGCCCTAAAGTAGAAGTAGAATGATGGAACCACTATCACACTATCACTGTGAGATATACCACTATAAACATGTACCAATAAACTTGAACCATGCATCAACCATGCATCAACCTGTACCTCAACCTGTATTCAACCTGTACCATAAACAAGTGCATAAAGCATGCACCAACCTGTACCAAACAATCTGTAATCAACCTATACCATAAATAAGTGCAACCAACCATGTACCAAGTATGTACCAATCATGTTTCAAGTAATCATCAACTATGACCCATCAATATGTACCAACATCATCAACTATACACCTCATGTATGTGCCAACTCATCAACTACTTGTCTCAACCATGTACCCAACTTGTACCTCAACCAAAAGCCCTCATCAATTTCATCATCCAAATATTATTTGTAACTCTATAATAGACCTGGTGTATATGATCATATACCTACAAACCTTCCTTAACTTTAACAACAAGAGACTAGCATTTTCATCAAACATTTCTTTAGTCTCACAAGACTAGTTTTGGATTAGTCAACAACCATAACTTGAAATAATCATAACTTTGTACCTATAATGAATAATGATATGAAACTGATACACAATGTTCTTCAGTGTTTTTAATGCAATTCATCTAGGTGTCACTACTTGGAACCTCTCAGAAAATTATTTATGGCAAAAATGGCACACCTTGCTGAATTCTGGCTTATTCTAGAGAGTGACCTTGTAGAGTGTGCCCCACACAAAATATTTATTAAATTGATTTGAAATTGTTACACATCATACTAAATACTATACTCTAACCAACACATTTAGTCTTACTGAATTTGAATCTGTTATGAAGCAGTTATGAATCTTTTACCCGAAACACATGTTTTTGACTAGTTTCAGGACTAGCCACAAACCCTATTTTCCACGGAGTGTAACTCCAAAAATACAATGACCCACAAGATAAAATTTTTACCATAGATACTTGGATATGTTTCCTCAATGAAATAGCAATTTCATGGTCTGAATCATTCTAGAAAAAAATTTATTGCGAAAATGGTGAGATGACCTGAAAAAAACATACCTTAGAAAGCATCAACAAAAGAATTTATCCTTCCTTGAATTCTGGCCTTCTTTTCTTCACTTTCCTCAGAAATTAGGCTTATATATCCTTTGTTTACCTAAGACACCTATAGGTATTCAATATGCTCAAGTGTGTCTTAAATGAGAGAGTCTTGCCTCTTATTTATACTCTCCAAGTAGCTTCCTTAAAAACATATCCTAGGTCACTTTGTCCACTTTCCTTATTTTAGAGTTAACCCACTTCTAATTTCTCCATTAAATTTATTATTGAATTAATTTATTTTGTATTCACTTTGAATTATAGTACACTCATCACTTCACTTTATTATTTACCTTTTAAAATCTCTTAAACCACTTTGACTACTTTGACCTTTTGGGGCTTCTAGATGACATATGAGGGTCCTCCAACTTCGTAAGGCCATAACTCTCAAACCGTGAGGAGTTATGTGACATTCCACATACCACCATAAATGGAATGACAAACACTATCCATATAGGATAGTTTCACTGACAAATTCACTGACATTCATCTAATTTTTTCACAAATAAGCATGGGTTCTCTAACCATACTTCTAAGATAACTCAATCCGCAAAGCGTCTTCCCGTGAGGGATTTCACCATAAGGGGGCCACTTTGGAGTTCATCCATTTCTACTTATTATCAACTACGACAAGACAATAATGATTCATCTTTACATCAAACAATCTTGGGTCCATTACGCAACCTTTGTGCTATGGGGCTTTCTTCAAGGGTTGACATCAATGACAACCAACCTTAATCAACAATCTCCCCCTTTAGCATTGATGGAAACACTCTGATGCAATACTGAAATCATATCACTCATGCTCCCCCTGGAACCATGCCTCTGTCCTTTGCCTCTTTCCTATGCATCCAATAAATCTCTCTCCCTTTGTCATCAATGGCAAATGTATCTTTCCATCTGGGGTTTCTCCCCCTGACTGAACTGTCCTCTTATGGTGCTTCCTCGTGTAAATATAAGACATATAAGATAAGCATTAAAAAATAATTCATTTTGGAGTAGAAATAACTCCAAGTCTTTGGCGAAGATATTCAAAGGATTCCCGTGGAAGTCGTTTTGTGAAGATGTCTGCCACTTGTTCTTTTGTGCCCACATACTCAACTCTGATGTTTTTTCTGCAACCTCCTCCCATAGAAAGTGATACTTTATTGGAATGTGCTTCGTCTTGGAGTGCATCACCGGGTTCTCCGAGATACTGATAGCGCTTGTATTACCACAATAGATTGGAATGGGCTCATCATGCTCAACCTATATATCTGTCAGAGTTGATTTCATCCAAAGAATCTGTGTACAGCATGATGCTGCTGCAATATACTCTGCCTCGGTTGTAGATAAAGATACTAATGATTGTTTCTTTCTTAGACATAATATTAAACACTCACCTAAGTAGAAAATTGCTCCACTGGTGCTTCGTCGGTCATCAATACAACCTACCCAATCTGCATCTGTGTAGGCAATAAGTGATATATCCTTTCCTTTTGGATACCATAATCCAAACTCTTATGTTCCTTTGAGATATCTAAAAATCCTCTTCACTGCTAACACATGTGACTCATTTGGTGCTGCTTGAAATCATGCCACATGTCCAACTGCCTACATTACATCTGGTCTGGATGCTGTCACATATAGTAGGCTACCAATCATTGACCTGTATTGCCTTTGATTTGTAGACTTCGAATCATCATCTTTGCTCAACTTGCAAAACTTGCAACTGGTTTGCATGGGAGTGATAACTGGTTTGCGATCTTCCATTCCGAACCTCTTTAGCATTTCTCTGATATACTTGGTTTGAGAAATAAAGATTCCTTGGTTGCGTTGACGTATCTGAAGTCCCAAAAAGAAGGATAGTTCTCCAAGTAACGACATTTCAAATTCATTCTGCATATCTTTTGCAAATTTCTGGATTAACTTGTCATCATCACTACCAAAAATAATATCATTAAAACAAAGTTCAATTAATAAAATATTACCTTCACTTACCTTGATGTAGAGGTTGTTGTCTGCATGTCCTTTGCCTGCTACAGATACTTATCCAGTCTAGAGTACCATGCTCTAGGAGCCTGTTTTTACACACATAATCTGCGTTCTCTGACAACTGAAATCTTTCTGGTTGTTCAATGTAGACTTCTTCTTCAAGTTCCCCATTCAGAAAAGATGATTTTACGTCCATCTGAGATACTTTAACATTTTTGGAGCATGCATATGCTAAAAGCAATCGGATTGCTTCCATTCTGGCAACTGGGGCAAATGTCTCTTCAAAGTCGATTCCTTCAATCTGTGCATATTCTTTACATACCAATCTAGCTTTGTTCCTTGTAACTTGTCCATCTTCATTTAATTTATTCATGAAAACCCATTTTGTGCCGATCACATTCTTATTCTTTGGTCTTGGAACCAGTTCCCAAGTGTCGTTTTTCTCTATTTGATCCAATTCTTCATTCATGACCTTATTCCAAAATTCATCCTTGTTGGCTTCTTCAAAAAAAATTGGTTTAATTGTAGATAAGAGTGCTAGGTGTGTTTGTTCTGGTGAACGATTTTTTCTTCTAGTCTCAACTCCTACATCTTTGTTTCCAATAATCTGATCTGAAGGATGATTCTTCTGTACTCGTTTGCTAGGTGTCTTTGGAGATACTTGTTGAATTTGCTCTTTTTTTTATGTCAAATTCTATTCATCTTCCTCTTCTACTTCATCTTCTGCTTCTTCTTCTTCAAAAAGTTGTTCCATTGATTTGTTTTCTTCTTCCTTTGATTCTGGTATTTTCATCAATTGTTACGTTGATGATTTCCACAACTTTGTTCAATCTTAGATTGTAACACTTGTATGATTTCCTTGTACTTGAGTAACCAACAGGTACTCCTTTGTCCACACGAGATTCAAACTTTCCCATTCTGCCATCTTCTCTTTTGATGTAGCATTTGCTTCCAAAAACTCTGAAGTGCTTCACATTTGCTGGTCTTCCTTTCCATAGATTGTAGGGAGTTTTATCAGTGTTGTTTCTGAGCATTACTCTGTTTTGAATGTGAACTGTTGTATGCACTGCCTGTGTCCAAAATATATCTGTCAATTTGGAATCTATTAGCATTGTTTGAGTCATTTCCTATACTATCATGTTCTTTCTTTCAACAACTCCATTCTGTTGAGGTGTCCTAGCAATGAAGAATTGTCTTTTTATTCCATGACTGATGCAGTAGTCCATAAATTCTTTTGAAGTGAACTCTTCTCCATTACCAGATCTCAAGCATTTTATTCTTGAATCCATCTCATTTTTAACCATTTCCTTGTAGATCTTGAAGTTTTCAAAAGCTTATGACATGTTCTTAAGAAATCAAACTGCAGTCATTCTTGTATAATAATCAACTAATAACATAAAGTATCTCTCACCTTTTAAGCCCTTTGTTGTAGTTGGTCCAACTAGATCAGTATACACAATTTCCATTGGTCTTGTTGTTGAATGTTCCTTTGATTTGAACCTGATCTTTGTTTGTTTTCCTTGTTGACAATGCTTGCATACAATGTTGGTTGGTTTTGTGATCTGGGGTATTTCTCTAACTGTTTCTCTTTTGCTGACTTTGACAAGGTTATCAAAATGCATGTGACCCATTCTTCTTTGCCATAGCCAACTTTCATCTTCCTTTCTTAGACAACACTTTTCATTTCCAATTTCACATAACACATATATGTTGTTTGAAGTTCTTGTAGTTGTACTGACCAATTTCCCTGAACCTTCTCTTCTTACCTCACACTTTTGTGAATCAAAAGTAACTTTATGACCTTGGTCACACATTTGACTCACACTTAGAACATTATGTTTCATATCTTCTACCAGTAGAACATTTTGTGCCTTTTTATTCTTGTTCCTAATTTAGACTGTGCCTTCTCCAATGATTTTGGCTGAATTATCATTTCCGAAGGAGACTGATCCATTTATTTCCTTTCACAATGTAAGCATTTTGTCTCTATCACCTGTCATGTGTTTTGAACACCCACTATCAACATACCAACCGTGTTTCTTCTGCTTAGCTTGTAGAGTGACTGTGCATTCTTCATTGCTATATTGATCTTACTTTCTTATCCATGTCGTTTTATGAGGTTCTTGTCTGTGACCGTTGTTATTTTGTTGAGGTTCTTTAGGAGGGACTGTCATTCTACAATTTTTGTCCACGTGTCCAAAATTGTTACATTTGTAACATTCCACTTCAGTGCTCAAAGATTCAAACCTGTTGTAACTTCTTCTTTATGTTTCACTAGGTCTTCTTGAGTAACCCCTTTGTGTATGACTCTCAAAGTTGTTATTGTTCCCGTTGTTAGCTCTGTAATTCACAACTTTATGTCCAAAATTATTACATGCATAACATAAACCAAAAAATATAGTTTGATACCTGGGAGTTGAAGATATTCTGAAAGAAGGTTCTCTTATGAATCCTTCTTCTTCTTGAGGTCTATCTATCTGTTGTTGATTTTGAAATCTGAATCTTCTCGGTCCCTGTAATCTTCCTTGTACATTTTCCTATCCCCTTTGATTGTTTCTGCATAGCTTTTTGGATTTTTTTCTTGCTCCGTTGTTTTGGAGCTTGATCCCTATTTTGTCTGATTGTATCCAAGTCCATACTTGTCAAGATGAGATTTTTGATTGTTGATAATGTTATCTAGAACTTTTGAGCTATTCTGCATATTTTTCTTTTGAATATCCTTTCTTAGTGTGACATTCTCTACTTCCAAGTTTCCAATGATCTTGTCCTTTTCCTCTAATTGTTCTTTGAGTGCTTCTTCAATTCTTTTATTTTCTTCTATTTGAACCTTCAATCTTGTGATCATTTGTTCTATTTCTCGAGTGTTCTTTTTCTTGTCTAGTTCTGCTTGTAGTTTCTTGTTTTTATTCTTTTCTCTTCTGATAACTTCTATGACACACATTAATTGTTCTCGATAGTCAACTTCTGCCTCTTCAATTTCTTCTTTGACTTCTTCATATCCTTCTTCGACTTCTTCATATTCTTCTTTGGAGTCTTCTTTGTCAGAATCTTTTACTGCCATGAATAGAACTCTTCATGTCTCATTGTCACTGATTTCATCTTCATCTGGTGATGAGATGTCTTCTTTGATGCATAAGCTTTTCTTGAAATCTTTCTTTGTAGTTCTTTTGCCTTTATATGTGTGCTTGCCTTTTGAGTAACCTTCATCATTTCTCTTTTTCTTATGAGGACATTTGTTAGCAAAATGACTAATACCATCACAATTAAAACAAATTAAAGGAAGCTTACCTCTATACTTACCATTGGTTCCCTTGTTTAGTCTTTTGACGAAGTTGGCCACTTCTTCATCATCTTCCGAGACGTCGTTGCTACTGCTATATTCTTCTTGTTCCTTTTTATTTTGCTTTGATCTTTTGGATGCTTTGAATGCTGCTTCTTTTACATATGGATTTTCCTGTTCAGTTCTCATTTCATATGGTGTGAAGATTCCATGCAGTTTGTCCATGCTTATTGAGTTCAGATCCAATCTTTCTTCTAGTATTGATATCTTAGGGTTGAATCTCATAGGAAGAGATCTTAGTACCTTTTGAACAATTACAGATTCATTGATTTCTTCTCCCAAACCTATGATTGCATTCACTATTTCGTCAACTCTTAAGAAGTAGGCTGCAATATTCTCATCTTCCTTCATTTTTAGTTGTTCGAAATGACCTCTATAAGTTTGAAGTTTTGCTCTTTTGACTTTTGTATCTCCTTCATAAATATTTCGAAGCTTGTCCCAAATCTCTTTGGCGGATTTACAATGTGCAACTTTGGTGAATATTGTTTCACTGAGACCATTCAAAAGTGCATTTGTAGCTTTGGAATTATTTTGACCAAGTTTCATTGCTTTGTCATTTGTTGGTGGAACTGCTGGTACTGTGTATCCATCTACAATTGATTTCCAAATTTCAAACCCCTGTGCTTGTATAAATGTCTTCATCCTTATGCTCCAAAAAGCATACTTCTGTCCATCAAAGTGTGGTATTCCATTTTTATATGAGTTGGTACTCTCCATGATCTACCTTTCAGTGGTTAAACTGATTCCTGAATGAACCTGCTTTGATACCAATTGTTGGATTACTAAGAGGGGGGGTGAATCAATAATAGAACAATTATAATCCCTTTTCTCTAAATAATCCAAGTGTTATATCAATGTAGAATTATTATCCAATAATGAGCAATAATAAATGAACATTCAAACACATACACAATACACCAGTGTTTTATGTGGAAAACCAAATCGGGAGAAAACCACAAAATGTTTTATCTTATATGTCTTGAAGAATTACATTCATTGGAAGCACCAACTTCCTTTGTTTTCTAGCTGCAAATGGAAGGAGGCTCCAACCCCCTAGTTTCTCAGGCTACAACCCGAGGGAAGCTTCAACTCCCCAATTCTTTGGCTACAACCAGAAGGAGGCTACAACCCCCTATGTTCTCCGGCTACAACCAGAAGGTGACTACAACCACTTGTCATTGTCCCGTCCAACCGCCCTGAAGTAGAAGTAGAATGATGGAAAAACTGTCACACTATCACTGTGAGATATACCACTGTAAACATGTACCAATAAACTTGAACCATTCATCAACCATGCATAAACTTGTACCTCAACCTGTACCATAAACAAGTGCATCAAGCATGCACCAACTTGTACCAAACAATCTGTAATCAACCTGTACCATAAAAAAGTGCAACCAACCATGTACCAAGTATGTACCAATCACATGTCAAGTAATAATCAACTGCGACTCATCAATATGTACCAACATCATCAACTATACACCTCATGTATGTGCCAACTCATCAACTACTTGTCTCAACCATGTACCCAACTTGTACCTCAACCAAAAGCCCTCATCAATTTCATCATCCAAATATGATTTGTAACTCTGTAATAGACTGGGTGTATATGATCACATACCCACAAACCTTCCTTAACTTTAACAACAAGAGACTAGCATTTTCATCAAACATTTCTTTAGTCTCACAAGACTAGTTTTGGATTAGTCAACAACCCTAACTTGAAATAATCATAACTTTGTACCTGTTATGAATAAAGATATGAAACTGATATACAATATTCTTCAATGTGTTTTATGCAATTCCTCCAGGTGTCACAACTTGTAACCTCTCAGAAAAGGAGTTATGACAAAAATGACACACCTTGCTGAATTCTGGCTTATTCTAGAGATCGACCTTGTAGAGAGTGCCCCGCATGGAATATTTTTTGAATTGATATGAAATTGTTACACAACATACTAAAGAATATACTCTAACCAACACATTTGTTTTTACTGAATTTGGATCTATTATAGAGAAGTTATGACATTTTTACCCGAAACACTTGTTTTTGACTAGTTTCAGGACTAGCCATAAACCCTATTTTCCACGGAGTGTAACTCCAAAACTACAACGACAAAAAAACTGAATATTTTACCACAGATACTTGGATATGTTTCCTCAATGGTAGAGAAATTTCACGGTCTGAATCATTCTAGAAAAAAAATTATTATGAAAATGGTGAGATGACCTAAAAAAAACATACCTTAAAAAGCATCATCAAAAGAATTTATCCTTCCTTGAATTATGACCTTCTTTTCTTCACTTTCCTCATAAATTCGGCTTAGATATCCTTTGGTTACCTCATACGCCTATAGGTATTCAGTATTCTCAAGTACATCTTAAATGAGAGAGCCTTGCCTCTTATTTATACTCTCCAAGTAGCTTCCTTAAAAACATATTCTAGGTCACTTTACCCACTTTCCTTATTTTAGGGTTAACCCACTTCTAATTTCTCCATTAAATTTATTATTGAATTATTTTATTTTTTATTTACTTTGAATTATAGTACACTCATCACTTCACTTTATTATTTACCTTTTAAAATCTTTTAAACCACTTTGACTACTTTGACCTTTTGGGGCTTCTAGATGACATATGAGGGTCTTCCAACTTCGTAAGGCCATAACTCTCAAACCGTGAGAAGTTATGTGACGTTCCACATACCAATAGAAATTGAATGACAAGCACTATCCATATAGGATAGTTTCACTAATAAATTCACTGGTTTTCATCTCATTATTCCACAAATAATCATGGGTTCTCTAACCATACTTCTTGGATAACTCAATCCGCAAAGCGTCTTCCCGTGAGGGATTTCACCATAAGGGGACCACTTTGGAGTTCATCTATTTCTACTTATTATCAACCATGACAAGAAAATAATGAGTCATATTTACATCAAACAATCTTGAGTCCATTATGCAACCTTTGTGCTACGGGGCTTTCTTCAAGGGTTGACATCAATGACAACCAACCTTAATCAACAGTTTTTAGCATCAGACATGTACTTATGCACATGTCTAAATGTCTAGACATGCATAAGTCGTCCAAAGCTTTCTACCTTGATACTTTACTTTAATTAAAAGAATTATTAAAGTAAAGTGTTTTTATTAATTAGTTGAGTTTATTTAATGAAATGCTAAAGTTATTAGCATTAGGGAATTAAATCTTAGCCATTGATCTCAAGTGTGTGAGATTTAATCTTAGTTGTCAATCACTTCAGAGATTAGGGTTAGGTCATAACTCAAGATTATAAAATCATGACAAGGGTGAGGGAGGAGACGCTTTTGACACAGAGATGGTTGGATCACGAAGGACTATGATTCAAGGAGATCTTGGATAGGTGGAGAAGGAATTCCATCTAGAGATCAGTACAGGTCAGAGAGAAGAGAGAACAAAGGCAACCACAAGTGGGTTTCGACAAATTGGAGCTGCAACAACAGGGTCACGTTGTAGAGAGTTTTATGTATAGTCTTTGTGCACATGTACGTAGGTTTCAATGGAGACAGGCGTGTATACGAGGGTTTTCTTAAGGAAAGGTGCATACATCTCGGGAAACATGAAAGTTCAGGATCATACAACAAACTAGGAGTTGCTAGGGTTGACAGATGTTGTATAAAGTTTTATGTATTTCTCTGTCGACCATTTCCCTGGTAAGGGAGAGAATGATAAGCTTAGTTGATGGGCATAATATCTTTGTGTATTGTGTTTGAGATTTTGGTTTCTAGTATTGCCACCACTATTTATTTTAGTTGATTATTCCAATAAGTGTATTTTGTTTTGTGAGCTGCTAATTTGATTTACATCAAGGAAATCACTAGATAACAAGATGCCTAGGTGTCAGGATGATTCAGATTATGTTCGGAATGAAATAAAAGCAGAGAAATTACAATGAAATACTCATGAAAATTTCCAAAAATAGAGAAATACAACGATACTTGATTTATATTAATGAAAGAATTGTAAAGAGACTGTAAAAATACAGAGTGCAAGACTCGTCGCTAGAATGGTGGCAACTTTATCTCTGAGAGGAGATGTGATGGCTACACTCGTTCAAAAGAAGATGATTACAATGAGGCTCTGAAGGCCTTTTTATGTTAAACAATAATGATGAAACCCTAGACATCCAAAAACCTAACTCGAGGAGATGAAACACCAAAAGTCATGTGGGCCTCGTTTAGGTAAGTTAGTACATTAACTTCCTGGGGTCGTAACTTTTGCATACTTTCTTTGTTTTAGGCACGTGATAGCCCGTTGGAAAGGTATTTTTGAGAACTATGCATTACACCGCCAAACTCTGACTCTATCTACAGTTTGATTCCGGTGAGCCAAAATAACACTGTTTAGAGCCCCAAAACGGCCCTCGAAGTACACTAAGATGTGTTGACATGAAAAAATAAAAAATAAGCCAGTTGGATTAGGTGAGAGGCCACTAGTATCCACCTGGAAGATGTGTAGGGATCCAGACATCCCCAGAAGTGTAGAACCCACAATTACAAAGAAGTATAGAAGAACGTGTTGAACTAAAAACTGGCAAAAGGAGCTAGTTGGAACAGGTGGGTGGCTACCAATATCCACCTGGATCACAAGATTAAATAAATTTCAACATGGTATCAGAGCCCTTACTATGAGAGGAAGATAGATATCATATCCACAATAATTGATAGCAAATCTATCAGATTTTCAAGCGGATCTCAGTAGATTTATAACCAGTCGTTAGAAATCAAGGGTTGGATTTTAGGGAAACAGTCGTATTGAAGCAAAACTAGGGTTTGCAATTGCACAGAGCTATACGTGGGTTGCATTAAGAATAGTCACATACATACACATGTTTTATTAAGGAGAGTTGCATACATATGTGGGTTTTAGTAGTGACAGACACATACATGATCACACATGTCAGTATAGGGGCAGTTTCAACAACATGTTATTTCTAGGGCAGTTAATTAGGTCTAAGGGATGGCAACAACAAGTCTGAGAGTTTAAGATAGATTAGATGGAGCATCTAACTTCCTATATTGGAAAGCAAGAGTTACTTTGGCTTTGAAGGAATATGACCTTTGGAAGATAGTGGACAAAGTAGTTTTTCCACCAATAGATCCACAAGCTTTGGTAGCTCACGAGAAGAAGGAGATTAAAGTTGAGTGGGTAATGTTGGATTCGGTGAAGGATAATCTAATTCCTCACTTATCCAAGAACAATATCATGACCAAGGAAATTGTTGATTCCATAGTAGGATTATTCCAATGCACTAACATGAATAAGAAGACGGTCTTAAGAAATAAACTCAGAACTGTACAAATGTCTAGATCTGACAATGTTACCAGCTAATTCATGATGATCACTCAGGTACATGATCAACATGTAGCTATAGGGGAGAAATTGGATGACATAGAGCTCGTGAATGTGGAATTGAATGGTTTTCCCAAGTCTTGGGAACCAATTGTCAAGGGACTATGCGCTTAGGAAAAACTCCCAGATTGGCAGAGGTTTTGGGATGATTGTATCCAAGAAGAGACTCAGGAGGAGTCTAAAAGTAGTGTTTGCACCCAATTCGTCACTAGGTGAGAAAATTAAGAGTTCTTACATGCCTAGTTGGGCTCTGCTAGGCATGACAGTTGTAAGGTAAAAGGTTAGAAAGAGAAACAACAAAGCTATAAACAAAAATTAAACTAAAACAACTAAAAACTAAAAGCATATGATAAAATGAAAAATAGAGACAAATGGACCAATATCACCAATGTATAAGTTGATTTGTTGATGAAATCCAAAGACACACAAAGAAGAAAGGGGACTTGGGTCCCTTCTTTCTCCAATGGAAGGCTCTTGAGGCCCTCACTTGATTGCTCTCCTTTACAATGAAAAGATGAAAATATGGGTGAAAGAACTCCAAGCTTATTCACTCAAGAGAGGGATGAATAGCTTGATGAAATGTAGCTTGTAATGTTTATTTCCAAAGAATGGGTCCTTAGCAATCTCAGCAGCATAACAGTATGAAGAATTCCTTGAGAAAATGGTGGTCATTCATGGCTTTTTATAGCCAAGCATTGGGTTATTATGTGACCTCTTTTGAATGTGAAAAGAGGCTCTTTAGGGCACACTTAGGTCTTTGACCAGCCCACCATGAGGATTGAGCTCGGATTTGGTGTCAAATCGACTTGGGAGATGATCCATTAGTGGTTGGGAGGCCGACCAATTTCAATAAATGCGCCGTTTAGCAGGCGCGCGGGTTTTTTGCCCAACAGCCGCGCCTTGTGCACATATGCGCGCTTTGTACGATACTATTACGCGCATACCCGCGCGCACCCAAATGATGTAAAGCGCCCTTCACATTTCTTGGTCATTTGTATAGTTTTTTGACCCTTTTGCCATGCTGAATAATTAATCTTGTTCCATGAATGACTTTTTCCTGTTTTGATGATGCGGAGTTCTTGTCGCCCTGTGTGGACGAAATTTCAGTGATAACAGATGCCCCCTGATGGATGAGGTTAGGAGCATACGTATAGCCGAAATCCGTCAATGCTTCTTTTACTGATAATGGTGTTGTAACGGAGAGCAAGAGTGGAACCGTGTAGAGAAATCCTTTGGAGAAGAAAGGAACCTGTGGAACCCGACCTTCTACAAGGTGCGTAACAATATACAAGTGTGTACAGACGAGGCGAGCATGCCCCATGCTCGTATGATGTAACTCTGAAGTGTTGATGTAGACAACTGCAGCGCCCTTGGGGGTGGAATGATAAAGGCAGAAGACAATTCTGCAACGGAACATACTCTGAACCAGTGGTAATGGTCGCGGAAGTAACCAACGATGGTGATGTGGGCATGGGTGGCCCTACCAATTTCAGAGGTCTTCGGTAACTGATGAGAAAAGACTGCAATAGTCGCAAAGTAAGACCCACCACAACATGAGAAAGTGTTGGCGTCGAATGTTATGGGGGTCAACGACATCAGGGAGCAATGGTGTTTCCCCCTGTGCCGTCCGAGATCTCTCATTTAAATGGGAAATGAGAATCAAGATACTGTCGCCCTTTTGGAAAAGTGTGCTGATGTCGACAAAAGGAGGATGCGACTCCCAGAAGAAAAGGACTTCATGGAATCTACTGTGGTGCAGGAGTGGCAGAGGTACATGGACGAAGTCGAGGAGTGGGAATACTCAAGACTACCCTTGGCTGGAGAGTGTATGAGATAAGCAGTGGCCGCAACCGTGTGACAAGGTCAAGTGTCAGGGGGACGCCAAGACCGAAGATAAGTTGTGCCGGAGGCGGGACAGGGTGAACAAATTCAGAGAATAAATGGTAAGTGACCTGGGTAGTGCTCTGAAGATATAGACGATGTCGGTGAGGGTGAATGAGAAGTAATGCTCCAACCAAGGGTGACATGGGTTGCGTGTGGCCAAAAAGGGAAAGCAGGTCGCCAATGGTGACGATAAAAGTAAATAATGGAAAAGGAAGGGGTTTGTACAATAAATAATGAATATATTTGAGAAAGATGTACAAAATACAGAAACGGGTGCCCCAGTGTGAAATGAGTGCCCCTGTGAGGGCATAAATTGTTGGGAAAATTGATGAAAGGTGGGGGCCCCATTGGCGAGTTTCTGTATGAGGTAGGTGAAATGAAGATAGGTTCGCAGATGGGCAAACTGATGGTGGATGAAAGGGTGGGTTCGTGATCCTGCGGAAGTGCAGGTAAAAAAAGAACCTGACCATAAAGCGATGTGCTGGGAGTCTGTATGGGAAGCTAGCAAAATGAGGAGAAGAAGTATGTGGTTAATTCGCAACATGATGAAAGACTACCGGGACTCCCATCCCTAAAGGGCGATGAAGAACAACATGAGTGTCAAAAAGTGCCAAAAGGTGCTATGAATGGGACAACTCATGTAGGTGAGAATGCTACCGGGTGGCAGTACCGAAGATGCAACTGGAGGTGTGAGTACTGCAGAGCCGGGAAAGGGTATCCTAAAGGCCAATCTCAGAGGGTGTGACTGGGAATGTAAATGCAATACAGCGGGAGAGACTACATGCCAGTGCTGAGTGTATACCTGAAGGAATGCTGTTGAGGGATGATGATCAAGTACCTGTACAGAGAACAACCAAATACCCAAAGTGAACAATATCTGAAGAGAAGAGCAAATATGAACATGTATTTAGATAAATGTGACTATGCGTGTGCGTACCTGGCCATGATATGAAAAAAAGGGCGCCCCGGGGGCTCAGGGTGAAAAGTGGCCGCTGGGGGAGATCTAGATGATCTACACCGTCGTTTTGAGATGGTGCTTCGGGACGTGCCTGAGGGCATGTGGATTCGCATTCAGGATGAGGAGTTCCTGGAGCAGTGTATCGGGTTACCGCCACCATGGCGATCTATCATGCGACGAGCAGCTGTGCTCGCCGCCATGACGAGTGGACGCCTGCCGCCGGGGCAGGAGGGTCTTGCAGGTGCACCACCTCCACCGCCTGGGGCAGGTAGGGGTGGGCCACCACCACCTCCCGAGGGAGGTGCAGCTGGGGGTGCGATAGAGGCCCCTTGATTGTATTTGTATACAGTTTTGATAGGCTGGTGAGACGATTTTTGTACCATGATGTGGCACGGGCCTGTGGGCCAATGTATTTTTGGTATATGTAAACATTTTGGATGGCTGAGGAGGCCCATATATATATATATATATATATATATATATATATATGAGTATACATGTTTTTGGATCTAAATATGTTTTACATATGTTGTTTTGTGTTGATGTTGATGATGTTGATGCTATCTATATGATGTGATAGGTTATATGAGATGTTTTATGTATGTGTAGTTTGATGTGATATATGCCAATCTAGAACCAGGTTAGCTATTTCATCTATTGTTTGATTCAATTCCCTAGGAATGTGTGTAAATGTAATGGAATCAAAATGTCAAGATAATAATCTGACCTGCAGGTATTTGCGAAAGAGGCACGGATCGCGTACACGGTATACATTGTTGAGTTGGAGAACGACCAGTTGAGAGTCGAGGAAAACGCTAAGGTGACGAATATGGTGATGCTGGGCGTCAGTCAAGAGGCCAATGACAACAGTGTATTCAGCTTGGTTATTGGTTGCTGGTCCTAAACATATGTCGTTGGAATGTAGCATTTCATGTGAAGGGGTGTAGAGAGCCCAAGCAACCGAAGCGAGATTTTGTGTCCAACGGCTAGCGCCGTCGGCATAACCAATGTGGTAAGCTGGTGGAGGAGGCATCTGTCAACAACACAAATGATAGTTTAGATGTGGGATAAAAAAGATTAAAAATGTTAGAAAAAGAAAAAATAACCTAAAGTAGTTTGACTACGTTTAAGCATAAAATTTCTTGAGGTATAACCCATTGACGGGTTCTTTGAGCGTGAGGCCTTCGGGGGAGGCCAATATGTATGCGCCTTTGGTGAGGCAATGTTGGATGATGTAAGGGCCATGCCAAAGTGATTCGAATTTGTCGTGGCCAAAGGTATCATGAGCGATATCATAGGCGAGGACAAGGTCGCCTTCGCAAAATGAGCAAAGGTTGACATGGCGATCAAAGGTAGCTTTGGATCGTCTTTTAGCTGCCTCGTTGTTCTGTAATGAGGATCGATGATCCTCATCCAGAGATTCTAAGTTCAGCAAGCGCTGCTCCATTGGAGCAGTGTTAGGTAAAAGCTCAATTGCGGTGCGAAGGGTAGGAATTTCGCACTCGATGGGAAGAGTTGCCTCGATCCCATGGACTAAGTGAAACAGCGTGAAACCTGTGGCAGTATTTACTGCCGTTCGATAAGCCCATAGCACAGAAAATAGCATATGATGCCAATTGGTTTTATGCTTATTAACCGTGCGTTGTAACATGGTCTTGAGGAATTTGTTCACTGCCTCGACCTGTCCGTTTGACTGAGGATAATATGGTGAGGCAAACTCGTGAGAGAAGCCTAACTGCGATGAGAGTTCAACGAAGATCTCATTCTCAAAATGTTTCCCATGATCGGAGACTAGTTGGAGTGGTACTCCGAACCGGGATATGACGTGATTGAAGAAAAAACGCGCTGCTGTGTCAGCGGTGTTGTTGAAAGTGGGCATAGCTTCGGCCCATTTGGTGAAGTAATCGACAGCGACAACAATGTATTTGTGACCATTGCTGGAGGGGGGATTACAAGTCATAAAGTCAATGCCCCATTTACAAAAGGGGCATGTAGTAATGATCGGGTGAAGAAGAGTGGGGGGAGCACGGGCTTTGTTGGCATAGAGCTGACATTGCTCACATCGTTTCACGGCATGAATGCAATCATGAAACAGGGTAGGCCAAAAGTATCCGGCTAGGATAATCTTTTGAGCCGTGGCGATTCCCGAAAGATGGCCCCCACAGGCGCCGCTGTGGCAGTCGTTTAAGACTCTGTCGGCCTCGTCGATAGTCAGGCAGCGACGAAGAATGGTGTCGATGCCCCGCTGATAGAGGATGTCACCGATGAGGAGGTAGCGGGGAGCCTGATGGCGAATACGTCGACGATCATCTCGTGATAGGTGATTTCTGAACTTTTGAGTTCGTAGGTAGACGAGAAGGTCGCCATACCAAGGATCATCCGAAGTGATGTAAAAGAGATGTTCGTTAGGAAAGTCAGTATTGACGGGGGTGCTAGGTGTGTCAGAGGGAAGGGCCGTGACAAGTTCAGCGAGAACGAGGGCCTTCTTACTCTTAGGTGTTGAGAACTCGAGGTCGTACTCTTGAAGGATAACGATCCATCGAGCAAACTTGTCGTTAACTTGGCGACGACTGAGCAAATATTGCATAGGGTTGGAATCTGTGACAACCTTAGTGGTGCGAAGCAGAATGTAGTGACGTAGTTTCTGGACTGTGAGGACAACTGCCAGAGCAAGTTTCTCTTCATGTTTGTACTTCAGGGGTGGTCCTGAGAGGTTCTTATTGACGTAGTAAATGACGTGTTCACGATTGTCATCTCCGAGCTGGACGAGGACGCCGGCTACTGATACAGCTGATGCTGATACGCAGAGGATGTAGCCGCGATTGTAGTCAGGTGCACTAATCAACGGTGCATTGGAAAGTGATGCTTTGAGGTCATCAAATGACTGTTGGGCATATTCATCCCAATGAAAAGGGATGTCGTGGCGCAACAAGTGAAGGAAACCATGTGCTCGTATGGTGTAATCGGGAACAAAGCGTCTAAGAAAGTTGGCTTTTCCCTGTAGACTCTGTAGCTGTCGCAAATTCCGAGGAGGTGGAATTTTGGTGATGGCTTGGACTTTGAGGGGATCTACAGTGATATCGCTTTGGGAAACGATGAAACCGAGGAGGCGCCCTGCGGTGACGCAGAATACGCACTTGAGAGGATTCAAGCGGATGTTGTATTGACGACACCGTTGAAAGATGACTCGTAAATCATCGAGGTGTTGGGTGCGCTTCTTGGATCGAGCGGTGAGGTCGTCCAAGTAAGCGAGGATGATTGCAGTTAGATCATGAAAGATGTATGTCATGGCCCGCTGGAAAGTTGCACCGGCATTTTTGAGGCCGAAGGGCATGACACGGTACGCAAACGTACCCCATGGGGTAATGAATGCAGTTTTGTACTGATCGGCTGGGTGGATTTGGATTTGGTTATAGCCAGAGAATCCGTCCATGAAGGAGAGAGCCTCGTGGCCAGCACAATCATCGATGATCTGATCGATGAAGGGTGTTGGGAAGTTGTCTTTGGGACATGCGTTGTTGAGGTCGCGAAAATCTGTGCAAACGCGGATAGATCCCTGTTTTTTGTCGACGGGTACAGGGTTGGAAACCCATGAAGTGTAAGCGATGGGGTAAATGAAGCCGGCCGTGCGTAATTTGTCAATTTCGGCTTTGATATCTGTGGCCTTAGATGGGTGTAGCGGTCGCTGTTTCTGGTGAACTGGTGTGATGTCGGGCCAGGTGTCGATGCGATGTTCGACGATAGAGGGGTCGAGGCCAGGCATCTCTGTGTATGACCAGGCGAAGATATCCCTAAATTCCTGGAAGAGGGTTTTGTATGCGGTAATTTCCTGAGGAGTGCAAGCAGCTCCAATGATGATTTCTTCGACGATGCCCGGTTTGACGGAAATGTCGATTTTGATGGTGGGGGGAATGTTAGCCAAATTACCTTCTTCAAAAGCGTCAGGTGCAGGAATGGGATTTTTGAACCAATCAATAGTCCCTGGTGGGATAAAGTCTTTGGTTTCGACCGCGTAAATGGGATTGTAGCTAGGAGGCATGAGGGCTTCCTGCGGAAGGAAGAGTGCACGATGATGTAGTGCTTCCCAGGGAGAGTCCGGGCGTTGTATCTCTTCCAGTATTTCTTCATCGTATTGGAAACGACGGGAATATAATGGATTGTGAGGAGTGAGCTCCGTGACCGTGTGGTTGCCCCCTGCTATAGAAACAAAGGAGGAGATGTTGGGAGAGGGTGATGGTTCACTCGACATAAACCATATATTGAGGTACTGAGGGGTACCCGTAGTAGTGGGGTGGAGGGTCTCCGCAAGGTGATGAGTGGGAGAGTTGGGTGGGTTACGGGGTAAATCCTCAGAAATGTTATCAAAGAACCAAGGAGGTGTAGGGAGTGCCTCGGGATTAGGAGAGATGATATGGAGATCTTCAAATGGTGAAGATATGTCAATGATGGCCTCTACGGGTTGGTGAAGCAGGTCTAACTGACGTCGCCAATATTCGATGATCATAGGACACTGGTACGTAAAATGAGCCAATGACTCGCAAAGAGAGCAAGGGCATCTCATGCGCTCATTGACTGAAGTGGTGACATAGCGAATGTTAGTGATTTGTGTTGTGGAAGGCATGACAGGGCGTGGGTTGTTCTGAAAGTCTCGGCTTACGATAGCTAAGGCCTGTCGAAAACGAGGTAGTGCTGGACAATGATGGGTGTAATGACCATAATCAGAACATATGGCACACGCGAATTTGGTCTTCAACCCTTTACTACTGGAAGGTTGAGTGGTAGAAGTAATAATGGGTGGTGTGGGGGTTGGATGGGGGGGAATCAAAT
>ML779607.1:319281-338564 GCA_009831015.1 Picea engelmannii | reverse complement strand
GAGTCGAAATTGCCTAAGGCCACCTCAAATATATTGGATATATTAATTAGTTCATAGGAAACTAGCGATACAATGGAAATTGAAAAAAAATGGGTCACACTTGTTTTTTGTTGTATTTATCCCTCTTCATTACGGAACACACTGATCGACATTAGCTCTCTTCAACCTCTTTACCATGAGCTTGTTATTATGGATTTGATTAACTATGTTTCTAAGTGGATGGAAGTTCATGTCCTTGAATTATTATTTTTCCTTGGTTTAAATGCAAAAACTTACACTTGCAATTTTTTAGTTAATGATATCTATATAACACCTTGTTAAGAAAGCATTCTCTCAATACCGCAAGAAGGTTAAGATAAATGTAATATAATACCCATTCATTGATATTTATTTAAATTATTGAGAAGATTTATACATAGGGATGTCTCTTATACGATGTTGGAGAATTCATTGAATGGGGAGATTATCCCTTCTCTTCATACGTTGATGGATTCAAAAGATCTAAATCTACCACTTTTTGATATAAAAAATTGCAAATATATAAGATTTGGTTTGAGAGAACATGTCTTCGTAAAGGAGAGGCACCAACAATTCTAGGATCACATAGCTGATAGACATACCTCATTTGAAGGTATGGTTCTTTCAGTATACATTGAATGTAGATTTGTTCATTCTGTGACAAGATCTAGAAGTCGATAACTAATTTCAATTGTGGAGACAGTTCATTAGGAATTGTACATAGGATTTTTTTTTATAAAAAACTATCGCTTGATATGCAAAAGTTAATAAGTTCTTTTATTTTTTTTTAAACTATCTTCTTTTGATTAAGACTTTTCTTTTATATACTTTCTTTTTGAACTAATTGTTTTTTGATCCCTATATTTAGTTGTAAATATATACAATAATGAATCACAAGAATATTCTAAAAAGAATGTAAAATCCAATTGAGATGATGAGGGTTTTGGAAATTCTATTAAGAATTCCAATTCAAATTTCAACTATCAAGATAAAATGGTGAAGGATAGAAAGAAGGTCATTTTATATGTTTGAATCAATGTTCTTCAAAGCTTAAAGATTGTAGATTGTTTTCAATAGTTATAAATCAAAAGTGCATACCTTTATTGCTATGTAGGGGATGGAAATAGAAACGATAAGCATTCAGAAAAATATAGTTGCATACTAGAACAAAACAAAGAAATAGTCCAATTTGGCATGGAAGTCAGAGGAGGAGAACCCACTAGCTCTAATTTGGTCGATTGCTAATTCGGCCTTACAAAATCAATCACATGTAAGACACATAATGACTATTTTGTAAGTCCTTCAATCTGTATAAAATACATTATGTAGCGCATGACACAAACCCTTGCTTTGTACAGATTCACATAAAAAAATGTTGTTGATAATAAAATTGGAGATTTTTTTATTTAGTTAGAAAGACTTCCAAAAGGTAAAAGAAGCACGTGAAAGTGTTGATCAAGACAATGAATTTAAATACGAGTCAAAATTGTATCTGTTGTGACCACATGCATTAGATTACTTCGAATTAGAAGCATGTGAAAGTGTTGATCAAGACATTGAATTTAAATACAAGTCAAAATTGTATCTATTGTGATCACATGCATTAGATTACTTGGAATTATGTGCTTGCAAATTCCAAGTTGAAATTTGATCGACTAAAAGTGGAAGTGATGGGAGGGATTTACTTAGGAAATTTCTTGGTTGAAAGAAAAAATCTTTAAGATTGAAATTAAATTTATGTGGTTTTTTGACAAATGTACTAAAGGTAGTGAAGCTAAATATGTCAACAACTTGAAAACATTATGGGATGAGTTTGGGGTTGGATTTTTTGAGAAAAACATAGCAATGGTTTTTTTAGAGGGAGATGAAATTGAAGGGAAGCCATTTAAAAATTTGCATTGTGTGAGAAGCCTCACAATATATTCTCTAAAGACAAAAATAATCATATCCCTGGACTTTGGTAGCATCTCATGAAAATAGATGCAAAATTTAATGTTAGAGTTATTCTTCGTTGAGATAATGTCATGATGAAATGATATATGTAATAGACTTTAGACATCATTGTATGATATTAAAAGCTATAATTTTGAAATTGTGAATAACTTACTTTTTTAATGATCTACATATTCATAATGAATAACTTCTTTAATTTAATGATTTTTATATACCTTGTTGTAGTTATATTTGTAGTTATGGTTTTTGTATGCAATTTGAACTTTAGTTCAAAATAAATTATTGGTATTGGGAGTAGAGGGATTATTGTTTTGGGTTCAAGTGTTTAACAAAAAAAAACTAGTGTGTGAACAACATTATTTTGTGCATGTTTATTACCTTTACTAGGCACAAATGTTTAGTCCCAATGTTATCAATGTTGCATGTTAGCATTTTGACATTACCCTATTTTTTGCATACTTAAATTGCAAGGAATTAAAATAATTCATGAGTAAACAATTTGTAAATTAGGGACTAGTATCTCACTTGTTTCACCAACACGGATCCCTTTGCGGTATTATGTTTCTGATTACTTTCTTTGACTGGTACAAAGGACTCTGTATGTAGAAAGGACACTAGAACCTTGTTCCTTTTCCCTGCACAAGGATCTCTCTTCTCTCCCTAGCTGCAAAACCTTCTCCTAGTTGTAACATGTACACAATAACTACTTGGAAACACAATAACAATCTAGTCAATAACAAGCAATGTTATGCCAATATTATGAAGCTAGTGACCAGATACTGATGTTATGCGAGTTCCCTGGTCTTAATGTAGCCTTTTCTCTTTTGATGGTTGCAAGGTCTTCTCTTGAGTGAAACATGTATGCAACAAAATATATGACAATGCAATGGAAAGTGAACCTTGGTTCTTAATGTGCCATTCCAAGGCAAGTCTCTAACTTTGTTGAATGTTTGATCTCTAGGAATTTTGTGCACAATGAAAGCTTGAGTCTAACTTCTCTTCTCCTTTCTCTCAAATGACATGGAAGGATGGAATTTTAGTTGGCTTCAAGATTGTTTTTGTCTATGAGGTGCCAAGGCCAATGAATAGAGTAAAATTGAGTGGACTATGCTTCAATTTCCAACAAGACAATATGTTCACTGTTGTTGCCTCCACAAATCTACTTCCAATGAAGAATATTCTAGTTAACTATCTTACTCATAGTGATCTGCACCAACACCACACTAGCCCATGCCTTTCATGAACAAGAAAATTGGGTAGCAAGGTATTTCAAATGTTTAAGAATACTTTAAATTACATATATTTGAGTATATCGTTGAAACCTGGGAGATGGATGTTAGATGACAAGTTAGAATTCCATCTCGTGCCAACAATACAATCCTCAAAATCTTGAATGACAATGGCCATTTCAAGTCATTCCTTTGTGTTCCAAACAACTATGAAACAACACTACTTCCATCTCATACATGCATTTACGTTCACAAATATTGGAGAACCATGAAAATACCTTAACAAACAAAGGTATAATTATTGTATGTGTGAATACTGATAACTAGGAGGCACACACCACCAATGTGAGCTCTTTATTCACTCTTGAAAAAAAATATGGAGTGAAATCTACTTCGTTCTCCAAGACTATGATGCACAAACACTTGAATTATGAAAAAGAACAACCCAATGCATCCAAGAATCACACAACAACCAAGTAATTCATCTAAAAGAACAATAGTTGACTTAGGCTTGTAATGAATCGATCTAGCACATACAAATTTGACCCAATAATTAATTATTCGACTCAACATTAAAAATCAATTGAGTGATGATCCATGGAGGAAAGAATTCACCCTGGAAAATTGAATTGACTAAAGGAAGTATGAAATTACAATCCAACAAGTGAAAATTTCACCTAGAAATCAAATAAAAATCCCAAGCAATTGAGTAATGGCTTAGAGGGATGTGAATTCATCCAACAATGAGAAATCTAGCCAAGGCAAGAGAAATTTGACTCAACAAGAGAATTTGCAACATGAAGGAGTGACAATTTCTCCCAACAACGAAAAAAATGGAAATTAGCAACTTCCTATTTAATTGCAACAACTAAATTTTAATAACCATCAATCTCAAACATTGAATTGAATTGGACAGTGGACATTCCATAGTTGTTGGAGTTTCACTAGCAACCATTAAAACCAGAACTAAAATATAAAGACACAAAGCACATTCGCATAAAAATCTTAGAGAAATCCAAAACAAAATGGACACCTTAGTTACCCTATAAATCCAAATGAGAAAACCAACTTCAAATGGGGGCTCAGTTCTTCAATATGGAAATTATTTTTTACATTGCTTTCATGGCTCTCTATGCTTCTTCTTCTCTTGGCCCAAAAGACCCATAGAGAATGAGAGTGAAGGAAGAAATGGGTAGAGTAGGGAGGTGAAGGGAAGACCCACAACCATGAACCTTTAGTTCCTATTCCTCAACATTTCTCTCCTCTCCTATTCTATTATTTTGACATTTAATTCTTTTTTTCCTCTCACATTTGTCTCATTCAGCTTTTACATTTTATTTTTTTATAATGTTTTCTAACATTCATGAATTGATTGATTAATCTTGTAGGTATTGAGTCTTACAACCATTTGTCAGTTTGAATCCATTTTAGATCATTAAATTTGATTGGTTAAAGGATTAAACATGTTGAGATAAGGATTAACCACATACAAGAACATATATGAGATCATAGGTGGTGTATAAAGACACCATAGCATGAGTATGTTCCATGAGAGAAAGAATAGATATCTCGATGATGCTGTTGATAGAATGATCAAAAGGATTGTTTAATTAGGTTTCAAACAAGACCGAATCAAAAAACGTGGATCTGGAATCCTAAGTAGACAAGGTCAACCAACAGTTGAGTTAGTTGTCGACCCAAATGATTGGTTGAACCACTCAACCAACAAGGTGAGGTTTACGATGGAACCACATGTTCCAACACACCCCTCTAAACTCAGCTTGGAGGGAAACAAATTTTGCAGCTTCCCCCCTTGAATTTGTTCTAACTACAAAATATGATCACAAGATGGTACCACAACACCCCTGAGTAAGTTTGATCAACATCAACACGAATCAAGGAAAAAAAGAAGTCATCCATTGCAAATTTGTTGCAAAATCTATTGTCCAAATACTTGTTACGACCGCAAAAGTTGATCACAAGATGATACAAAGCACTCCCGAGGAAGTCTGATCACCATAAACATGGATCAAGAAAACAAAGGCAGTCATCCATTGCAAACTGGTTGCAAAATTTATTGTCCAAATACTTTTTTATGACTGCAAAAGTTGATCACAAGACGGTACAAAAACCCTCCCATGGAAGTATGATCACCATCAGTGCAGATCAAGACCAAAAAGGTAGTCATCCATTGCAAACTAGTTGCAAAATTCGCTTTCCAAATATGGTCTCAAACGATCAGTCAACTAGACAACAAGACAACACTAACCAGTCGATGAGTCGACTAGACAAGAATGCATCAATATAATCAATCTCACTCAATCCAACAATATCTTCCAAGCTAGACAGTCTTTGTATCTAAAAAATATTTATATCATGTACAATAAGTAGAAGTACAACTCCAAACAATATATTCAAGCATGGTTCGATCGGTTGCATTAAATCCAAGAACATTAGTTGGGTTTACGCATCAGAAACTTCAATTACTCCCCCCCTTAAACGTAGCTGAGGGATCAATGTATCAACAATATATGTTCGTCAAAACACTAGTCAACAAACAATTACTAGTCAAAACTCACTCGACAAAAAGGCAGTTGAAAAGATTCCAGTAAACTGTCATCTCTCGATCGAGTCTCATTCAACCAATATCCCATGCGAATGCCAGTCGACCATCAATTCGGGTTGATCATGTGGTTTACTACTGCAAAATAATCAATAATGAAGAGGAATGTTGTACGACTATACAACCGATGAAACATAATGGTAGGAACTCCTTAAACATCTGGTCATATGCACCCATGACCACTCATCAATCCAACCACAGTTTATCTTGGTAGTCAGTACTAGTCCACGATTATGTCTTCCACATCTCTTCTACAAAGATATGAAAGCATGATTTCCATTCCTTTGATTTCTATGGCGAGGATGACGATAAGGTACATAGTTTTTTGGTGGTTGATCAAGAGATATAGGCTCATGGTCTAGTGTACTCCTAGGAGTAGAACAACTCGGAATATCAACAATAGTTTCATCAAAAATAATATTCTCAGCTTCTAGCATGTTAGGAACAACCATCTCATCAATAGGTTCAACAGATTGCTCTGTTGGCAAATAAGTCTGAACTCCACCTGCAACAAGCAAAACTTCCTTGTTTTCAACAACGATAGGTGTAGGCAAGGAGGAAACAATAGAATTATATATAAGACCTACTCTTGGAGACTTTATCTCAGGCATAATATGAGAAATAATACCTATCCATTCTTCCCAAGTCCTCCTTCAATATATCCCATCTTGCTAAGCAGTCGAGATCTTATACGTGTAGTGTATTTTTCAAAACTAAGAGAAACAACAAAATCATTAGTTTTGAAGCATAAATTAACAACATATTGCTTACAAGGAGCATAAGAGGGTGGAAAATAAATGGGTGAACCTGGTGTTAGCACCATGATTTTCATATCTAAGGTTAGAGGTTTGTCAACAATTTGCAAAGTCATGCCCATTAGCACCCATACTGTTTTTATGCCTGGCATCATATTACATATCCAAGGGTCAGTTTCAAAATGAAGCTTATAATTTATTATTTCCATTTCCATTTACAACTGCTCACTGAAAAATTTTCTACGCACTGAGCAGAGCACTTCATTGCGCAAAGGATTCTGTCGTGCATAGGATGTTATCGTGTAGTGAATTTCATTGCGCAGTGGGATGCTATCACGCATAGGATGTTATCGTGCAGTGGATTTCATTGCGTAGTGGGATTTTGTCGTGAATAATATTCTTTCACACAGTGGATTTCGTCGCACAGTGGGATGCTGTCGGGAATAGGATTCTTTAGCGCAGAGGATTTTCTTGCGCATAGGCTATAGGTCGCGTTGCGCAAATGATTGGTTTAGTGGTAAAATTCAAGATCAGTTTCTGACCAACTGAAGAGGAATTTTGAAAATACCCGAGAGGTTTTTGTTGAGTACAAACCAAATAATAAAAACCTCTCTCATAGTTGCAACAGGTGTCACAGATTGGGATATTTGAACGAATATTTGATCCCTATTTTTTAGCTTTAATGATTTCCTGTTTGAGACGTGTTTTTTCGACACATATTCCGGCCAGCTGGAGATGAATTTCAAGAAACCGAGAGAGTTATTTATTTATAACGAGCTTAAATAAAAAAACCTCTCTCAGTTTCTAAAAATAGTTTTTTATCGGTGAGATACAACGTCATATTTAACACCTATTTTCCCAATTTGTTGCGCATTCCACCGCGCTTTTGTTGTAGGTTACTGTTGCGTAGAAGACTTGTTGTGCATGGATGACAAAGTGTCCAAAAATGCACATGATGAATCATCACAACCATATGGTCGAATTTTGATCATGATCAATGACTGTAAATAATATTTTGGTTACGATAATGATTTGGCAAAGTCAGGTTTTCCATTTTTAGTGAGTCCATTGAAATTATTGTTCTCTTTCAAAGAAACCAGATCCATCTTTCTAGGAGGGAGTAGTTCGACCCTAGAAGCCAAGGGTGAAATTATCTTTCTATATATGGGGATCATTTTCATGTAAACATGGTTGGTTGGCAAAATTGATATAGGCAATAGCTATTGTATGTAATTTGAGTTCTACTGAAATTTAATGCAAAGGTCCTGTAACTTTGATGTGAAGATTCTAGTTGTAGCAGTTGGATGTATTGTTTTCCATTCCTTGCGTATGTGATTCTTGTTATCTTTATTCATATCTTTTCTTTCTGTTTCAGAATGAATTTTCAAACCTGTTGATTCGTTGCGCAACGCCCCTTGTTCACACCACTTAGACAAAATATTTTCTTCTTAAAGCGAACTTCGAATTCACCCGCAACGATGCTCCTTGTTACTTCCTATATGTTCTCATCACCACACATTACTATTTTTCACTGAAGACTGTTTCTCACCTAGCCTTTATCCTTTCAAAGTTCAGTCACTGATTCATTTGTTTCTTTTGTTTTTCTTGAATCAACCCCATAGCCCATGTCTTATTTTCTTGTGCCAATATAACGAGAGACCATTATATCAAAGGTGTTAAATTTAGCCACTGTTTTAAAAGCCATATCTCGTGCGGAGATCGGGTCCCTCGAGAGATCCCTCTCTGGATCCGAAAGGCTAGTTTCGGGTCTCAAAGTTTGTTGAAAAATTTACCTTCGTCGTCTGTTTATCAGTCGAACAAATTTACGGAGTGCTAACATTTTGGCGCCGCTGCTGGGGATGGAATTGAATGAAACTTTCCCTGGGAAGAAAGACATTGTTTCAGTTCTAAGGTATGAGAGCAGCAAACACTTAGGCACTATTGGCTGTATTTCTGCTCTGGTGACTCCACACATCAGAAAATCAGTTGAAGGTGATTCCATTGGTAGAAGAATCCAGAGCTAAAGTTTTCATGGTGACTCCAATCAAGCTTCAAATGTGATTCAAAGAATCCATTGGATAATGAGACTTGTTGACAAAGATATGTAAGAGTAGTATGGAAAAATAAGGTACTCGAGCTTAAGTTTAGTTCAAGAAGTACTTTTCTATTTGATCAATATCTTCTTGTCCTTTCCTAAGTTTTTCAAAATAATATTTCTTCACTTAAATGAAGCCGAGAGATCTACCCTTGTATATCCTTCATTGCAAACTGTAGGTATACCTCCTTCTTCTTGTATAACTGATATTCACCAAGCTCCTTCCTCTGAGCCATATGATGTTCATGATCATTCTTGTGAGATTAATGAAACCAAAGCTGAGATTGTACCTTCTATTCTTAATCCTACACCCTCCAAGATTCAAGAAAGATACAATCCTTTTAAATTTCCTTCCATCCTTCATGACTTTCTTCTAAAACATTATAAGTATCTTCCTAGGTTCGATGGAGAGCTTGATGGATAATTAGATGAAAAACATATTCATGTCTTTGAGCATTTCATAGACCTTTTTGAGATTGAATATGGTGATGTGTCTATGAGGGCCTTTTCCCAATCATTACAACGAGATGCCAAAGCATGGTTCAAACATTTGCAGCCTCAGTCGATTAGCTCGTAGGATTAACTGAAGGAAGCTTTCCGTAGGTTTTGGAGTGAGAAAAAGTCATGGGATCTACTCCTTTCAGAGTTTTATGCCATGATAAGAATGAAAGATGAAACCATCTCAAATTTCAACCGGAGGTTTTCTAGTCTTTATTATAAACTGCCTAAAGAAGTCCAACCTCTTGAAGTTGCTGCCATGCTCCATTATGTAACAACCTTTCAATCAGACTTATCTTTTCTTTTGATGGAGAGGAAGTCTATGTCTTTGCAACAGATGTTCAACAATGCTAAGGAAATTGAAGAAAATATTCAAGCATGTAAACAAATTCGAAATGAGGAGTTGGATGCTAAAGAACATGACAATGAATATGAACAAAGAACAATTGATTTGAATCTTGAGAAGAGGGTTAATAATTTCATATGTCCTCTTGAAGATTTAAATGTTGATGATTTTGCAAAGGATTATATTCCACTTATTGAAAAAGAAGGTGCTAATTTAGCTTCTGATCCATCCCATGATAAGCACGGGGCCGATTGTTTTCTGTATTCATTTGTAGACAGTCAAGAAAATGAATTTGCAAATCAGCTTGTTGAAGAGCAGGTTGATGTCCCAAGATTTTTCTTGTTAGATGACATTGCAGATGTTGCTAATTTGTCTTTATATGATGAATATGATGTTGACTTCATAGAACAACCAACTGCATGTTCTCTATCAAAAAATGTTCATTTTCAACAGTGTAATGAGAGCAATCAGCGTACATATCACAATTACAAAAAAGAATATGAAGAAAGTACTGAATCAACTGAAGAAAATTATTTAACTTTATGATTTTCTTCATTTAAATTGTTGAAAGAAAATTTAAAGATCATCAATGAGGTAGAGGAATGTGTGCTGATGAAAAATCACACTGATTCATGGAAAACAATTGACAAGAAATTGTAGCAATCTTCTCATGTTTTTAATGACCTTGTTGCTTGTTATATGGAAGGTGATTTTAGTTCAGATTTATAGTCTGTGATAAACTATCATCAGAAATAAATATGATGGTCAATCAACATCAGTGTTAGACATGGATTGCTTTCCACTATGGGTTTCATTTCAGCCAACACTGTCTTCTGATTCAGAATATTTTTATTTCCAGCAATCTCAACATATTTTTCATCCTTTTTGTGGTAATCAACAGGTAGAATTACAGGAAAACAAGGATGCAGTGGAAGGGGTGAAACATGATTGTTGTTTTATGTATGTTCTGGAGGATCCATTTGCAATTTTGTTGGAGGCAGAAAACAATCCCAATGTTTTTAATTTTTTGAGATTTGAATTTATAGATAAATTTTTGAATGAATTAACAGTAAGCAAGCTTTGGAGAAAGCATGTGCAAAGAAACCAAACGGTGGATAAAGTGCTTGCATGGTTGCATTGGCATTTTGATTTCACTTGATTGGCATCTTTTTTAGTAGTTAGGGTAGGTAGGAGTGCGAATAATCTTGGTACTACAAGAATTTCTTTTAGCAATCTACAGTTTTCATTTTCATCTTAGTTTCAGATTTCAGTTTAGAGCATATATAGTTTGGGTTTTCAGTGGATACAGGTGATAGGTCAGAGCGGAGTTTTCAATGGTTCGGGAACATCCCAATGGATAGGCACATGGTCTATTGTTCTTTGCTACCTCATAGGGATGATAGCATCCTCGTTGGAGCTTGCTGTTAGCACCATGATTTTCATAGCTAAGGTTAGAGGTTTGTCAACAATTTGCAAAGTCTTGCATGTTAGCACACATACTGTTTTTATGCCTGGCATCATCTAACATATCCAAGGGTCAGTTTCAAAATGAAGCTTATCATTTATTATTTGCATTTCCATTTGCAACTGCGCGCTGCAAAATTTTCTACGCATTGCGCAGAGCACTTCATCGCGCAAAGGATTCTATCATGCATAGGATGTTGTCGCGCATATGAAGTTATCACGCAGTGGATTTCATCGCGTAGTGGGATGTTGTCGGGCATAGGATGTTGCCATGTATAGGATGTTATCGCATAGTGGATTTTATCGCGCAGTGGGATGTTGTCGCGCATAAGATTCTTTCGTGCAGTGGATTTCGTCGTGTAGTGGGATGTTGTCACGCATAGGATGCTTTCGTGCAGAGGATTTTCCTGTGCACATGCTACAGGTGCGCTACACAAATGAATGGTTTAGTGGTCAACTTAAAGATCACTTTCTGACCAACTAGAGAGGAATTTTGAAAATCCACGAGAGGTTTTTGTTGAGGACAAACAAAATAATAAAAACCTCTCATATTTACAAAAATTGTCATGGATTAGGAGATTCAAATGAATATTTGAGCCCTATTTTTCAACTTTCATGATTTCCTGTTTGAGACATGTTTTTCTGACACGTATTTCGGCCAGATGGAGATGAATTTCAAGAAACTGAGAGAGATGTTTCTTTATAACGAGCTTAAATAAAAAAACCTCTCTCAGTTTCTAAAAATAGTTTTTTTATCAGTGAGATACAATGTCATATTTAACGCCTATTTTGCCAGTTTGTTGTGCATTCCGCTGCGTTTTTGTTGTAGGTTACTGTTGCATAGCAGACTTGTTGTGCAGGGATGATAGAGTGTCCAAAAATGAACATGATGACTCATCACAACCATATGGTCTAATTTTGATCATGATCAATGATTGTAAAGAATATTTCGGTTACAATTATGATTTGGCAAAGTTGGGTTTTCCATTTCTAGTGAATCTGTTGAAATTATTGTTCTCTTTCAAAGAAAATGGATCCATGTTTCTAGGAGGGAGTAGTTCGACCCTAGAATCCAAGGGTGACATTGTATTTCTATATATGGGGATCATTTTCATGTAAACAGGGTTGGTTGGCAAAATTGATATAGGCAGTAGCTATTGCATGTAATTTGAGTTCTACCGAAATTTAATGCAAAGGTCATGTAACTTTGACGTGAAGATTCTAGTTGTAGAAGTTGGATGTATTGTTTTCCCTTCCTTGTGTATGTGCTTTCTGTTATCTTTATTCATATCTTTTCTGTCTATTTCAAAACAAATTTTCAAACCTGTGGATTCATTGCGCAACGCCCCTTCTTTGCGCCACTTAGACAAAACGTTTTATTCTGAAATCTAATTCTAAATTCATCCACAACGATGCTCCGAGTTACTTCATATATGTTCTCCTCACCACACATTACTATTTTTCACTGAATACTGTTGCTCACCTAGCCTTTATCCTCTCAAAGTTCAGTCACCTAGTCATTTGTTTTTGTTGTTTTTCTTGAATCGACCCCATAGCCCATGTCTTATTTTCTTTCACCAATATAACGAGAGACCATTATATCAAAGGTGTTAAATCTAGCCACTGTTTTAAAAGCCATGTCCCACCCGGAGATCACATCCCTCAAGAGAGCCCTCTCAAGATCCGAAAGGCTAGTTTCGGGTCTCAAAGTTGGTCTCAAAGTTACCTTCGTTGTCTGTTTATCAGCCGAATAAATTTACAGAGTGCTAACACCTGGTATCTCAATAAAAACAACATTCTTCTCAGCAATTTTCTCAACATTCTACAGTTGGTGAACTTGTTCTTTAAGGTTCTGTTTGCAATCCTGGAAGCCCTGATGAGTCTTATCCTTCTCAGTCACCTACAACAACATGGAATCACAATATTCCTTCAATGCCTAATATTTATCTAACAATTGATTTTTATCTTTGTAGAGCTTCTTCATGAAGCTCTACAAAGATATGAAATCATGATTTCCATTCCTTTGATTTCTATGGTGAGGATGACGATAAGGTACACAGTTTTTTGTTGGTTGATCAAGAGATATAAGCTCATAGTCTAGTGTACTCCTAGGCATAGAACAACTCGGTATATCAACAACAGTTTCATCAACAATAATATTCTCAGCTTCTGGCATGTTAGGAACAACCATCTCATCAATAGGTTCAATAGATTGCTTTGTTGGCAAATAAGTCCGAACTCCACCTGCAGCAAGCAAAACTTCCTCGTTTGCAACAACGATAGGTGTAGGCAAGGAGGAAACAATAGAATTATATATAAGACCTACTCTTGGAGACTTTATCTTAGGCATAATATGAGAAATAATACCCTGTCCATTCTTCCCAAGTCCTCACTCAGTATATCCCATCTTGCTAAGCAGTCGAGATCTTATACATGTAGTGTATTTTTCAAAACTAGGAGAAACAACAAAATCATTATTTTTGAAGCATAAATTAACAACATATTGCTTACAAGGAGCATTAGAGGGTGGACAAGAAATGGGTGAGCCTAATATCTGTTAAGGTCCTAACCCGCACATAGGTAGATCAATGTATTCAGATGTAATAAAGGTCAATATTAATAAGGCCTTTCAATAAAATAGAATAAGGCGGATGTAAGAAGACCTAATAGAAGCTTCCACTTCTAGAAGGATCTTCCTCTAGATGCTTCTCTTAATAGACATATTTAGTATAAATAAGGGTCGAGGGTATGAAAACCATAGCTTGGAGATTATTGTAACAGAGCACTGCTTGACTGGAGGTTGCCCCCTCAAAGAGGCCTGTGAACATTGCTTTCTGAATCAAAGTGCTATTTCAGTTGTTGTTCTCATATTATTTCTGTGTTATTGTGGAGACTATGTTTGTTATATTACTGTTATTCTGCCATTTCTAGCATTTTATTTCTGTTCTGCGTATTTATTATATTTGGTATCTTGCAAGTGGTATCAAAGCACTTTCCTTGGCATAAATTGTGGGTATTTTTTTCCAGGGTAGAGACGTATTCCGACGTCTTTAAGCCACATAGATCTGTCGTTACGCGCATAAACCCACAATTGAGGGATTCATACACACAGGAAATACAAGTGGTTCTTAAGTGCACATCTGTTGGCCACCCTTGTAACCCCTGTTGGTACCCCTTCGAGTGGTAGCGCATCAGACATCACCTGTGTACGGATCAACCTAGATTTCTTGAATCCCTCTTTAGATAAACCTATCGATCGTCGGACTGCTATAGTGTCACCGAGAACAACACTCGGGAAGATACTCTCTAGTACCTAGGTAGTCGGGTAGTATGGCTAAGGTTACGGTCTATCCTCCTTAGTTAGTGCCCTGAGATATTGGGCCGAATACTACTGTTGGACCCTGGACGTATATCATAGAGCTATAGCACAGGGCAAACCCTTGTCTGTAGAACCCTTGAATACCTAACCCTTGGGGAACATAAACATAAACAAATTAAACCGACCATATCTATTTCCGCGCAACTATGTTCGGGTTGCCAAGTAAATACACATTTCTTTCTGGTTAAGAATTTGGAGATTTCAGCACTACAACATTCTTCAGACCGAAGTATAACTCCGCATTTGGAATTTTTTTCACCATTATTTGAGACCTATTCCATTAGATTCATCTCTTCTCCCTTATCACATTCATCCATATCATTTTTCTGCAAAAAATTCTGACCCCGCTCGCTCCCTTTTCAGTTCACCCATCCTCATGGCCCATACCCGTAGCCAAGAACTAGAGTCTCGCTTCAATACCTTGCAATCTAGTTTCCTCGAGACCCAAAAAGAAGTGAAACAACTCAGTGCTACTATTGCCTCCCGTGATACATCCATCAATACCACCATAAATGCATCTGTGCAGTCCATAATGGCGGAAGTCAAACAAGAACTGACCACCCAGCTTGAATCTGTCTTTGTATCACTCTACACCAAACTAAAGATCCCTACCGATGACCCTTTTTCTGACGCATATACAAAGACTAAAGGTGAAACTTCTTCCCATTCCCATACCTTTCAGCCCCATCACTTTCAATGGGACATACGCCTTCCACGGGTGGATGTAACCAAATTTTATGGCTCGGACCCCACTGGTTGGGTCACCCAAATGGAACATTATTTTTCTCTCTACAACATTACAGATGACTTGGCCAAACTCCGGTATGCTGTTCTCCATCTAGATCAAGAACGTTAGCAATGGTGGCAATGGAGAAAAACTTCTCGTCAAGGGTATATTGCTTGGACCCAATTTGTGACTGAGCTTTATGAACACTTTGACACTGACACCAACCATTTGGGCCGTTTGACAAAATTGAAACAATCAGGAACAATAGAAGACTTCATAGCTGCATTTGAGCGCCTAGCTTTTTGAACAGAGGGCATGATTGATGCTTTCTTTCGAGAGTGTTTTATCAGTGGCCTCAAGGAGGAGATTCGAGCCTATGTCCTCATGGCTAGACCTACGAGTTGGGTGGAGGCTACTAAAAAAGATAAAGAAGCACAACAAATTGTTTCCTCTCAAAATCGTAATCCTTCCTTTATCCCTCGCCCTAAACCAGTAAACCCCACTACTCCCTCCGCCCCATTAAAGATCCAAAAATTGACCAGGGTTGAAATGGCTGAACGCCAACTCAAAGGCCCCTGTTATAATTGTGATGACAAATATTTCTCGGGCCACAAATGTAAGGAACAAAATATTTTTATGGCCATCTCTGAGGAAACTCCAGAAGAGGATGTTGAAACTCCCCTTGTGCCCGAGTCACCAGAAATCACTGATATAAACCCTCCTTCCGACCCTCCCAAAGTGGAACCGATCATTTCCCTCAATGCTCTCACCGGCTTCTCTTCCCCCCAAACCCTCAAGTTAATCGGTTACATCAAGCACCGAAAGGTCATCATTCTGGTTGATAGTGGCAACACCCACAATTTTATTCATCACCGCATTGCCCAAGAAACCCATTGCTACATCCATGCTGTCAACAATTTCCAAATCATGATTTCCAATGGTGGTTCTATGAAATGTGGCGGGCGCTGTGAAAATGCGCGTCTCCAAATCGGTGACTACCACCTAAAATCCCATATGTTTGCTATTGACATGGGAGGTTGCGACATTGTGTTGGGTGTAGACTGGCTAAGGACTTTGGGTCCCATTCTCATGGATTTTAAGAACTTAACCATGCAATTCGACCAAGAAGGCCACCAATATAAATTTCATGGTATCACTGCTGGTTCACCTGAGGTCATCAGTTCCCATCGCATGGAAAAGCTGCTCAAAAAAGGTCATTCTGGTGTCATTGCCCAACTCCATGCCATACAAGCCACAGAGACACCCCCAGTGCCCCAAGACCTCCAAGCCCTCCTTTCTAAACATCAAATGATATTTTCCACTCTCCAAGGACTCCCTCCTTCCCGAGGTGTTCATGATCATTCCATTCCCCTTGTCCCAAGAAGCCTTCCCCCCAATATCCATCCATATCGCCACCCCTTTGCACAAAAAAATGAAATTGAGAAAATGGTCCATAAACTCCTTACTACAGGCGTCATCCATCCTAGTACGATCCCTTACTCATCTCCGGTCATCATGGTACTGAAGAAAGAAGGTTCTTGGAGAATGTGTCCTGACTTCCATGCTCTCAACAAACTGACCATCAAAGACAAATTTCCCATTCCTGTCATTGATGACCTCCTAGATGAATTGAGTGGCACCCAATTCTTCACCAAACTTGATCTTCGCTCGAGCTATCACCAGATACATATGAAAGAGGCAAACATTCCCAAGACAACCTTTCGCACTCATGAGGGCCACTATGAGTTTTTGGTCATGCCCTTTGGCTTGTGTAACTCCCCCTCCACCTTCCAGAGCCTCATGAACCATGTCTTCCGTCCTTTTCTCCATCATTTTGTCTTAGTTTTCTTTGATGATATCCTCATCTATAGAAAAACCTGGACAAACCATCTTACTCATGTGGATCAAGTTCTCCGCCTACTCTCTCAGCACCAACTTTTCTTGAAACAGTCTAAATGTGCTTTTGGTGCCTCAAAAGTAGAATACTTGGGTCATCTGGTGGGAAAGGATGGCGTCAAGGTGGACCCAAAAAATATTGAAGCTATGAAATACTGGCCACACCCAAATACTTTCAAAAGCTTGCGTGGATTTTTGGGCCTAATAGGGTATTATCACAAGTTTGTTAAGAAATACAAAAAGATTGCAGCACCTCTCATGGCTTTCCTCAAAAATAACTCTTTCACTTGGACTCCAACAGCTGCCCAAGCTTTTCAAACCTTGAAGACGACCATGTGCACCACTCCGGTTCTGGCCCTTCTTGATTTCACAAAGACCTTTGTGTTGGAATGTGATGCCTCAGGGAAAGGAATTGGTGCTGTCCTTATGCAAGAGGGTCGATCTTTGGCTTTCACCAGCAAGCAACTGTCTGAAAGGAATCTGGGAAAACCCATTTATGAAAAGGAAATGTTGGCAATTCTGCATGTCGTTGAGCTGTGGTGTCCTTATCTCTTGGGGCAACGCTTCCAAATTAAGACCAACCATCAAAGCCTCAAGTACTTTATGGAACAACGCATTTCCTCCCATGAGCAACAAAAATGGGTGACTAAGCTCTTTGGATATGATTATGAGATCATTTACAAGAATGGAAAAGACAATGTCGTGGTGGATGCACTATCTCGGAAATATGAAGACGAAAGATCCCTTTTTTCTCTTTCCTTCATTGCACCCGATTGGCTCCAAGCTGTGCGCTAGCAATGGCTTCAAGATCCCAAAAGTTTGCATCTGATTCAACAATTGCAGACCAAGTCTTCGGCTCCCCCAGGGTACTCCTAGCTCTAGGATGAGCTGCAATACAAAGGTCGATTGTATTTAAGTAAACAATCCAAGCTCAAATCCACATTACTTTTTGAGCTTCATGCTACACCCACATCGGGGCACTCAGGGTTCACCAAAACATATGACAGGGTCAAACGTTCTTTTTTCTGGGATGGTATGAAACAGGACATCCGTAATTTTGTCACTGAATGTGAGGTGCGTTAGCGCAACAAGGGAGAAAAAGTCAAATCTCCGGGCACCCTCCAAGCGCTTCCGATTCCCCCTGCTATTTGGAAGGATATCTCTATGGACTTTATTACAGGCTTACCCAAATCGGGGAATAAATCAGTCATAATGGTGGTGGTGGATCTCCTTTCCAAGTATGCTCATTTTTGTGCTCTTCACCACCCATTTACTACATCCATGGTGGCTCAAATTTTCATGGACCAGGTCTTCAAGCTTCATGGCATGCTGTACTCTATTGTTTCTGATTGTGACCCAACTTTCACAAGCAATTTTTGGCAAGAATTGTTTAAGCTACAAGGCACACAATTGCATCTCAGCTCAGCTTATCATCCCCAGACAGATGGTCAAACAGAAGTTGTCAACAAGTGTTTGGAAACATATCTGAGGTGCTTTGCCTCTGAAAAACAACACCAGTGGGTTCAATGGTTACCCCTAGCCGAATGGTGGTACAACACTACATACCATACAACCACTCGCATGACTCCTTTTGAAGTGATATATGGATAGAAGCCACCTTCAATTCTCTCATACTTACCGGGTACCTCGAAGGTCCAGGCGGTTGACCAAACACTTACAGTCTGAGAGGATATTCTTTGTAGCCTTAAAGAGAACTTGGTCATGGAACAAAATTGCATGAAGTAGCAAGCAGATCAAGGTTGCTCAGAACGTCAATTTGTAGAAGGGGATTAGGTGTTTCTGTGACTGCAACCATATAAGAAAACTTCCCTCAAGGCTGAGCATTGTCAGAAGCTAGCGCCCAAATTCTATGGTCCTTACATAGTTCTCAAGCATGTGGGACAAGTCACATATCAGTTAGCTCTACCCAGTCAGTCGAAGCTACATCCTGTTTTTCATGTTTCCTACTTGAAGAAGGTGATTGGAACCAGGTGCCGAATTCAAACCAACCTTCCAGAGTTAGCTGAAGAAGGATCCATTTGGCTACAGCCAGAAGCAATTTTGGACCAGCATGAGTGTCGCCTGTGTCAGAGAACCATCAAGGAAGTGCTCATACAGTGGAAAGATATGACTCCAACAGATGCCACTTGGGAACCAACTACCATTCTGCAGCAATTTCCACATCTCAAGCCTTAAGCACAAGGCTGTTTTTAAGGGGGCAGACATGTTAAGGTCCTAACCTGCACATAGGTAGATCAATGTATTCAGATGTAATAAAGGTCAATATTAATAAGGCCTTT
>ML779607.1:297114-319231 GCA_009831015.1 Picea engelmannii | reverse complement strand
AATAAAATAGAATAAGGCGGATGTAAGAAGACCTAATAGAAGCTTCCACTTCTAGAAGGATCTTCCTCTAGATGCTTCTCTTAATAGACATATTTAGTATAAATAAGGGTTGAGGGTATGAAAACCCTAGCTTGGAGATTATTTTAACAGAGCGTTGCTCGACTGGAGGTTGCCCCCTTGAAGAGGCCTGTGAACATTGCTTTCTGAATCAAAGTGCTATTTCAGTTGTTGTTCTCATATTATTTCTGTGTTATTGTGGAGATTATGCTGGTTATATTACTGTTATTTTGCCATTTCTAGCATTTTATTTCTATTCTGTGTATTTATTATATCTGGTATCTTGCAGTATCTCAATAACAACAACATTCTTCCTAGCAGTTTTCTCAACATTCTACAGTTGGTGAACTTGTTCTTCAAGGTTCTGTTTGCAATCTTGGAAGCCATGATGAGTCTTATCCTTCTCAATCACCTACAACAACATGGAATCACAATATTCCTTCAATGCCTAATATTTATCTAACAGTTGATTGTTATCTTCTTGAATAGGAGTAGCTTCTTCACGAAGCTCATCAATGGAAGCCTTTAAGTGGGAAACCTCATGAGTCAGTTGGGCATTTGTTTCCATTAGTTGGTTGAAATTTGTGCTCAATGTTGTATGAGGAAGAGCTTTCACTTCTTCCTCCAAGTCTTTAAGAAGGTCAAACTTGTCATGAAATTCATCTTCAAGAGTTTGAAAAAATATTTCCATAGTGTTCCCCATGGTAGTAACCCTCCTAGAGTGCTCAGTCACAACAATTTGAACATGTTTTCTACAGTCTTTAACATATTTTTTTGTTCTACATTTTCTATATTCAAGGAATCATTTTCACGAGAGAGGGTTTTCACCTCTTTCATGAGACCATCAACAAGATCAGTTTTATTGCCAAAATCATCCACTGGGTCTTGAAAGATGGTTTCCATTGTTTGTTTCAGGTCAAAAAGTTTCCTAGATTTTTCATCAAACTATTGTAGAAGGCTGGTTTAACAGAGGGAAAACTTATCTTCCAGTTGGGTGTGGGTTGTCTTCAGTTCACTTCTCAAGACTTGATTCTCAGTCTGCAACTGTGCAATGACATTATGCAAGTCAGTGACCTCTACACGAAATCAGTTGTGAGATTCTTCTAGGGAAATAACCTTCTTCTCACGAATCTCCTACAGTTTCTAAATAATTAGATATTCATATGAATCCATCATGCCCATCGTCGATGGAAGGAAAGATCCAAGTACAAAATGAGGGAAAATCAACCACAACAATAGGGTTGGCTTACCAATTGACTTACACAATGTCAATTCACTGGTATATTTCCCATTTGATGTATCTTTAATGAGAAATCGACCTCTTATTCAATAAAGTAATGCATCCCAGATATTTATCCACACACTAGTGGTTGAAATTTAAAAAGGAGTTATGCAAGTTACGTTGAGCGAGATGGGTAGTAGAATTTGTCAAGAAGCATCAAAGAGGATAATTTTCTTCTATCAGTCTCAAGTCGATGCAATATTGTTGGACTATGCTTCTAGTCGATGAGAGGCCAAGTGGTCGACACAAAATATAAGGAATCCACAAGTCGAGTTGAGTGGAGCTGTGGGAGAGGCAAGTGATAGCCCAGGAGAGATGAACGAGGGTCGGTTTTGTACGTCAAGTCGATGCTAAGTCAAGACCAAAGATAAAGGTTGGTACAAGTCGAGTTGGTGCACTCCTTTATCAGGGAAAGTTGACTTGATCTAGTCCAAAAAGGATATGTAGGTCACTGATGTGGGCATTTGGGTTCTAGTCGAAACAAGCAAGTCTGCAAGAAACTCGTGTGAGTCAATTCAAAGGATTGACAAACCCCTAGTCAAGTTGAGTTGAGCCTGAGAGTGAAAGTTGACATGTGTCCAATTCGAACCTCCTTTCAGTCATCATCAAGAATAGTCAGACAACCTTTACACTAATTGAGGGTTTAGATCCGTAAGTCGAGCTGTGGCCATTTTCTTTGCTTTCCCATTGGCAAGTTGAACTTAGTTGGAAGAATACCAATGTTGATGACTAGTCAAGTGAGACCCTGTCAACATCTAGTCCTACAAAAAAAACTTGGTGTTAAAAACTCTTCCAATCAACAAACGATGGACAATTAGAGATACAATCCAGGAAAAGATACCAACAATGGGTAGTGAACCAAATCGATCCAACTTTAAATCTCAGTCGATCAAGGGCATAAACCATTACACACAAAAAGAGGGTTTCTATGACTCAATAACCTACAATGGGAAAAATATATTGGCTGCGAGTCTCTAGTATCGAACAACCCATCACTGAAAGGCTATATCATGGCTTCATTACTATCACAATCGCATTCCCGTTCTCTATGAACCTGAGATAAAAAAACCATCAACTCTGATACCATGTTGGGATAGGGATTAACTACAAAGAAAAACAAATCCAAGATCAGAGGTGGTGTCTAAAGACACTGTAGCATTGAAGAATGAGTACTCTCCATAAGAGTGAGAACAGATATCCCAATGATGATGTTGATAGCCCAATCAAAAGGATTGTCTAAATAGGTTTTGGTCATGGACCAAACTAACAATATTGGGTGTAGTTGGTTGCACATGTCCATAAAACATGGATCTGGAATCCTAAGTGGACATGGTCAACCAACATTTTAGTCGGTTGTCAACTCACTCAACCGGAAAGGTGAGGTTTACGATGGAACCATGTGTTCCAACAAAAATTTCATATGTATTTGGGGTCACTAGCTTAATACATACATACTTTTTACACTTCACCAATATATGAAGATATATGGGGGGTACTACATAATTATAAGAAATAGTTGGGAGATATATTTATCTAGTATGGAGATAGATACAAAAAATCAAACATAGTTTTTTATAGATGAAGGATGATACCATTCATAAGACAATAACGCACATAATCACTTCAAATCACCATCAAGATAAACATTTGATGATTCATAAATAGAAAAACATTTTTATGTTCATTTTTGAATCAGTTGGGGCATCGTCCAAAGATGAGGTGGTGGTTAAAACTATTCAAAATCACTATCCCTAATGATGAGTAACAATTACAATTTGATTGTTAATTTAATAATCTTTGTTTTTTTTTTTCATGTGGTTCACAACATCAGATATAGGTGCTCTCTACGTCCATGGAAAACCCCCTGAAATCCACAAGAGAACATAGAGAGTCTGAGTATTTTCAAAATATTGGGGGCTCAACAACAAGAGCATCTTATAGACCCATTTAAGGGCACACCATGTCACTCACAAGGAATTGAACCTAGGTGGGGAGGGTAAAAAACATTTTTCCCAACCACCCAAGCTACATCGAATGGACAATTTAATAATCTTTGTTATCACTAAAGTGTGTCAATATTCCTCTTACTAAAATAACTTTATTTTAATATTTATAATATAAGAATGATGTTGATAATTGTAATTGTTTTTGAAATTGGTTATTGGCAAAAAATATATGAATGGTATGTAAGTCATAATGTTGATTTTGGAAAATTGAATAACTAAACTTAACAATTTTGCAATATATAAATAACAATATCAATCAAAATGCGTGTTCTATTTATTTTCTTATAGATATTCCAAGAGATTTATTGAATAAACCATTGATTTTATTCTATATGAATGGAGCCTTGTTACATTCAATCCATTAATGATTGCTACAAAACAATTCATTTCCAAGAAATACAAACATTCATACAAGTACACAGATTTATTTTATATACCCAAGGGTTAGAGAATTATTTGAACAATGCCTTAGTATTTTTGAGGTTCGTCTATGAGCCCCTGCACAACAAAAAAATGTGAATGGGTTTTTCCCATTTTTGTTTGACAGAACTAGATTGAAAATGGAGCAATTTAAAAGCATTCTAACACAAATGATTGTGAAACCATATCAAGAAAGGAGCATGTTGGTGTTGGGAATCCACATGTATATCTCAAACCTTAAAATAAAGTTTGGGAGATCTCTAAGGGTGCTTATGTTGCTAGAAACACAATTATTCTAGATGATTTGAAAGAAAACCATTTTTGTAATGATAAAGGGAACTATATAATTACAAAATGTTATATTTGTAATGATGTGAATGGAACATACTTGTTAGATCGATTGTGTCCTTGCTTGCTGCACCTAAATGGTGTAAATGATGTGATATCTATTGTAAAAAATTTAGACTGTGTTAAATAATGTAATTAATACTTTTTTTTCCAATATTTTTTTATGTGTGACAATGTTTTATATGGTTAATAAGATCTTCTATTGTTTTTTAATATTTGGTTGTGTTTGATAAATTTAGTAGTACTTTTAATGTTTTTACATGGTTTCCATCTAAACACAAATTAGTTCATGAGTTTTTTTATAAGTATTGATATGCAACTCCAATTATAAAAATCCAAGGAATGTAATATATTCGACGGTGATAAAGATCTATATTATTACAAATACTTATACTTATGAAGAGATGAATAACACATACTTGTAGGTTTTGTGTAACCCATTTTAAAGATATGAATGATGTAGATTAAATGTGTTGGAAATATTGTTGGAATTGATGTCAAATATAGGGGGAGACTACAGATGTCCAAGATAAAGATTGCAACATGGAGATTGTTGGAAACATTGTTTTTGGATTTTTGATGCTCAATTTGGAAACCCTATTTTTGAAGACATTTTTACCTTGTATACTTATCTCAAATGGGAGCATATCTTGTATTGTTGGAAATATGATTTTGAGACCTTTCCAATGGTATATGGAATTCCCTCTAACTCCCTAGGAATGAGGAGATGTTAATTTTTTCATCTGACAACCCAACCATAAAATTTAGGTTGGCTCAACCAACCTTTATAGGTCGGCCCTAAAAGTGAGGATATAAATACTATAAATATAGGATAGATGTGCGCATTTGAAGCGTATCCAAGAAAGAGATCAAGTCTGAGGTGCACAAAAAAGATCTGAGGTGCACTAAAGGAGCTGGGGTGTCTTTTTGGGATCTAAAGGTGTGTAAGAGAAGTCTGAGGGATTTTTCTTGGGGTTATCTTCTTTTTAAGGTGCATTATGAAGGGTTGAAGGTTTGTGATGGCACAAAGTGTGTTTTTATGAGTTGTACTTTGGGATCATATTATGGGAATAATGCTATGAGGATCACTAGGGCACAAATGATAAATGTGACTAGGGTTTGAAGCTACGTCTGAAGTATGAAGCATGTAGGTGAAGTTAGAAGTACTCTATGTATGGAGATATTGGATTGGTGTCTATACAATTCTTACTAAGTTGGTGCTTAGCTGGGGGGATTGGTCTCCAGTAGTTTGGTGCCTACACAATATCTTACTGAGTTGGTGCTCAACTGAGGAGATAGGTGTCTTCAATATAATGGTGCCTACACAATACCCTATTGATTTGATGTTCATGTGAGGGGATTGGTGTCTCTGGTAGCTTGATGCTTGAAAATATTGTAACAGTATGTTGGTGCTTGTAGGTGCTCTTGAGTTGGTGCCTAGTTGAGGAGATTAGTGTCTCTAGTAGGTTGGTTCCTACATTTTGTTGAGTTGTTACTTAGTTAAGGAGATTGGTGTCTCCAGTAGGTTGGTGCCTACAATATTTGTAACAATAGGTTGGTGCCTACATGAATTTATAAAGATAAGTTTTATGGTTTTCTCCTGATTGGGTTTCCATGTTAAACTATGTGCATTGCGATTTGATTTTATATGTGATTATTGTTTCTCAGATAATGAATGATTGATGATTGTTTAAATAAATTAAAAAGTATCCTTTATTGATTTAACCACCTCCCTCTCAGTATAAGCATAAGTTCAACAACTGGTTTCAAAGAAGGTTCCTTAAGAAACAATTTATCCACTAGAAGGAAGATATCGAGCTCATATGGATTATGAGGAAGTTCTCCCTACAGATAGAGATCCTTTATTTGATGGAACAAACTATGCATCATGGAGTATAAGAATGAAGATATATTTGAAGCCCCTTGGGTTTGGTATTTGGGAATAAGTCACAACAGGTTTTACAAATGAAGTTAGGAAGGAGTCAAGTGAAAACAATGCAAAAGAAATAGATGTCATCTTGAGTGGCCTATCGGATTTTGAAATTGTTGAGGTAATGAAGTGAGCATCATCTAAACATATTTGGGATAAGATACAAACAATTTATGAAGAGAGATCTGGTGATTTTTCCTGCTGTGAATCCGAGATAGAAGAAGCACAATTTATGATAAAGATAAAATGAGGACCTAGAAAATACAAACAAAGGGAAGATAATGATGATGAAGAAGAATATCTCTCCATAACCATGGAAAAAAAACCTGTTGATAAAGAAAATGAAGATAATCAAAAAGAAAATCCAGATTCAAAGGAAGTGAATATTGAATAAAAACTCGTTAGTGCCTTAGAAGAAATGGACAGACCCAGGGTAAAGAATAGAAAGTAGAAGGAGCAACTGTAGAAATATGAAAAGAAGAATAAAAATCTTGAAGAAATGGAGAAAACAATTATCATCCCGAAGACTCAACTAGAATAGGAAAAAAGGATAGAAGAAGTAGTGAGAAGCCAGTTGAAAGAAAAGGAAGGAAATTGCAAGAAGCTAAAGGATGAAATTGTTTCCTTAAGAAAGGAACTAGAGAAAACAATTGATCAGTTGAATAGAAGCTTGAAGTTTGGAAAAAGTACTGAAATATTATATAATATTCTCACTTTCCAAAGTTCAAAATTCATCAAGACAATTCTTGGCTATGATGATAAACAAAAGACCCTCGAGAGAGATGCGAGCATTAAGGTCACGAAGCTATTATAAAAGAAAAATGAAGAATATCCTAAAAGCTATGCTAATAATATCAAAGGCTCCATGAAAAGTGAAAGATGCATCAGGAAAGGAAATGATGACCAACAAAAACCTGATTCTTCTCACAAGAACAATAAGAATGAGTTCAGAAGAGTTGTTCCACCAAGAAGGCCTTTCACAATCTGGTATCTCTTTCTTGGCTATTGTTTTTCTTGCAATAATTTTGGTCATAAAGCACTAGATTGTAGAGCTTATGTAAGAAGTGATCATGTGGGAGATAGAAATAATGGTTCTTACAAAAAATTAAAGGATGATTATGTGAGCAACAAAACCATAAGTTCTCATGGGTTTGATAACAAAAACTACAATTCATTTTTCTCCTTTACTTGATTACAATATCGAATGTTATAAGTGCAATAAACATGGGCACATAGAACGTGACTATAAAATCAGCATAATAAAGTCTCCTAAATAAAAAAAGGAAGACAATGTTCTTACTAAGCATAGAGAATAATACACCAAGGTGTGGAAAAGGAAGCAAGAAGAACCGAAGAAGGAAGAATGTGGACTTGCACATTATGCTCAAAATAAAGGGAACCAATGGTACATTGACAGTGGATGTTCAAAACACATGACAGGGGACTAGACCAAGTTTCTCACCTTGAAGAAAGAAAATGGAGGCAATGTTACTTTTGGATATTGTAACGTCCCCCATTACCAACACTAATAAAATGCTCTGATACTGTTGGAAATATAACTAAGGGGGGGGGGGTGAATCAATTATGTATATAAGATTGAAACTTTTCCTATTATTTTCTGATTCCTTTTAGGTTATTATTTAATGTGTTGTTGATAACTTATCATGCATAGATATACAATATTTGATCAATCACACATAATACACATAGAGATTGATTTTCATGAGGAAACCCATAAGGGTGAAAACCTCTTCTTCATAGGATGTCAATCAAGCTCCAACTTTCATGTACATCACAATCTTTGAGTTCCAACTCAAATATGAGGCTACAACCTCTGATAGCAAGCTACAACTTGCAGAGAGCACCAACTCTCAGATTTCTCTAGCACCAACTAGATGGAAGCACCAACTCCCAGGTTTCTCTAGCACCCACTAGATGGAAGCACCAACTCCCATAATATCTTCTAGCACCAACTATAATTTAGAGCACTGCAATCCTCCCTAGCACCACCCTACCACCCTGATTGAATCTTACAAAACTTTACTTACTTGATCTGTCTCTGATATGGTTTGTTACAACTCCATGTCTCCTCTTCCTTCTTCAACTTCTATGCTTTGTTCCACTTCTGCATATTTCTACTTCTATGCTCAACTCTTTTTATTCTTGCACACCACACGCTATTTTTCAACTTCTCTTCTACCTTTTATGCTCTGTGTTTCCTCTGCATTCTATGCATTGCGCCTCTGATCTCCACTACATGTATTACACCACTTCTCCTCCTACACACATGCATAACATTCGAAAAAGCAAACTATGCTCTATGTTCCATATGTCTTACTCACGTCGAGTCCTCTGCCTGATCATCATTCGAACTCTTCGTATTCCCTGGCGGTTATGCTGTATCTGTTCATCATCAATGGTCGTTATCCAAATATTCTTTGGCTTCTCTGGTAGTCGCAACTCTTCATCTTCTCTGTCAGTGACAATTAGTCACTTTTGGATTCTTTGGCTTCTAAGCTTCTTCCTTCACGCGACCATCAGTGGTGACCATACACCTAACCAACAGGCGCTTCGTGACACACGACTTTGGGAATATTGGTATGAGACATCTGGATTTTCCCAACTCCTGATATCTGAAGTGGAGCTTAGCGACTCTAACTCCTTCCTCTATTTTCTCTCTCCATGTGACTACTGGCTGTGACTTGGGGCCAAACACTTCAAGATTTCGCGTTTTGGGTATTTGGATGTGAGCCAACCCTGACTTTCCCAACTTATGAACTCCTGAAATCTGAAGTAACTCCTAGTGAGAACTAGATCCATTATCGATATGACCTTGGTCAATGAACTCATGTGACCACACGATTGCAAATGCATCCAAAGGTGGTTTAAAACAAATTTCATTTTGCCCTGCAATTTACCTTGAGCCTCCATGTGTCCTTTCTCCAAAACCATGGTTTCAATTGTGATTTTCCCTCTACTCATTAGAATTCACGCACCTTCAATCCCTACAATGCGATGAGACCGTCAATCTCACAATATTGACGGTGCTCCTAAACTGACGATTCAGATATGTTCTTTCAAGTTCTGTGGATCAATGAATGTGATTGATTTCGTGATCCGGGCTTCGAGAGTTTCAACTCTCTAACACTACTTTCCTTTGTATGTCAATCTTTCAGAGTTGACAATCCACTGACTCGTGTCCCTCTTGGATTAATGGTCGAGATCTCCTTCGGGTCTCTGGACTCTAGAGATTTCAAATCTCAACTTCTCGTTTCTTCTGACTGGATATCTTCCAAAATGGAAGATCTGCTTACATCTGTCCTCTTTAATCCAACAACTATTCTTCGCTTCGAGACTTCGCCCTTCGACATTCTCATATTTTAGTTTCTCCTTGCTCGGCTTCCCTCCGATCATTTTACCTGGAGCTTGTGATCTAGTGACACCTGTCCTCTTGTAGATCGACAACTCTCAATTGCTTCGATTGTTTGGGCTTTGATGATTTCAAACCTTTCTCCTTCACATTTTCTCGGAGTATGAATGCATAATATTTTGACACGTACCCCTCCTGGTGATCAATGACCAAGGTCTTCTTTGGGTCTTCGGTGTTTGGGACTCCGGGACTTTAGTCTAATTGCTGGTGGTAAAAATACCAAAGTAAAACTCTCGCAGTGATGTAAATTACTTACATCACTTGATGACATGGCACAACCTGAGTAGCTACTGTGTGTCACCCAGATTCGTAATTTGCACGTACCTGAAATGTCGATTCAACTTGACACTTGTCATTATCTGTTTGTGCCATGTGTCCTTGCTGACATGGATCTCCTCATGTGACACATGTTCTTCTCCTAGATCTAACGATTGTCCTAACTCCCAAAATGTATCTTAGATCAAAAACTGAGAGCGACTTCAGACCTTCAACCTTTGGGACTTCGAGACTTTTCGTTTCCTTTCCAACCATAAACTCCTGAAGTGATTCACTCCAGAGTTGTGGATCATGTGCCACCTGTCAGTCTTGACGATAGACAATCCCTACTTAATTCGGGACTTCGGGACTTTGACAAGTCCGCTCTCCTACACTCATCCAAAGGCTTAACCTTCATGCATTTATCTTTGGATCCAACGACTGTTGATCCTTGGCACTCAAATCCAATGGATCACATCTGTACTTCTCCTTTGCGCTTCCTCTGGTCACTAGAAACTGATCTAATGGTCATCACATTTTCTCCAGATCTGATGGTCCTTATTCATTTCAGATTTTGGGCTTTGGGTAATTCGACTTTCAAGTCACCAATTCTTCTGAAGTGAGATTCCCTGAACAATAACCTCTTCACAAATTTTGACCTGAACAAAATGTTGTTCGTCAATCATGTTCTTATATCGATGGTTTGATCTATCTACAATGTTTCTCTTCTAGCTTATCCTGTCCTTCCACTTAAATCAATCTGACGGCTAACGAAAATCGGATGATTGAATTCTCAATCATTTTGCCTCGCTTATCTTATCCTTCATTAATTCAATCCAACGGTTGTTGGTCCTCTGGATCGGTGATCCAATGACCACTGTCACTCTTCCTCCTAAGATTTTGATCTCTCTGACTTAGAAGGCTTTCTAAGTGTTCACGGGTCTCAACCTTTGATCCTCCTGTGAGTCTATCTCTTGGACCTTGTCTGCACTTCTGGAAACCGCTATCTCTTTTGAGCTTTCTTGTCTTCTGTGCTCTTGAGGTTTGGTTCAATGTTGTTCTTTTCATCAATGAAAAGCACATTCTTCCTGTAAACATGCCAACAATCTCCCCCTTTAGCATTGATGGCAACACTGAAAGGTTGCACTATTCTGCTTAGACCCCCCACTGTAGCATACAAACAAAACCTTTTTCTCCCCCTTTGACATCAATGTCAAAGAAAATAGAGAGTGACTCTGTGCTCCCCCTGGTAAGATATACTAGGAGAAATATCCCCCTGATAGAACTCTCCCCCTGATCAGATAGACTATTTAACTTGATAACAGGGTCACACCCAACTTCTGGCATAGATACTCAAACTGAGCTTTTGCAAGCGGTTTAGTGAAGATTTCAACAATATGATCTTTGGATGGAATATAATGAAAAGAAACAATAGTGTTGGTTACCTTTTCCCTCAAGAAGTGATACTTGATGAGTATATGCTTGGTCTTGGAGTGAAATACAAGATTATTTGACACACTAATTGCACTAGTATTATCACAATGAATTGGGATCGGTGCATTATACATTACCTCCAAGTCTGAAAGTGTCTGAATCATCCATAATACTTGGGTACAACAAGTGGCAGCTGCAATGTATTCATCTTCTATAGTCGACAAGGAAATGGAACCTTGCTTCTTTCTCAACCATGCTACAAGAGAATCTCCTAAGAAGAATACACCTCCACTCGTGCTTTTCCTTTCATCCACGTAACTAGCCCAATCAACATCTGAATAGACTGATAGTTGAAAATTCTAATTCCTAGGATACCATAGGGCATAGTTCATTGTTCCTTTCATGTATCTGAATATTCTTTTAACAACTAACAAATGACTCTGTTTAGGTGCAGTCTGATACCTTCCTACCATTCCAACAACATGCATTATGTCTGGATGAGATGCTGTGATGTACAATAGGCTACCTATCATAGACCTATATGAACTCTGATCAACATCAAGTGAGTCATCATCCTTACTTAACTTTCATCCAATGACCATAGGTGTGCTCATCGGTGTAGAGTCTTCCATTTGAAACCTTTTCAACATTTCTCTTAGATATTTCTCATGATAAATAAATATTCTTTCATACCTCTGATTAATTTGCAGACCAAGAAAACATGACAGTTCCCCTATCATAGACATTTCAAATTCAAACTGCATGGCAGAAGCAAGCCATTGTACCAATGAAGCATTATTGCTTCTGAAAATGATGTCTTCTACATAGACCAACACAATGAGAAAATCATTACCCTCTATTTTGATATATAGATTGTTTTCAACTGTTCCTCTCTTGAACCCTTTGTCTTGAAGATACTTACCCAGTCTGTAATACCAGGCACGAGGAGCTTGTTTCAACTAGTATAAGGCTTTCTTCAGCTTGCAGACAAAGTCAGGGTTATATGATAGTTGGAAACCCTCTAGTTGTTCCATATAGACTTCTTCTTTTAGATATCCATTTAGAAAAGATGACTTGACATCCATTTGATAGACTTTAAATTATTTATGACACGCATAGGCAAGAAACATTCTAATAGCTTATAATCTTTCTACGTGCGCAAATGTTTCATCAAAATCTAGTCCTTCTATTTGAGCATATCCTTTGCAAACCAATCTAGCCGTATTTCTTACAATATTTCCTTACTCATTCATCTTGTTTTTGTAGACCCATTTGGATCCTATTATATTTTTATCTGCTGGCCTAGGAACGAGTTCCCAAGTGTCATTCTTTTCAATCTGGTCTAGTTCCTCATTCATTTATTTTAACCAATTTACGTCTTTACTGGCTTCATTAAAGTTTTTAGGTTCCACCATGGATATGAAGGCTATATGTGATTGCTCGTTGTCTTTGATTATCCTTTTCTTGGTTTGTACACCTTTGTCTTTCTCACCAATTATCTGACTTTCAAGATGATTCTTTTGAGTAATTCTGGAGGAAGGATTTGATGCCGATTGTTGTCCTGACTCTTCTTGTCTGGGTGTCTCTTCTCCACCTGATTCATCATCTTCTTGTGACTCTGAGATTTGTTTTTCTTTATCTTCATTATTCTCATCATTTTTTTCATTTGGCTTAGTGCTTATTCTCTGTGAATCTTTTACAAGAGCTTCTTCATCAATTCGAACATCAATACAGTCTACTAATTTATGCATTATTTTGTTAAAGCATCTGTATCCTTTACTGTTTGTTGCATATCCTAAGAAGATACCTTCATCAGCTCTACTATCAAATTTTCCCAGATGATCATCATTATTCTTGATGTATCATTTACTTCCAAATACTTTGAAGTGCTTGATTGATGTAGGTTGACAAAACCACAACTCATATGGAGTTTTATCACTGTTCGGCCTTAGATGCACTTTGTTTAGAATATGAACAACTGTGTGAACAACCTTCACCCAGAAGGTTTGTGAAATGTCCCTTTCACTCATCATAGCCCTTGCCATCTGCTGAACTGATCTATTTTGGCATTCTACAACTCCATTTTGTTGAGGAGTACCTGGAATAATATATTCTCTTTTAATTCTCTGTCTATCACATAATTCTTTGAAATCTCTTGAGAAAAATTCTCCTCCCCTGTCTGAGCGAATTTCCTTTAACTTCCTTCCTGTTTGATTCTCAACTAATGCCTTAAACTTTTTAAACTTCTCAAACACATCAGATTTTTCTCTCTGAAAGGCAACCCACGTAAGTATGGAGAAGTCATCAATGACTAGCATAAAGTAATGTTCTCCTCTAGTTCCTTCCTTTCGCAATGGTCCACACAGATCCATACGAACAATTTGAAGTGGTTTCTCTGAAGATGTGAAACTCTTCAATTTGAATTGAGCACGAGTCAACTACCCCATTTGATAGGATTCACATACAGAGTTATTAGACTTAGATATTCTTGCAAGGTCTTTCACAACGCCTTCGTTATTCAGTTTGACAATATGATCAAAATTCAGGTGTTCAATCCTTCTGTGCCATAAGAAACTTTCATCAAGTTTGCTTAAATGAAATTTCTCCTTATCTTCCTTCAGAACATATACATTGTTTTTAGTTCTAACACCTTTTGCAGTCAACTCTCTTGTGTTTATTGTCTTTATTTTACAATTCTTGGTAGTGAAAGTGACTTCACATCCTCTTTCACATATCTGACTAGCACTAAGAAGATTATGCTTTAAACCATCAACAAATAATACATCTTGAGATTTGCTTCTTCCATTACTTAAGCTTACTATACCTTTACCTCTGATCTTTCCTAGAGCATCATTTCCAAAGGTCACACTCCTTGATTTATTTTCTTTGAGTAATAGGAACTTACTTTTTTCACCTGTGATATGATTGGAGAATCCATTGTCAATATACTAGGTGTATATTTGTCTTTGAGTCGACAACACTAATCCACACTTGTTATCTTCATTCTTCTTCCAAAACTTGACATTTTCAGCTCTGTGATTTGAATCTGGATTATAGTTTTTTAAGTGTCAGTCTGCAGATTTATGTCCATAATTATGGTATATGTAACATTTTGGTTCATTGAATAAACGATCATAACGATTGTTATGTGTAATCTGCGTCCTTTTCCCATCCATCACATGATTTGCAGTCTGTGGTTGTTTGTTACTTGGTTGTCTCATTCTTTGTTGTGGCAGATGTTTATTCCTTGGCTGTCTTGATTACTCATGTCTAAATCTTAAAGAACAATTTACAGCTTTGTGGCCAAAGTTAGAGCAGTAAAAACAATATCCATAGAAAAAATCTTTGTACCTAGAAAATGGATGTCTTCTTTGAGCAGGTCGATTTCTTCCATGATGATGATTTCCTTGAGCAGAGGATGTATTATTTCTTTGTTCTACAAATTTAGTTCTGGTATCTTTTCCTTCACTCCTCCTTGGTGACTGATTCTCTTCCTTTGTTTCTACAGGTTTGTTGTTGTCAATGGTTGTATATTTGACAAACTTGATGGATTCTTTGTTGCTTGGCTAACCACTACTTGATCCCTCTTCGTAAACCAAACTATTTTTAAACTTTGAATTCCTTTGCTGATTCAGAATGGAGGCTAATCCTTCTGAGGCTTTAATACTTGTCAAATTCTAATGATATAAGGCCTAAAATTTCTCTAGATCTTTTTTGACAGTCACTACTTCAGCTTCCAATTTTTCACCTTTTGTTTTAGCTTCCTTCAATTGTTGTTTGAGGATGTATTCAATCTTATTATCTTTTTCTAACTTAACCTTCAATAGAGTAATTTCTTCAGATGGTTCATTGCATGTTTTCTCATACCTGAGCAATAACTGATTTTCTTTTCTTTTCTTTTCTCTGAGTCTATAAATCTCTTCCATGGCACTGACAAGTTCTCCTTCAATATATACTACTGCTTCACAATCAGCGAACTCACTTCTTGTATCTTAAGTGTTTATATCTTCTAAATCTATTAGCATGATATAATTTATTTTATCTTCAATAGAAGAGTCAATGCTTTCATCATCTGAGGGATCATCATCATTGTTTACACAAAGAATTTTCTTCTTAAAATTATTCTCTTTATAGGCCTTCTTGTGTTTGTGCTTCTCTTCATCATCATATGTCTAATGCTTTCTTTTTTGAGGAAACTTAGATGCAAAATGACCTATCTTACCACAATTGAAACTTTTGAAGGACATTTTACCTTTGTATTTGCCTGATCCTTTCTTCAGTCTTCTCACAAAATTTTCTTCAATTTCATCTATATTGGAGCCTGTGTTTTTCTCTACTTTAAAATATGCCTCTCTTGTAGTGGATTTACCTTTGGTGATTCTCATTTCATAAGTAGTTAGGGTTCCAAGAATTTGATCTAGTGTCAACATTTTGAGATCAACTATTTCCTCTATAGCAGAGACCTTTGAGTTAAATCTATCAGGAAGAGATCTTAATATTTTCTGGACTAGAAAAGATTCATCTATTGTTTCACCTAGGCCTTTCATAGTGTTAACAAGTTCTTCTACACGTAAGAAGTACTTACTAATAGTTTATTCTTCATCCATCTTTAATTGCTCAAATTTCAGTCAGTGAGTCTGAAGTTTTGCGTCTTTCACCTTTTCATTACCTTCATAACTACTTATGAACTTGTCCCACATAACTTTCGCTGAATCACAATGCATGAATTTGACAAACTCGGCTTCAACAAGTCCTCTAAGGATGGAATTCATTGCTTTTGCATTAAATCTATACTCCAACTTATCATCTTTTGAGGCGAAGACTACAGGCTTCACATATCGTGTTTCAATGACATCCCAAACATCAGCACCTAAAGACATTAAATGTGTTCTCATTCTTATTTTCCAGAAGGCAAAGTTTGTTCCATCAAACAGAGGGGGTCTATTAGTTGAACTTCCATCATGACTAGTCATGTTCAAGCTTATGGATCTGCCTTTGATCAAAGGCACCCACTCTGATACCAATTGTTGGAAATATAACTAAGAGGGGGGGCTAAATCAGTTATGTATATAAGCTTGAAACTTTTCATGTTATTTTCTGGTTCCTTTTAGATTATTATTTAATGTGTTGTTGATAACTTATCATGCATAGATATACAATATTTGATCAATCACATAGAATACATAGAGACACTGATTTTCATGAGGAAACCCATAAGGGTGAAAACCTCTTCTTCTTAGGATGTCAATCAAGCTCCAACTTTCATGTACATCACAGTCTTTGAGCTCCAACTCAAATATGAGGCTACAACCTCTGATAGAAAGATACAACTTACAGAGAGCACCAACTAGATGGAAGCACCAACTCCCAGGTTTCTCTAGCACCCACTAGATGGAAGCACCAACTCCTAAAATATCTTCTAGCACCAACTAGAATTTAGAGGAATGCAATCCTCCCTAGCACCACCCTACCACCCTGATTGAATATTACAAAACTTTACTTACTTGCTCTGTCTCTGATATGGTCTCTTACAACTCTATGTCTCCTCTGCCTTCTTCAACTTCTATGCTCTATTCCACTTCTGCATATTTCTGCTTCTATGCTCATCTCTTTTTGTTCCTGCACACCACACGCTGTTGTTCAACTTATCTTCTTCCTTTTATGATCTGTTCTACCTCTGCATTCTATCCACTATGCCTCTGATCTCCACTATAGGTATTACACTACTTCTCATCCTACACACATGCATAACATTCGAAAAAGCACACTATGCTCTTTGTTATGCATGTCTTACTCACGTCGAGTCCTCTTCCTGATCATCATTCAAACTCTTTGTCTTCCCTGGCGGTTATGCTGTATCTATTCATCATCAATGGTCATTATCCAAATATTCTTTGGCTTCTCTGGCAGTCTCAACTCTTCATCTTCTCTGTCAGTTACAACCAGTCACTTTTGGCTTCTTTGGATTCTAAGCCCCTTCCTTCACACGACCATCAACGGTGACCATACTCCTAACCAACAGGCACTTCATGACTCGTAACTTTGGGAATCTTGGTATGAAACATCTCAATTCTCCCAACTCCCGATATCCTAAGTGGATCTTAACGATTCTAGCTCCTTCCTTTATTTTCTCTCTCCACGTGACCACTGGCTATGACCTGGGGCCAATCACTTCGGGACTTCGTGCTTCAAGTATTTGGATGTGATCCAATCCTAAATTTCCCAACTTCCGAACTCCTGAAATTCTAACCAACGCCTAGCGAGCACTAGCTCCGTTCTCGATATGAACTTGGGAGATGAACTCATATGACCACGCAATTGCAGATGCGTCCAAAGGTGGTTTAAAACAAACTGTGTGTCACTCCACAATTTACATCGAGCCTCCACGTGTCCTTTATCCAAAACTGTGGTTTCGATTGCGACCCACCCTCAACTCATTAATGTTCGCACACCTTCAATCCCTGCAATGCGACGAGACCGTCGATCTCACGATCTTGACGGTGCTCCAGAACTGATGATTCAGATCTGTCCTTTCAAGTTCTGCGGATCAACAACTGTGATTGATTTCATCCAAGATTCCTGGAGTTTCAACTCTCAAACACTGCTTTCCTTCGTATGTTAATCTGTCGGAGTTGACAATCCACTAACACATGTCCCTCTTGGATTAACGATTGAGATCTCCTTCGGGTCTCCAGACTCCAGAGATTTAAAATCTCAACTTCTCATTTCTTCTGACTGGATATATTTTGAAATGGAAGATCTACTGACATTTGTCCTCTTTAATCCAACGACTATCCTCCACTCCAAGACTTCTCCCTTTGAAATTCTCAGATTTCAGTTTCTCCTCGCTTGGCTTCCCTCCGAGCATTTTACGTGGAGCTTGCAATCTAGTGATACCTATCCTCTCATAGATCGATGACTCCCAACTGTTTTGGTTGTTTGGGCTTCAACGATTTCAAATCTTTCTTCTTCGCATTTTCCTAGAGTATTTCCACCCAAATGCGTAATCTTCTAACACGTACCCCTCCTGGCGATTAACAGCCAGGGTCTTCTTCGGGTCTTCAACGTTTGAGACTTCGAGACTTTAGTTTAATTGTTGGTGGTAAAACTCCTGAATTAAAACTCCCGCAGTGACGTAACTTTCTTACGTCACTTGATGATGTAGCACAACCTGAGTAGTTGTCGCGTGTCACCTAGATTCATGATATGAACATACCTGAAATGCTAATTCAACTTGACACTTGTCATTATCTGTTTTCACCATGTGTCCTTGCTGACGTGGATCTCCTCATGAGACACATGTTCTTCTCCTGGATCTAACGGTTTCCCTAAATCCATAAATGTATCTTAGATCGACAACTGAGTGAGACTTCGGACCTTCATCCTTTGGGACTTCAGGATTTTTTGTTTCCTTTCCAACCATAAACTCCTGAAGTGATTCACTCTAGAGTTATGGATTGTGCGCCACCTGTCAGTCTTGATGATGGATGGTCCCTGCTTACTTCGGGACTTTGGGACTTTGACAAGTCCTCTCTCCTACACTCATACAAAGGATTAACCTTCGTGCATTTATATCTGGATCCAAAGGCTGTTGATCCTCGACGCTCAGATCCAACAGATCATATATGTACTTCTCCTCTGCTCTTCCTCTTGTCACTGGACACTGATCTAATGATCATCACATTTTCTCCAGATTCGATGGTCCTTATTCATTTTAGATTTCGGGCTTCGAATAATTTGACTTTTAAGTTGCCAATTCTTCCAAAGTGAGATTCCCCAAATAGTAACCTCCTCACAACTTTTGACTTGAACAAAATGTTGTTCATCGATCATGTTCTTAAATCGATGGCTCGATCTATCTACAGTGCTACTCTTCTAGCTTATCTTTTCCCTCCACTTAAATCAATTCGACGGCTGACCGAAATTCAGATGATTGAATTCTCAATCTTTTTTCCCCGCTTATCCTATCCTTCACTAATTCAATTTGACAGTTGTTGGTCCTATGGATCAGTAATCCAACGACCACTGTCGCTCTTCCTCCTAAGCTTCTAATCTCTCCAACTTAGAAGGATCTCTAAGTGTTCACGGGTCTCGAACTTTTCTCCTCATGTGAGTCCATCTCTTGGACCTCGTCTGCACTTCTAGAAACCGCTATCTCTTCTGAGCTTTCTCATCTTCTACACTCTTGAGGTTTGGTTCGTTGTTGCTCTTGCCATCAATGAAAAGCACATTATTTCTATAAACATGCCAACAAATACCACTTTGTAACATCCCCAACTTATTGTTGAGCAATGCCACTCCAAAAATATAGTGTGCAGATTCTACACTATAACATTAATCTATGCAAAAACATGTGAGCTAACACACATGATTCCAAGATGGATCACACCACACAAATTTACCTCTTTGGACACTAGTTATAATAGCATAATTAACACATAATACAACTGTGTGCACAATCATTTAGAGAACACAAGTATTACTACACATGTAACCACTCTGAACACATGATTACTCTTGTACGTGCAACCATTCTGGTGCTGCATGTAAATTCTATTCTCCTTGTGCATGAACTGCTTTCCCGTGCACACAACGAACCCAACCTCTTGCACACACATGTTATTTTCCTGTGCGCACAATAATTCTATCCTCACCTTGAAAACTCATGACCATTATTACAAAATTAACTGACATGAATACTTAATAACTGTCATACTCTTCATGTGCAACAAAAAATACTCAATAACAACACCACACTTTACATGTGCAAACAATATTATACAAAATAACGATAGTTTATCATATGCATCATCATACATGAAATAAAACCATATCAGACATAGGAAAATAAGCACATAGTAAATTAGACAAGCACATAAAGTACACTTATCTTTTATAAAGAGTCACAAAATACGTGCAGAGCTTAGACGTTCCTCCCAGCCATAGAATTTGTTTCTCATAAACTTTCAGCAACAGGTCACCCCTGAGATGGGGCTTAAAATCCACTAGGAAAAAATGATTCACAATGCCAAGATAAGGTCTGATAATCAACAAAATTTCTTAGTCCAAGGTGCCCAACTATTGCAACTAGCCTACAATCTCTCATTCCCCACATGCCTATCCCACCCCAAGAACTGTGCCCCTTCTCTGCTCAACAGTCCTTTGGTTAACCCACTTCCCTTCCAATGCTTCATCAAAAAACTAGAAAGGAAGTCTCATAGCCCTGTAACTAATGCCCAATGCACCACGAAACAATTCCTAGAAAATCTCTCACCTAGAGAGAATGCTCACGAGCCTGACAACCCACCTCTTTGACAACAAATCTCTCACCTGGAGAGAATTCTCACAGGATGACAACCTGCCTCTTCGGCAACAAATATCTCACCCAGAGAGAATACTTACATTCTTGAAAACCCACCTCTTCGACAACAAATATCTCACCTAGAGAGAATGCTCACAGGCATGACATCCCTCCTCTTTGACAACAAAAAAAATAGTTACTAGATGGAAACCCCTTTCCAAGTTTTTCTCTGTAGGTAAGGTAATGGTTGTCCCCTATATAGATGGTTTGACCCCTCCAAGAAAAATGTGTGAATCCACACCAAAATAAACTAAGGTTAAACCATATATTTCCATGGTCATAAGTGAACACTTGTCACCTTCAGAATTAGCTTTAGCCACTTGGCGACTTGTTCACATCCCTCGAGAACTTAGGATAAATAAATATCCATAAATTATACTTTTCATAAATATTAATAAAATATTCCCTTGGACTTAAGTCCCCCTTTTTCCTTTTCGGTGGAGTTTAGTCCCTCGTCTTGTTATAGCAAGATTTGCCTCACCATTGCTATCTTGCACATAGGGCCTTTTTCCATTTCCCTATGCAGACTTGTCATCCCTTTTTGATGAATCCAGAGCTAAAAATACATATTTTTCAACATATACATGCCCTATCTACTATACAACATGCGTATACGCAGGCTGATCCACTACAACCCATGTACATCGGGATTTGTGCAAGAAAATAAAAATGAAGTCGGGTTTCCATGTCACGACAGGAGATATCTGATCCTTGGCCTTCCATATACTGGAAACGTTCTGACTCGACCCTTCAGTTTCATTTTGAAGGCCATAAGAGCACAATTACGAGCTATGGAAAAGAGGAGAAAACATTCAACTTTGAGAGAAAATTTACTCTGGAGAAATTACTTCATATTGAGTCTGCATCCCTTTGTCCCTCAAGTCTGAACACAGTGTTCAACCCCCAAGCTCTTTCCCTATTGTTGAGAGAACCTCATTGTCTATTTTCTATGAGCTTGACTTTGGTAGAGGATTGAAGTGGTGGAGACCCAGTTGGAAGGAACTTGGTTTCTTGGTTTCGAACTGTGCTGACACAGAAGTCTGTAATGTTATCACTTATGTTGATCATTTATTAATAGAAATACTCCTTTCCCGTCCTATTGGTATCACACAAATATATGATTATTATCCATGGGCATGTTTGTAATGTTTATTGATGGATTATGCTATCTAATGTGCTAACCTTTTATATTATCACTATATGCTTGCTCTACTTGTTTGTTGAGAACTTGTCGCAGGTATAAAGTTTTGAGTTGAAGTGCTCAACGATGGACATCTTCAAACGTTGAAATGAGGTAGGCTTCTTTCTTATCTCGCTTGCACATTGGTTTATACAACATATGTTGGAATTGAGTAGATTTCTGCAGTCATACCTATCTGTTGTGGTTTACCCTGGCCATAGAGAGTTTTTCCCTCGTAACATGTCTCTTTTCGTCTGATTGGTTTGTGCACAACGATGTGATTTTTTTAATAATTTGAGTGTGATTACATTTTACAAGGATAGGTGCACTGACATTTTTGCATCTCGAATTACTAGCCCAATAACCACACAGGCTCTTTGGCCTCAAATACACACACACACACACACACACACA
>ML779607.1:280593-297083 GCA_009831015.1 Picea engelmannii | reverse complement strand
AAAAAAAAAAAAAAAAAAAAAAAAATGATCTGATGCGCACTTCAAGGTAATCCTCGCACACTTACTCAGGTGCGCACAACACTATGGAATGTGTACACCCTCCCCTTAATGCGTAATCCATGCGTACTTACTCAGGTGTGCACAACACTATGGAATGTGCATGCTCTTTATTTGGAAAATAATCCTCGTGCATTGTTCATGTGCACGCAAAACTGAACCAAAACTTGATGCCAATGACTCACTAGCCTATATGTACATTTACATTTTCATTTACAATTGGGGTTCGGATTAGGGGTATTACATAGATAATGCTTCTGCAAGGATAGTTGGAAAAGGTATTGTTAGTCTTGATAATGGAAATACTAAGACACATAATGTCTTGTATGTTGAAGGGTTAAAGCATAATCTTCTAAGTGTCAGTCAAATGTGTGATCAAGGTTACAACCTCACATTTCATTCTAAAGGGTGTGAGATAAGGAAAGAAAATTCAGGAATATTAGCGGCAAATGAAAACATAACCTCAAGCGATGTATACATACCCGATGAATTAAAAGGAGAAAAATGTTATATGGGAGTGATATATTTCTCATCTTGTAAGTAAAGGGAAGCATAAGCTCAGGGGGGTCATCCCTTTACCATTGATGTCAAAGGGGAAGAATTTGTAGAAAGAGGAAGAATTGCAGACATGAGGAAATTTGCAGACAAAGGAAGAGTTGCAGACACAAGGATAGTTGCAGATAGAGGAAGAGTTGCAGACACGAGGAAAGTTGTTGACCGGGGAAGTATCATAATTGAATAAGGGTTTCCATCAATGACAAAGGGGGATGTTTTTGGAATATTGTTGACAATGATTCCAAAGACATGGGAAGACTACATATGTCCAAGATAAAGATTGCAATATGGAGATTGTTGGAAACATTGTTTTTGGATTTTTGATGCTTAGTTTGGATACCCTATCTTTGAAGGAATTTTTACTCTAGATACCTAGCCATCAATGACAAAGGGGGAGATTGTTGGAAATATTGTCGTCATTGATGTCAAAGGTAGGGGGAGACTACATATGTCCAAGATAAAGATTGCAAGATGGAGATTGTTGGAAACATTGTTTTTGGATTTTTGATTCTCAATTTGGATACCCTATCTTTGAAGGAATTTTTATCCTAGATACCTAACTCAAATTGGAGCATAGGTTATATGGTTGGAAATATTATTTTGAGACCTTTCCAAAATTTTATGGAATTCCCTCTAATTCTCTAGGAATGAGGAGATATGAATTTTTATGTTCGACAACCCAACCAAGAAATTTAGGTTGGCTCAACTAGTATTTACAGGTCGGCCGTAAAAGTGAGGATACAAATAATATAAACACATGATAGATGTGTGCATTTGAAGAGTATCCAATAAAGATATCAAGTCTGTGGCGCACATAAGAGATCTAAGGTGCGCTAAAGGAGCTAGGGTGTATTTTTGGGATCTAAGGGCATGTAAGAGAAGTATGAGGGTTTTTTCCTGGCATTTTCTTGTCCTTAAAGTGCACTATGAATGATTGAAGGTTTGTGATGTTGCAAAGTCTGTTGTTACGAGGTTGTGATGTTGTAGTGTGGGATCATATTCTCAAAAAAATGTTATGAGGCTCGCTAGGGAATGAAGACTAAATGTGACTAGGGTTTGAAGCTACGTCTGAAGTATGAAGCATGCAGGTGCAGTCATAAGTATTATGTGTATGAAGATCTTGGATTGGTGTCTATATAGGTCTTACCGAGTTGGTGCTTAGCTGAGGAGATTGGTGTCTCCACTAGGTTGGTGCATACACAATATATTACTGAGTTAGTGCTCAAGTGAGAAGAATGGTGTCTCCAGTAGGTTTGTGCCTACACAATATCTTGTTGAGTTGATGATCAGGTGAGGGTATTGGTGTCTTCAGAAGGTTGGTGGCTACAAATATTGTAACAATAGGTTGGTGCTTACAGGTGTTGTTGAGTTGGTGCTTAGTTGAATATATTGGTGTCTCTAGTCGGTTGGTGCCTACATATTGTTGAGTTACTGCTCAGTAAAGGAGATTGGTGTCTCCATTAGGTTGGTGCTTACAATATTTGTAACAATAGGTTTGTGGCTACATGAATTTATAAATACAAGTCTTATGGTTTTCTCCTGATTGGGTTTCCATGTTAAACTCTATGCATTGTGATTTGAGTTTATATGTGATTATTATTTCTCATCTAATGAATGATGAATGGTTAAATAAAGTAAAAAGAATCTTATATTGATTCACCCCCCCCCCCCCTTTTNTAGTATAAGCATAAGTTCAACAAAATGTCATTGAAAATTAAGTGTGAACTTTGGATTTTTAAAGTGCAAAAACTGGTTTTGAATGTGCAAATATTGGATTCCAAAATTCTAAAATTGGAATTGATATTCAAAATTTTAGAAACGATATTTGTGAAATTGGGGATTATAAAGTGAAAAGTTAGTTTTTGATGTAGCAATATTAGATTCCAAAAGTGAAAAATCAGATTTCGAAAATGAAAATATCAAATTCAATTTTGCAATTTTGGAATCCAATATTGGCACATTTGGAACTGGATTTTGCACTTTAGAAACCACAATTTTGGACTTTGGAAAGACTGTTTTTAGCTTGTCTCAAAAGGGGCTTAGAATGGAATTAGTCTAAATTTAATGAAATCATAATTACTTCTTGATACCTCATCAACAAATTATCAAATTATCATTTTTGTTGGATATAATAGCTATCATAAGAAATCTATGATTGTTAGTTGTTATATTTTTGCTTCATGACTAGCAAAAAAAAAACTTTTTATTGGCATTGATTAATCTCTTGGCTTGGTTGATAAATACCAAAGCAATCCTCTCCTTACATTGACTATATTTGACTAGATACCACTTCCATCTCTAACACTTTGATATTTTTTTTTCTCTACTTAAGAATACCGTATATATGCACCAAATATAAGATGCATAAAAGATAATGTCTCCCAAAGACAATCTCACATACATCCTAAGGAGTCATATCACACTCAAATTCATCCACATACCTTTCAAATATCAAAAATTTGAACCTAAACTTCTTAGTGGTATGTAGTTCAACATTCTTATATAATCATCTTAAAGGATAGACATTTGGATGTTCAATGTATTCAATAACAACATTTGTAACACAAAATCACATATAATATTGGCCTAAATCATTGAATAAAATTGATTGTTAACTAAGATATTCTTTACCTTTACTCTAATGGGGAAGAGATTATCAATTTTAGGTTCCATATCCTCATCATTGGGTGTCCCACTCACTAACTCCTAAGTAGCATAGTCTATGCTTGAGCTAGACTTTGCAAGTTATTGAATCTTTGTCAATTAATACTCTTCCTTGTGAGTATTCTTAGTCACCAATAAATTCTTACCTCACTTGTTCTTGGGTATGAATTTCAAGTGTAGTTCCCAACTCCGATCCTAAGTGTTCCCCTTATTTGATCAAAGATCACATATCTTTGGTGGTGTCATATCTCCTTCCTTCCATTCAATGCTATTTGCATCGTTATTTCCTCCTATCTTGTTGTGAGTTGATTCTTTGGAGCTAGTCGAAGAGCCTTATTAGGAATTATCCTCACTCATCGAATTCTTCTTGCCTCAACCTTCAAGGCACATGGATTTTTCACTAACCTTGTTAGTCCATAAATGGAAGGATTATATCCTATCCACCTCACCAACATAGAAACCTCTAAAAAACAACTATAATTTCTCTTTAGATGATATAAACTCGACCAACCAAGACACAAGTCATGTCAGTCCAAAGACTGGCCAGTTGAATGCTTTGATGGTTGGGTCGACCAAATGAAATCCCAATTGACTACTCCAACAGTCGGGTTGACCATATGAAAGTCTGGTCAACCACCCAGAAGTTGAATTAGCCAAAGGATAGATGAGTTGACCGAGAAAAAGGCAAGTCGATTCGAACATAGGGTGGAACTAGTTGACTATAAAATAATCGAATGGGGAAAAGACAAGTTGAGGTCAAATAGAGGGTGGAACTAGTCGATCGGGGAAAATGCAAGTCAAGTCAAACAAAGGGAATAACTAGTCGAATGGGAAATAGTCAACCGACGAGGAAACCAAACGCTCAACATACAGATTTGATCAACCAACAATGGAGATAAATGCACATGGGGAAAATTTGATATTCAACAACAAATAAAAATGTTTAGAGGGAAATTCTGGTAGCCCATGATAGATTAAAATGTCTAGGGAAATAATAAATGTGAAGACAACACTAGATTTCAAAGTATGGTCTGCGTATGACTTGTGGGAAAAGGAATACACCCCAATAATGTTGAGAACATGCAGCACAACCTACGGAAAAAGTGTGGACACCGATTATTAGTGAAATCGACTCTAGGAGTGAGAGAAAATCCCCAACATCTCTTAAAAGGAAATTGGAAACCCCGAGTAAATAAAAATATCTCTGGAAGGAGGACCATCGATTTACAACTTCAAAATGAATGTGTGGCCATGGTTAAAGAGAGGTTGGTTTGGATTATGTTCTCATGGGAACCGTATCTATGTAAAATGAGCTCAAATAATAAATGGCATGTATTTCTCTTTGCTAAACAATACACAAACAACCATTAAATTATAGTGCACACCATTTACCATTCATAGACAATGCATCCACATACAATAAAAAAACATAAACTCATAATTTATCCTAGAAAACCAAATGGGAAAACCAACATTCTTTTGGCTTCAACCAAGCTCTTTATTATTTAGCAATGGGCAAATTACAGGCTCTCTGGTTCATCTCTATGCTCCTTAGTGATATCTGGGCAGCCTCTTCATATCATTCACAGCCAAAGAACCCATTTGTCATTGTGATGATATAGGAGACTAAGTCGACTGAGAAGATAGATGGAAGGTCAGGTGTCCCCAATACTTTAGATTCTCTCCAGTCCATTTCTCCTTCTTTTGTTTATTTGTTTGTATTTTCTCCCAGGTGGAAAAGGTCTCATGAAAGTCTCATTATTTCTTTACGTGCAACAATATACTGCCCAAATTTACATACATTACATACAAAAGTGGACATCAATCATGATGGCATGGGGCCCTTCACACCAAAAAAATGATCTCTTTCATCGTCCATAGCCTTAAACTTTGCTCAAGATGATCATCCTAGAGCCTATGTTGATAGCCAATTGTTCTTGTTGGATCCAATTCATATCACTATTGATGGATCACACTTAAAAGGGAAATCCATTTTGTAAATAAAACTGTAAGTCTCCAATGTACTTCACAAGCACACAAGTTTCATCTTATGTTCTACCCATCTAATTCGCCTATTATTAGAACACAATAATGCAATCTTGCACATTATGGAATTCCCTAATAATAAGTACCACCATTGAATGTATTATTTACATTCATATCCTAAGGGGTAGATCTACTTCTTCAATAGCTTCTTAAATTGTACTCATTGGTTGTTTTCCTTTACATAACCTCTAACAATAGGTTTCTCAATATAGTAGGGAATGCATTATTATCTTTAATTTGACAAAGTATGACTTCTTCTATATAGTAAAACGATTGTGGATAAAGTAGGCTTCCAACCATCACAACTAGTTACTGATTTTCTAAACATCCACCATACCAACATATGGAGGCATGTCATGTTTGGCTTCTAGACTAAAATGTGTTAAAAACAGTTTATCTTCACTTATTCAAGGTGGAAGGGTTCTTACATATCTTCTTAATCATCATCAAGTCCTTTGCTACATTCCAAACTCATCATAACGACCCATAGTTAATTCACCAATCTTTACATATTCTCTATGCTTTACTTCATTATGGACAAGTGAGCTTGGAATTCATGATTATTTGTTTTATACACTTTTTCAATGTCACACTTCTCCTTTATTCATAGTCCTCTTGGCTCTCGATGAGTTTCTAAGGGTCGTAGTAGAGGTTCTCTTATTGTTGTAAATTGTTGTTAAATTTGTGCTTTACATAAACTTCAACAATGGTTGATTTATTAGTCCCTTCTTGGCCAAGGACTCTAACATTCGGTTATGTAGTCAAACTACGCTGACCTTACATTATTTGCGATAAATTTACCATGATATCTAAAGTTTCCTTGAAATTCCATTTTTAATTGGATCTATTATGAAAACAAATTACTTTTTCTATTTATTAAATTTTGTAAATAATTTCTTATTCATTCTGAGCTTTTTGATTTGACTTAATTGCCTTGGTGTATGGGACTTGTTTTTTTTTTAATTTTCATAATTAAAAATTGATTTAAAAAAAAAAAAATTTGACTGGGCATTTTGGCTAGCAAGCTGTCAGACTGGTGACACAAGGTGGACTACAACAGTCATGATCTGAACAATAATGAATAATGATGCAGTTGAGAAAGGCTCTAATCAATAATGAAAAATAATGAATAATAGTGCACTCGAGGTTCTCACCACACTGCATTTGGAAACATGATCAGTTGATGCATGTATCGTGGTGATCTGCATACACACTAGAGCCTATCGATTAAATTGTACCCGACCTATCCATTGATTCAGTAAACTCTTTTGATTCGGTTCCTGCAATTTCCTTGAGTTCGGTGGAGCCATCATAGCCCAAATGTTCAAATTATGAGTGGAGGCAAAAAAATGAGCCTAATCTGAAGCAATGAATAACTGACATCGCCTTAGCTCTATGCATTTTTCACCTTAGCTCTGTAAATATCTTGTAATGTTTGGTAACTCTCACTCCCTATGTAGGTAACAATTATGTAATCCCCATGCAAGTAGGTAACTATTATGTATATTGCAAGAGGAAATAAATCGTGTTTGCAGTAGAAATATAAATATATATGTACATGTAAATATTATGGATATTGTAGTGGAAATAAATTACCACACAGTTCAGTTTGCCACACAAACCTGATTTCTTGTCAGACTGGTCTTCCTAGCCAACATAAGCTTATCTGCATCCGAATGATATTTGAAAAGTAATTTTTGTGAGGGTATTAGTTAACAAGAGAAATGCAGTCAAATTCAAGTGCTCTTTCTGTAATCTGAAGTCTCGAATCATAAGCAGAGCCGATTTTCCAATTAACATGCATCAAATTGCATCCAGGCTGCCACACCCAACTCCCCTCGACACCACCGGTAAGGAACAACAATGAATCGTCCCTAGCGTGCCCTTTTAATAAATTAGTGTTCACAATACTCTAAATTGCACTGTATTTTCACAGACTCATACTATACCATCTCCATTGTCCTACCTGCATTGCACACAATATTCGTCTAGATTGCATGATTTCATTAGGCCATTTAAGTAATTTGTAACATTTTTTTTAATTATTTTATTTTTGGTGGGATTCTAATGTTATTTTTTATGATTATGAGAATAGTTCACAAGTCAAGTAGAGTGATATGAACCATGGTTACTCACCAGGGAAACTTCAACAACAAAAATGTATGTTTGGCCTCCTTGATACAAAAACTAGACAACAAGATAGTCCAGATAGTGATTGCTTTTGTCTACTTTGATAGACATATTTTTCCCCCGATACTTGCATGGGATGTTGTAACGATATTTATGCCATAAAAAAATATATAAATATTCACACTATAACAATATTCAAGCCATAAACAAATATATAAATATTCACACTGGTAATTGCCAATACCATCAAGCTTATGTTTTTTTTGTGGTTTTTGATCTGGTGCTCACCATTTATACTCCATGTCCAGGCCAACCCCCATGTTTAAAAGTTGGTTAGTTTTATTGGGGTGATCCAAGCTCTTGAACGTGGGAGAGTATACGAAAAAAAACGTCCTATTATCTTCTGTGAAGTTTGTAACGAGAACTTTTACCCCCGATTTGGTGTAAATTGTTGAATCTGTGCATCTTACTACTTACGGATTGAGAAATTGTTTGAACAACCATGCTTGGATAACACTGATCGTGAGTTGAGGAAGGCATTTCTGAGGCAATTTTCGAATATCCATGCCCGGATAACATTGATCGTGTGTTCAGGAAGGCCTTTTTGAGGCCTCCAAGCTTCTTTCTCACCTATCATTCTAACCTGCTGGAACACACACTAGGTTTCTCTCCCTTGGTTGTGCCATTGATTTCCATCTACACCCCTAGTGGGCATGGCTGAGACATGCGTGGAGACTTTCCTTCTAACAAAGTAGCTGACCATGAATATAATAATGTACCTAGTTGTGTCATTCAACTAACAGAATGGGGCTTACACCCACCCTACCCATATTTTTGTTATTGATCTCTTGAAAGAGAAATTACTCTATTGTTTTGTGTTTTTATTTATAGAAATTTTCAACAATTTATTAAGAGAAGTTTTGTTTTGGTTTTCTTTAGTTGTATAAGGCTAGTTGTAACATAATTTTCAGACATTGGGGAAAGAGTCACATAAAATCTACTCTAATTGTTACAACTAACCCGTATTGTGAGTAATAAGATTAATACCACCATTTCAACTATCATGCTGAGAAGATCTATATGATTCTCTCCAACCTTCAGTGTAATCGAATTCTCAAATGTAAACCCACTTATTGAATAATTTCCTATACGAGTTCTTGCAAAAAATCACACCATGTTTATAATTTGTTTTTTATTACCTCGAGAGAATCCAAAGAACTAGAATCCAAAATGGCCTTAAACCCATTTGATTTCTAGAAAAATATTCACACCTATTTGATTCCAAATCAGAATCATTTGACCCAATTGATTTTGGTTGGTCGTGCCCCCAAAAATCCAACAGATATGAAAAAGCTCACCAAAAGAGCTCTCACTATGTCCTAGGATTTAGCAAGCACGACATGACAAGAATATCCAACAAATACAATAGACATAGGATTCCAATGGTGACGACAAGAAGCACACACAATCAACTTATAATTCATTTTTCTCATATTCCGAAGTTCATACTGTCATTTACTTCCCACACAAATAGTAAAGAGAAAATGAATTTGAACTACATCTGATAAAATTAGACAACTAAGAATGAATGGTGAATGGATTTTACAAATCTAGAAAAACTATTGAGTAAAAGAACTAGGGACAACGCAGCCTGTATAGCATCCATTCAAGTGATAAATTGATAACTTGGCTCTAAACTTAAGAATTTCTCCAACTATGCCTAGTCTCTCTTCTGAGCTTCAGGGTTCAACACTATTTTTTTCATAATCACACCAGTTTTTCCATAATCCAGTCCTTAAGTAGAGCCGTCGTGTCTGCCTCCACTCGCTATCCATGCAGCCACAAGCAAAGTCATCTTGTTTGCCTCCTTGTGCTACTTATGAAACCAAAAATATTACAAGTGACTTACCTTTTAACAAATTATTAATTTTTATTCATTTTTTTCTAAAAACTACAATTCTCTATCTCTTCAGTCAAAACGACCTCTTTGGTGATGCAGATAAATGGATCCCAACCTGAATTTCGGATCTAGTAGAAATTATGTGGTGTCGAGATCACAAAACAAATAAATCTGACCTCTGTACCCATTTATCACTCTGGTGAGTTCTTCGATCCCCATCTATATATCAATTTGCTTCTTTCCCTTTCTTTATCAAAAGAAGCTATCATACTCACTACTATAAAGACCCATACAATATGGATGAAATGTGTGGTGATTTGTAAAAAATACATTAAAAAATATATAACGATCTCTAAAAAAGACATCAAAAAATAATTTTAATTTTTTAAAACTCAAATTAACATAAGAGGTTGGCATGAACGACAACCCGAGTTCACAGAACAATTAGAGAGATTACTCACTCTTTTTTGCAAAGATGGGATTTTCTCATTTTCAAGAAAAGGACAACCCTCAAGATGAAACCAAGCTGCTAAAACAATATATTTAGTTTATATCATTGCAACTTGTAACATTCATTCTACCTTCATATTTTAAGGGACAGGTTTGTATGTAATATTGTTTTCAATGGTTTGTTTTCTCAATGTGGTATTTATCTAATGAATATATATCCATTATTAATCCGAGTAGCGTAGTGTGCCCATTCTTAGCCTAAATAATACTCGACTAGCTAGTCTCCAAAGAAGGATAATGCTTTTCAAATGCTCAAAACTACTACCTAAAAGTCGCATGTATTTATTATATTACCAATAACCATTGGAGATGTTGATATATAGACTCTTTATCTTTCCTATTTAGCCCGACAAAAATATAAATGAGTCTCAAGCTTTCATTCTCATATGCCAGACCTATTAAAGGCATGGAAATTTTCTAATTCATTTTTGTTTAACGTTCTGCTTTTAATCCCATCTCTCAGCATTCCTGCAAACTATATTGACTCGTAGTTGATTATGTAACACTTCAACTTCAAGTGTAACATCGATTCATCTTCCTTATTATGAGTTCAAAACTATTAGGAATCACACTTGTTGCAATATATCAATTGCATACCATATTATTATCATTCAATTTACATATCCATTTATTACTATATATGTACATATACATAACAATATATAATGCAATATACTAATATGGCATACTAACATACCATATCACTATATATATATATATATATATATATATATATATATATATATATATATATATATACACACACACACACACACACACAACAATATGTAATGCAATATACTAATATGGCATACTAACATACCATATCGCTATTATATATATATACATACACACACATGACGTCTCATTGGCCTCAACATGTGTTATGTTTTAAGAAGGACCCATTGTCACTCTTCCTTCGTGTTGGTGTATCCCACTTGGTAATTCTTTCCTAGTTTTGTTCAGATCCTTCCCTCCGACCTAGCCAAGATAAATCCTCTTGATCGTACCAAGAGAAAAGTGTTGGATATGTGTTGAATCCAAGTCATTGGATTAGGGTTTTGGATGCTGTTGGCTCCTATATGTATATTGTATTGTAAACAATGTATGGTGTGAATTAATATAGAATATGATGGTTTTACCGGTATGGGTTTCCAGGGGGGAAATATCATTGTAATGTGTGTATTTTCCATTGTATCTTTTCTGTTCTTTTATTGAAAATATTTTTGCAGTAAAATATTGTACAAGGTTAAAATCTATAATTGGTATCAGAGAAATTATTGGCTTTAGGGGGACTCATTTGTGGTCAAGGGTTTGGATCAGGACTGTGATAAGCCTTGTTACAGTGGGAGATCTGCGATATTGATTCTTTAGGTGAAGAGAAATGGTGAACAGCTCGAAAATAGAGATCGAGAAATTTAATGGAAATTTTTTTGAGCTGTGGAAGATATGTTGGTAGACAGAGATCAGTGGGTCATGGTGGATCCAGGTACTTCACCTACAGGAATGTTGGTAGATGACTAGAAAAAGTTGGATTGGAAGGCAAAGAGCGCAATCCGATTGTGTCTCTTAGATTCTAATATTACTGAATGTGTCAGGGGAATCTACAACCAAGGAGTTATGGGATAATTTGGGGAACTTGTATTAGTCTAAGTCCCTAGTAAATAAATTATTCTGACGAAAAAAGTTGTATAACCCGAGGATGAGAGATGGAGACTCGGTGAAAGAGAATCTGAACACCTTCAATACTGTGGTAAGTCAGTTGTTATCTGTTGAGATTAAAATTTCAGATGAATATAAGTGTATCAATTTACTTTTCTCTTTACCAGACTTGTGGGATAGTCTGGTTGTGGCCATAGGTAGTAATACAACAACCTTGAGTTTCGATGATGTGGTCTCATCCTTGTTATTGGAGGAGATGAGACGAAAGAACATGGAAGGATAAATCACAGATGCATTATTTGCAAGAGGACGCTCCCATGATAGAAATATATCTAAGTCCTCAAGTGGGACATCTAATTCTAAGGATAGATCTAAATCTCTCAAAAATTTTGTAAAGGTATGTTGGAGATGTGGAAAAGAAGGGAACTTCAAGAAGCAATGTAGATCCAAAAGCCTTGAGAAAGTGAATGGATTTGAAGGTGCTCCCTCTAGAGAAGAAAAGACCTCGAAGGAAGAAGGAGGGGATGTGTACTTGGATTCTTCAAGCACACATGTAGATCATGAGGCATGGTTGGTTTACTCAGGTGCATCCTTTCATATGACTCCCCATAGGGATTGGTTCTATGAATATGAAAGGTATAATGGTGGTAATGTTTTCCTAAGTGATGAATTGACAACCAGAATCATAAGACGAGGAAAGTCAAGTTGAGGCTCATAGATGGAAGGATTAGAACACTTCTTGGAGTTCTGCACATGCCAGGATTGGCCAGAAATTTGATTTTTGTAAGCAAAATGGATGATGTAGGGGTAAAAGCGGTATTTGAAAAAGAAACCTGCAGGATGGTTTGAGGAGAAATGGTGTTGCTGAAGGGAGTTTGGATTGGAAATTTGTATAAGATGCAAGGAATTACTATTAGGGATGGGTGTAATAGTTCCATTGCTTCTGATATTGGAGCATAAGAAGAAAAAACTCATACAATCTCTAGAGAAAAGGTTATGTTGTGGCATCAAATACTAAGGCATATCAGAGAGAAGGGTCTTCGACTACTACACGACAAAGGTATGATTGAATGTATGTATAACTACTCACTATATTTTGATTTATATGAACATTGTGTATCTGGGAAGTAGAATCAGGTAAGATTCCCCTCTGGTGCAACGAGGGTAGAAGGAATTTTACAACTAGTTCACAGTTATGTGCTTGGACCTGTGTTGATTCCATCATTGGGGAAATCTGTGTACTATTTCTCATTTATATATGAATTCTCAAGGAATACTTGGATATATTTCCTTAGGAAGAAATCTGAAGTCTTTGACAAGTTTAAATAGTTTAAGGCTCTTGTTGAGAATCAAACAAAGACAAGAATCAAGGTGTTGAGATTGATAATGGTGGAGAGTTTTGTGGGAATGAATTTGAAGAATTATGCAAGAAGTGTGCCATAGAAATGAAGAATAATAATCCATATACACCTCAACTTAATGAAGTTGCAGAAAGGATGAACATGATGCTGATGGAAAAATCAAGGTGCATGCTCAGTGGTGCTAGGTTAGGGAAATAATTTTGGGTAGAGGCAGTGGGTACTGCATGTTACCTGGTCAATAGATCACCCTCGTCAACATTGGATGACAAGACCCCACAAGAGGTATGGAATGGTAAGAAACCTTCTCTCACACATCTCAAGGTATTTGGATGTGAGGCCTATGTTCATGTTCCAAAGGAAAACATAAGTAAGCTAGACAAGGAGGCTGAAAAGTGTATCTTTATTTGGTATAAAGATGGTCTTAAAGGTTATAAGATTTGGAACCCAAAAACTAAGAAGGTTGTGTATAATCAAGATGTGGTATTTAGAGAAATGAAGGATGTTGTCAAACAAGAAGTCCTACCAAGTAAGGAAGAACCAAATAAAATAGAGTTTGAGCCAAAGGATGATGAATCAAACTCTATAGAATAACAAGAATTAGAAGAAGAAGATATTCATACTCCAGTATTGATGAGATCGGTGCGGGAAAAAAGGCTACCAGAAAGTTATACTCCATATGATTTCCATTCAAATTTTTCTTTGTCTAATACTGATTATGATCCTAGAACTCTTAGGGAGGCAATGGATTCATAGGATGGAAAAATCTGGAAAAAGGCCATGGTTGAAGAAATGGAAACGTTGGATAAGAATGAGTCTTGGGATCTAGTGGAGTTGTCGACCGGAAGAAATCCCATTGGCAACAAATGGATATTTAAAAAGAAGTTGAATGCCGGAGGAAAAGTGGATAAATGCAAATCTCGGTTAGTAGCAAAGAGTTATTCCCGGGTTGAGGGAATTTATTTTGGTGAGATCATTTCCCCTATTGCCAAGTTAACTTCTATTATATTTCTGTTATATGTTGTTGCTGCATTTTTTTTTGAAGTAGAACATATGGATGTGAAGACAACATTCCTACATGGGGATCTGGAAGAAGAAATCTGCCTGAAGTAGCCATAAGGATTTGTTGTGAAGGGAAAGGAGTTGGTATGCAAGTTGAAAAAGTCCATGTATGGTTTAAAACAATCACCAAGGATGAGGTATCACAAATTTGATGCTTATATGTTGGGACTTGGCTTCACAAGAAGCAAAGAGGATCAATGTGTGTTTTAAATTAATTGGTGATCATTTTATTTATTTGGTCTTGTATGTGGATGACATGTTGTTGATAGGAAACAACAAAAAGATTATCCAAGATGTGAAAACTCAATTGCCCTCTAAATTTGACATGAAGGATCTTGGTGTTGCAAATTTCATTTTGGGCATGTAAATTAAAAGAGATTGGAAAAATAGGAAACTCTGGTTAAATTAGAGAAAATATGTGGAGACAATATTACAGAGGTTTAATATGAAAGAATGTAAACCGATAAGGGTCCCTATTCATGTAGGTGTAAAGTTATCTATGGATCAGTGTCCCAAGACACAAGAAGAGGATGAGGACATGTCTTGTGTTCCATATGCGAGTGCGGTTGGTAGTTTGATGTATGTAATGGTTTGTACTAGACTGGACATTGTACATGCAATGGGAGTTTTGAGAAGGTATACGTCAAAACCAGGGAAGGTGCATTAGACATCAATAAAGATGGTTTTTCAGGTATTTGTGTGGCACTGCTAGCTATGGAGATTACTACCAAGGAAGACCAGAATTGGTCAGAGTGTTGGACATACGTGGATTTATGGATGCATAATAGGCCGAAGATCTGGATCGTAGGAGATCTACAAGTGGGTATGTGTTTAACCTGTTTGGAGGAGAAATAAGTTGGATGAGCAAAAGATAGTATGTAGTGGAACTTTCAAGTACAAAAGTTGAATACATGGCAACCACTCATGTAAGAAAGGAAGCAGTATGGTTACAAAGATTGTGTTCAGGTATTGGGTTGGTACAACAAGCTATAAGGATAGATTTTGACAGTCAAAGTGCAATTTTTCTGGCGAATAACCCAACTTATCATTCAAATACAAAGCATATTGATGTTCAATATCACTTTGTGAGAGACATGGTTGAAGAAAAGAAGGTGTTGCTGATAAATGTGGACACTTTGAAGAATGTTGCAGATTCATTAACACAATCTGTGACCACTGAGAAGTTCTCTTGGTGTAGAGGATCTATGGGCATTGTTTCCATGGATTGTTGACTATGTAACCCTGTAACCCCATGTATGCAAAGAAACACTACTACATATGGGCGGATTATTCCATGAATTTTTTCCACGTTTCCATTAGTTTCATCTTTTTTTTAAATAGGGCAGGATTTTCGTGGATATTTCCACGAAAGTTCATCGCAATATCCACAAATAGGTTATTTTAACTGGGTCGGGTTTTTCTTCGCTATTGCCACGGAAGTTCATGGCAATAGCGACGCAAATTTTGCCTATCTCAGTGGTCGGTGTTAACGACTAGTTGACTATTTGATCTATATATACTTGACTTTAAGAGACTTTGTGACACAATTGATATGGCTACGACACTGTTCTTGGATTTTGTTTGAGCTGTTTATTTTTTCCGTCACCAACCGGTTGAACAAATCCAATTCTCTAACTACATAGCTCGGATTTTGAACTTGCAAGGTTAGTATGTTTTTATTTATTGATGTACTCATTTAACTTGTAAATTTTTGTTCAAATGTCTAAATTTCATGTAGCTTGTTTTTTCCTTGATAATATATTATATGTGTAGTACCATATTTCATGTCTTTGGTTTTGGATCTAGTTAGTATATTCTATGGAAAAGGGTATGTGGATTCCATAATATTCTAGGTTTATGGAATCCACATGCCCTTTTCCCTTCAATTGTAGCTATAACGTCTCTCTCTTTTCATTGATAAAGATATGGAATTGCTCTTGAAACTCAACCCTGATCAGTGAAATGATAGTAATCGATTGTCATTTTCTTCTCTCTTTTATTTTTAAGAACTAACAAAAAAACACCAACAAAGCTTGATTGAAGCTTTGATACCACTTGTTACATCCCTAGTACCCAAATGGGATCACGCTTGCATAAATTGAAAATAATATAACAGTGACAATAATGGTTGGGATACTTGCACACCTAATGGTTGGCTAGCACTTAGTAATTCAATTAAATGAAGGAATAAATCTCCATGAATAAAATCTTGAAGTTGATTGTTATATTGATAAATGATAAGTTATGGTATATCTAAGATAGGGAGGAAACTCATGTTTATAACACTAAGATACATAAACACTAACCCTAAACGTATGTTAGGTATATATGTTGTTATTATATAAAGAAAACATTTGTACACATATGACCTTATTATAAAGATGTTATCTATGTCGTGATTAAGCACATAACAATCACTTTTAACTAACCACCTTCAACCATCTTAGCTTATGGTTAGCCACCTTTAACTTTCTTGGCTTATGACTAAGCACCTTTAACAAATGAACTTATGATTATATACCATAGTCTTCCAATATAAATAAAGT
>ML779607.1:263329-275546 GCA_009831015.1 Picea engelmannii | reverse complement strand
TGACATGGAATGGGACAACACATGTACCTTCTTAATTTTCTTCCTTCACTTGATGTGGGCCTGGTCATTCCTAGCCTTGAATTGAAAGTTGCCCCTAGTCTTAGTCATCACCCTTCATGACAGTTGTCACCCAATGATCATTATATCACAATGTTGGAGGCATATCGACATTAGGATCATGAGGCTTTATAACCCTACAGTAACAAGAGACATTAATTGAAATTTGACTAGATTGAAAGGTGTGTGCAATTGAAAATACAAACAACCCAAAACTAAAAGGGATCAATACACTAACTGTCAATGAGAGGTGATCTTGCCGTGGTGTGTAGGAATAGGCATAACACCTTAAAAATTATCATTCTCCAAATATCTTATACAAATTTTACAAGGAAATTGTACTAGGACTAGACACAGGCAACAATGACTTGTGAATGGGGCCAACGTTGAAATTTTTTCAAACTGTTTTTGAATGCGTTGAAATTTGACATGGATAGACTATTCACATGCATTAACGATATGAGAGGGTTTTTGGACTCAAATTTGACTCACACGCCCACTTTCTTCCATCATCAATTCATCATGTAAACCATAAACCCTAATTTAGTGGAGTCATCGATTTGTCGGGTTTTAGTGTTCCCAGTGAATGGATGCAATGTTTTTGACATGGAATGGGACAACACATGTACCTTGAAAATTTTCTTCCTTCACTTGATGTGGGCCTGGTCATTCCTAGCCTTGAATTGAAAGTTTCCCCTAGTCTTAGTCATCACTCTTCATGACAGTTGTCACCCAATGATCATTAGATCACAAGGTTGGAGGCATATGGGCATTGGGATCATGAGGCTTTATTGATTTTCTATGGCATGCATTAGGATCATGTTAGCTCCTTTAGTTACAAATATCATTGAAAAGGTTGTCCAACATGCAACTACAGAGCCTAATAGAGAGCAGTATCCATCATAAAAAGAGGATAAACATAAGGGTTTCTGGACTCAACTATGAGTCAAATAAACAATTCGACAATCAAATATTCTTTGGTTATTCTATCAAAATCCAACAATAAGGTGCGCCTTCTCATGTACTTGATCTTGCTTATAACTAACATGTGGATGGGGCCAACGTTGAAAGTTTTTTAATTTGTGCTTGTAAGGACTGGAATTTAACATGGTTAGATTAGATACATACAATGACAGTATGGGATGATTTCCAAACTCAAACATGACTCACATAATCAATTCCACAATCAAACAACAATCCTATAAAATAATTAATGTGAATGGGGAAGACAATGACAGTATGGAAGGGTTAGACTAGACACATACAATGATGACCAAACCATTAAGGCCTATGTAGAAGCTAAATCCCAAGAAACCAATTAATCTAAATCCCAAGCAACTAAGTATGCAAACGAGTTGGTGAGGTGAGGAGCCCAAAAACTTAATTTCAAATAAAGCACAAATAAAACACATGCATTATAGAACATGCACACACTTTATAAACATTTACATACTAATAGAGGTTAGGAATTAAATTTGTTAGTGGTGATAGTGATTATGATAAATGTTTATTATAGGGGTTAGGAGCTATAGGTTTTAATGGTTATAGTGGGTATACTTGTTAATGGTCATAGGAGTACAACCTGAGTGGGATTAATAGTAGTTAAATCCATTATGTGTTATAATGATTACATGTAATAAGGATTATAAGAGTTAAGGGATACTCATGATATGGGTTAAGTCTTATAAGATCATAGGCTATAGGTTAAGGGTTATATGGGTTAATAGTCACCAGGGTTAAGGTTTCCTAATATTACATGGGTTCGGTGTAATAGGAGTTGGAGATGTAAGGGATAATAGAGATAAATTTTTGGATATAAATGTTAAGAGGCATGAGGTTATAAATATCTTGATGTTAGGAGTTGTAAAATTTATGAGGGATAATGGTTGGGGGGTGGGATTTATGTTGGTTTTAGGTGTTATATAAGTTAGTTGAGATTATAGGTGTCATAAGGGTAGGGGTTTATAGGGGTGGATTAGTAGTTTTACTATTTATGGGTGATATGGGTTGTTAGGGTTAGTTAGAGGCTATATTGGTTATGAATTAAAGGTGATATTGATTAATATTGTTAGCAATTAGGGATTAGTTGTTAAGTTTTATTAATTATAATTGTTAGTTGCTAGGTGTTATAGGTTATATGGGTTATTGGTTTAGGGTTAAAGGTCATATAGGTTAAGAGTAGAGGGAGACAATGATTATAAGGGTTGGGGTTTAAATGAGTTAGGGATTAAATGTCTCGGGGGTTATGAGAATGGGATTATATATTATATAATATATCTCGGGGGCTATGAGGTTAGGGATTATATATATATATATATATATATATATATATAGACACACACACACACACACTTTATAAATTATATATATTAAAAAAAAAAAATCAAAATTAAACTCACTCTCGTGCTCATAGCTCATAGCTACACGCAGAGTAGAGAGGATCATGGGAGAAGGAGGGTGCACAAAGAAGGAGGGAACATGGGAGGAGGGCACATGTGAGGAGGTCGCACCATAGGAGGGCACACATAGAGGAGGGCACACACAGAGGAGGGCGCACGAGAGGATGGAACACACGAGGAGGGCACACATGAGGAGGGCACACTAGAGGAGGGCACACACAGAGGATGGCGCACAAGAGGAGGGCACATAGAAGGAGAGCACACTCAGAGGATAAATATGGTTTGACTTCTTTCTCCTATCACTTGAGTGTGCATGCTAATTATTTGATGAAATTCTTGATAGAAATATGTTTTGATGGAATGTAATGGTTGTAGGTATTTTTTCATAATGGGCTTGTAGAGTTAGCAATAGAGTTTTTTTGTTAGATGCAATGGAAGGGAATGATTTAAACTTTACAAACTTGATGGAGAAAAACTTGCCATAGGTAAGACATACATTATCCAAATGAAAAAAAACAAAAATCATCCATTTCCCCCTGTACTTACTACCTAGTAAATGACCTCAAGTAAACTTCTACGCTTCTCTCATCGATGCCTCTCCCATCAGAGTGGTCTCATCCACAAATTGCAAATGCATTATTTCTTCCACGCCTTCAGTCACCTTAAATCCTTGGATAATGCCTAGGTCTCCCTTCTTCATATATCTTCTTGGGCTATCAACAACAAACAAGAAGAAATATAGCCTTGTCTAAGCCCCCTACAGGCTGTGAAGAATATGGAGGGAAATCCAGACATAAGATGAAGCGGTGTAGAAACAAGACCACAACCACAGGGTCGCTAAAGCCAAATCTTTCTCTCATTTTCATTTTTCTATTTTCCCCAACTCCAGTCCACGAATAAATCATACGCATATGCAATCCAATTTTCTAAAAATAGAGTAGTTAGCCATGCTATAGTGATTTTTTTGGGCCATCACTATCTTGCCCAAAATTTGTCTCTCAGGGATGAACCTCCCTTGTCCCTCAGGGATTAGGGTAACCAATAAGAGTCTGAGCCTCTCCGTTTCATATATATAATTTGAGCTTGGTCATTATTTTGCAGAGAGTATTGCTAGTAAATTCTAACCTTGTACAATATTTACTGCAAACTGATATTTAGAAAAGAACAGAAAAGATACAATGGCAAATACAAAAATTACACACAGATTTTTCACCTGGAAACCCAAACCGAGAAAACCAACATATATTATATTCATACATTGTGTTACATTGTTTACAATACAATATACATATAGGAGCCAGTGGCATCCAAAACCCTAACCCAATGACCTGGATTAGTCCAAAACCCTAATTCCTTAACCGGAAATAGAAAACCATCGGAAAAAACCATGTGTCGAAAAACCACCTAAATATCATGTGGTCCCGGTAATATGTCGTCCCAGAAATATGTTGTCCTGGTAATATGTCGTCTTGGAAATATGTCGTCCTGGAAAAAAAAATTCGGGGGCGCTGCCCCCGAACCCCCACGTGGGGGGATCTTCCCCCCTGTGTTCTTGGCATAGATGCTTAGACACTACTACTCGTGCAAAGAATATAACACATACCCAACATTGCCTTGGGAGATAGGCCAGAACTTGTCCATGCAAGGAGATCGGATTAGGGCTAGGAAAGTGTTTTTCATGGCTTTCAGCATCTTCTCGGAGGATCTGGACTCTTCAACCACTTTCAATTAAGTCCTCTTTTCATGAGATTCCCTTTGCTTCATATCGAAGAACACTTTGTGGAGCTCTTCCATAGTGACCTGCTTGGTCAAGCTTGCACGGGAGGGAATGCAACTCAGAATGTTTCCCCCCTCACATGAGTTCACTCTGGCAGGTCGAGTGAAGAGATTTTAGAATTATTTTACTGCCTCATTGTGGAGAAGAGGGGGTGAGTCCATTTCCTAACCATTCCTCCAAGAGGTTGGCCTCAGTCACATTCGCTCGGGAGAGTTGCGAGTTTTCTTAAGGACATGAATCTCAAGTTCCACTGGCCAGTGGGCAGACCTTCAGTATATTGGAAAAACTAATGGATCCTAATTCACCCCCTCTTGATAGAAATCGATCAATTCTTTATGCTATATGAGCTTTCCCCAGGGAATTCGTATTCTTGATAAGCCCTAAATCTGCTCAGGTGGGTGGAAGGAATATAAGTAACCATCCTTTTGGATTGTTTGGATAGGGATGGGTTCTTTCAGCCTATTCATTTGATCTCCATTTCCTACTGATCTCTTTTTTCCTTTGTTTTGAATTCCTGTATGAATTGGGCATTGAGCTACTCAGATTGAACCTACTTTCTAAAGTCTATAAACAAAGCGAGTCTATCTCTTATGTACATATTAGCAAGTTGTACAAGAAGATCATCATACAGAAGAAGAGTCGCCAGAAGAAGATCTACCCTTAATCGAGAAAGAAGAGTGTGTTACCCTTAATTTATAAGCCAACAATCGATTTCACCTGTGAGCCAATCGAAACCAAGCCTTTTCCCAGACATTTCTTTAATCTTCTCACAACAAGATTGAGACCTAATTTTTTAAGATCGAGACCTAATTTATTTAATCCTATTTTCTATCACTCTAGAAACACAAACCATATTTCAAACCCTAATCCTTTAGACCATGTTACTAGACCAAGGCCTTCTCCTACTCACCTCAATACCATAAATTTACTAGCTCTTCATCCTCCATCCCAAACCAATGATGTCACTACCATTAAAATCACACACATTCAATGACAAATTTTCATGTATTAAAACAATAGGTTGGATCAATCTTCTTATATATCTTAAGACCCAGTCCCCCCCATAGAGCGCTCCCCTTCATCAAATCCAAATATTATTAGCTTACAAAAACCCAACACAAAATACCCCGAGATCCCTCCCCTCCATATCGTTACCTTACAAAACCCCAACATAAAATAATTGATGCAGTAATATTATGTTTTCCACGAGACTCTTCCAAGACACTATGATTGTGACATTTTTCCACTTGATTGTTCTAATTTGATCCTAGGTCTCCCATGCCAACAACAATGTCGAGATCTCTATGATGATAAAATTAATACATATACTCTCTTCAAATATGGAAAAGAATATAAATTAACCATTTCTACTATTTCTATTTCTCACCCTAGCACATTTCAACAACTTAAAACATGCATAAATGTATATCTTTACATGTTCTTCCTCCAATGGTTAAAACCACACAACTTATCTCACAATCCCTATATATTAGTCCTTATCCCAAACCATCCTTACTACCAATATCCTATAGTCCTCTCATTACAATACCCGAATGCTTATTTGTCCATTTTCCATGCCCCCCCCTCCATAACGTTACCCTATATACTCTCTCTTACATGAATTCCCCAATGCCCTATATTCAATCCTTTCTATGCATCAATCCCTTATAGTTGAAAGGCAAATATATTATCATCATTTGTTATTTCATTCTTAAGCATCATGTTCCTAGGCTCAATGCCCCATTAATAATTCTCATTTTTCAATGAGATCTAGTTCTTTTGGAATGTGCCCTATCATCGAGATCTATGTTAGAACTTACTTTCAACTATCTTCCTACTTCATTCTAGAATTGAAGTTGAAGTATTTCTTATGGTCCTCGCAGAGAATCCTCTTTCACTGAGACCAATCATCTCAAGCACTATTACATCTAGATCTCATGAAATTGTTAATAGGATCCCTAATAAAAGACATAAGCTCTCACTTTTACAAAGATATAGAGGACAAACGAATGGAGAACCCTTATATTCCTAGATTAGTAGCCTCACATTGCACTTCTAGATTTTCCCAGGCTCAAATATTTGTCCTTACAATAAAATATCTACAAGGAATCATTCAAACTTGGTGAACAAATCAATTTATAATTCTACATTTAACTTAATCTTCTACTTCCAAATGCATGACAAAGTCCATCAATACATGGAATCCATTGTGTGACACTATCACATAGCATTTTTATCCCCTATTCTATCTATAAAATATCATGTGCGAGTGGTTATAACTTCATCAAGCCTAGTACTACAATACATAGAAGTGTTCACACAACTACACATCCAACTCTAGATTCCATATCCATATTAGGTAATTATTCTCAAATTTAGTTTTGGATTATTGGTTGTTTTTTTTTTATTAAATTGATTTGTTTGAAAGAGTTTGCATTGACTAATCCTTTAACCATGCTTTACCAAGGTACCCTATTTTCTATCACTCTACTAACCCTAACCCTATTGCCAACGATAATCCTTGGAACCCTCTTACTAGACCAAGACCTTCTCCCACTCGGCCTCAAAACCGTAAATTCACTAGTTGTTCATCCTCCAAACCAAACCAAGGACGCAACTTCTAATAAAGTCACACATTATGTGACAGATTGTCATATATTCCAGATATATGAAATTCCAGGATCATGGATTTCCAAACTATCGATCCCCACTCGAACTTTTTGATAGGTCTCAAATCCAGTTCTCCACTGAGCATTGGGGGATATGCAAATATATGCAAATTTATGCAACTTATATGCAAATATATGCAACTTTATGCAACTTATATGAAACTATATGCAACTTTACGAAACAATGCAACTTATGCAACTATATGCAACTATATTGCAACTATATTGCAACAATTTTGTATGCAACTATATGCAGCTATGCAACATGCAACTTATGCAACTTAAGCAACTTTATGGAACTTATGCAACTTTATGCAACTTTATGAAACATGCAACTTTATGCAACAATGCAACTTATGCAACTTATGAAACTATGCAACTATATGCGACTTATGCAACTATATGCAACAATGCAACTATATGCAAATATGCAACTTATCCAACTATATGCAACTATGCAACTATATACAACTTTACACAACTTTACGCAACTTATGCAACTTTACACAACTTTATGCAACATGCAACTTTATGCAACATGCAACTTTATGCAACAATGCAACTATGCAACTATATGAAACTTATGCAATATGCAACTATATGCGACTTATGCAACTTATGCAACTATGCAACTATATGCGACTTATGCAACTATATGACAATTTCGTATGCAACTATATGCAAATATGGAACTATATGCAACTATGCAACTATATGGAACTATAAGAAACTTTATGCAAAAATGCAACTTATGCAACTATATGCAACTTTATGCAACTATATTGCAACTATATGCAACTATGCAACTATATGCAACCTTATGCAATAATGCAACTTATGCAACTATATGAAACTAGAGCCATGAACAATGCCTCAAAGTACCATACAATGGATTAAACAAAAACTCGATTATCTTGTAATATCTGTCACAACCAACCCCAACATTATTTCCAACTCGAACCTTTCCTCCATTCCCCACTAGCCACTAAAGGTGCTTTCCAAATATGTGAAATTCCAAGATCATGGATTTCCAAACTATTGATCCCCACTTGAACTCTTTGATGGGTCTCAAATCTAGTTCTCCACTGAGCGTTAGGGGATATGAAAATATATGCAACTTATATGCAACTTTATGCAACAATGCAACTTATAATTGCGATGGATAAGTGTGGCATTTTCAACTTTATGCAACTATATGCAACTGTGTTGGTACCAAAAACATATATTGGCATGATAACTTATCTTCTTGTTTTAACGAGTGTAGGTACCACCAAATATGTATCTATCAGATCTATCTTCCTCGAGTGATGATCAAGATATACTAAGAGAGGTTGAAAGTGAGACGTGTTGTACTAGATCTTCCAGTTCTAGATCAACTAGGTTGGAAAAGGTAAGGAAACAATTTCATATACGCATGAAATTTTTTATTGCCAACGAAGGGCCATGTAATTATGATGCTAAGAGAATAGGTAACATTGAGTTTCCCTTGAGGTATAAACATCTAGTGCAACGATGGGCACCTAAGGAGCTACCTGAAGTGGACACAGATTTCTTCATCGGTGGGAGGATGTATCACATTGCTCCTTCATCCTTACATGGATTAGGGTTATTTTCCATGGATGGCATAAAGGTCGGCTATGGAACTATAACTGAAATGATGGAGTATGTCGGACCATTATACAAATACAATCATTGGTTGATGTTGGTCCGATATACTCAAAGTATGCGGAGATACGAAGTTGCCACAAATTATATACAACTAGTAGATAACAATCAAAATAAAGGGGCAACTATGTATATTGATGGAAGGCCAAAAGCTACTGGAAACATTACGGGCTTTATAAATAGTACACGACCAGTGGCAACAACTAAGAAACCAAATTTCATATTTGAGGGACGCGAAGGAAATCGTATATTTGTATGTGCAACAAAAACAATAGTTCTAGGTGGAGAGTTTCTGATCAATTACAACTTAAATCGAATAGATGGAGGGGGTGAGACTATGGGGGTAAATATCTTACATACCATTCAAATCAACCTTTGATCAATCATTGTTACAATTTATTGCTGCAATATTTCAATATTTTACTACATAAATTTTTTACAATTACTTTCATAACTCTTGCTGATTAATTTATTGTGTCAACATCTATCCAGGGTGACCGTGGAAAGGCACCCACTGTGCCTTATCAGGTAAATGTTAAATACAGTAAAAACTTATGACTTAAACAACTAAATTTCAAAAATTTCATTTTTTTTTTTTTTGATATTACTGCAATATTTCATTTTCTTAATGTTACAGGTGAATTTCATAACTTTTATTGATTGATTTATTGTGTCAACATCTGTCCAGGATGACCATGGCAGAAAATCACCTGCTACATCTGTCCAGGGTGACCATGGAAAGGCACCCACTGTGCCTCACGAAGTAAATGTTCAATACAGTAACAACTTATGACTACAACAACTAAATTTCAGAAATTTCATTATTTTTATTTTTTTTATTTTTTATTTTTTTAATTTTTTTATTTTCTGACATTACTCCAATATTTCATTTTTTAAATGTTACAGGTGAATTTCATACTTTGTTGATTGATTTATTGTCTCAACTTCTGTCCAGGGTGACCGTGTCCGAAAATCACCCGCTACATCTGTCCAGGGTATCGTGGAAAGGCACCCGATTGTGCCTCACCAGGTAAATGTTAAATACAGTAACAACTTATGACTAAAACAACTAAATTTATGAAATTTTGATATTGTTTTTCTGATATTACTGCAATATTTCATTTTTTTTTTAATGTTACAGGTGAATTTCATAACTTTTGTTGATTGATTTATTGTGTCAACATCTGTCCAGGGTGACTGTGTCAGAAAATCACCTGCTACATCTGTCGAGGGTGACCGTGGAAAGGCAGCTGTTGTGCCTCACCAGGTAAATGTTAAATACAGTAACAACTTATGACCACAACAACTAAATTTCTCAGTTGTTAAAGTTCATCTCATTAATTGTATTCATCAATGTATTGTGGCATGGTCAACGTGGGAAGGTTCCCATAGAGGATATTGATGAGGATGAAATATTTTATTCGACTGACCCAATGACAACTGTAACGAAAGCCTTGAAGAAGGATAACATAGAATATCTAGGTTTGCTTAGCAAAAGACCCGTGACATAGGAGAACAAGACAAGAATTGTAGAGCTACAAAATACAATAACTAATTTTGGGGTAAGTGGCATCTTCACATATTTTTATCAGCTATGACAATTTCATATCCATTTTTTTGTTTTATATTTTTTATATGATCTGATAAAGTAAAGTTTTTCGTTTGTATGAGTTTTTAAACCCAGTGCGTGGGGAACCTGTCGATCCTGCAACTGCTATAGGTAGCAGTGATGGTCCAATGCAAAAACAATGTCGACATAAAAAAGTGCAAGTGAGGCTTTTTGAGCCTCCTGAGGTTCCCCTCAAATCCATTGATGACCAAAATGATATTGACCAGCATGACACGTCGGAGCATGATGAGCTGGAGCCTGGGACTCCACATGAATCCAAAGAGGAACATACTGTAGATTGACAGGATACTATTATGCATGGAGCAAAACGAATTAAAAGCACCAGATCACTAGATGTCACCTTTCTGGTGGATGACGCATGTGTTCCAATCAAGATTCAAAAGATTGCAGGTAATTGTTAATTAATTGATTCATTTTTTTCATGAAATTGAAATGGACATTTGTTGAGATTTTTATAAATTAATGGATAACACGTTTCTGTAGGAAACAATGCTTTCTATAGAAACTTAAATGACAAAGCATTAGAGCTGTTTGGCCCCATCATTCACACACGGTGGAATGACCAAGATAGCAAAAAGAAAGATCATTTAATAGTCCACATGGTAAACTTGTTCGACAACACTTTCAACAAGAAAGTGGTTACAAAGTTATCCGACGAGAATTTAAAATATACCAGGGCCCAATATAGGGAGAAATTGCAAATAGACCTCAAGCACGAGCACCCTCCCATAGTTCTCGAGAAAGAGTGGAAGGTGCTAATAGAGGATGAAAAGGAGAACTTATTTAAAAAACAAGGAAGACATCCACGAGCTGGTCAAGCAAGGTACAACACATGTCATAATATCAATGAAATATGATCATTTATGTTTTTCTTTCCTGTTTTAAGTAACAATTCCGATATCTATTTTTTTTTCAAAAATTCCATATGTAGGCTACCAGACACCTCCAAAGCAACCAAGGCCAGAGTGGAAAAACATGGCCAGCATAAACTAGGTCAGTGTGGCTACGAAAAACTAAAAGCCCGAATAGTAAGATTTAAATGATTAACTGTGGTTAATATTTATTTAATAGTAGCGAACAAATATATGTTTTTGTTATTGGTATTTTCAATGGTGTTATGCATTGTAGTTAAATATGTTTGACACTACTGCCACCGAGGAGGAACTAAATCTTGGTTACAAACATGGTTTTAAAAGTGTGATTGAATATAGAAAAAGCTTGGGCTAGACTCCTGTCTCCCTAGCCATGCAGGTATATCAAATGAATAAGGAAACCACAATAGCATGCTTGTAAAGTCTATTCATATTTTATTATATCACCCTTAACTAAGTATTTATGTTTGTTTTCAAGCAACAGTGCTACCGCAGTAGTGAATCCAACGGTATTCAGAAAACACCACGTCATACAAGGGTGCACATGTCCAATGATAGTGTAGAGCAAAGTACCCATTCCAGTATGTATGCTTCAAAATTAGAAATATTTACTGTGATTGTAGATATTTATTTCCTGACTTATACTTATATATTATATTCTCAAAATTGAATAGCATGTAGCTCAGGAGGGTGAAATGCGAGAGCAACCAAGTGGACAAGAAATTAACACAGCTATAGAGACAGGTAAAGATAAATAGTGTAATGTTAATCAAAATAATGAATTAGTTATTTCAATTGTATTTTAACATATCGATATGATCATTTTCATTGTTGCAGTTCACGACCCCGAACAGATGCCAACTAACCCTTCTCAGCGACGTACTAGAAGTATGGTACATGAGCGCACACAAACAATAGAAGGACAGGACACACAAAATACAATGTTCTTGGATGATTATGATACCCCAATTGTCAATTTTATGAATGTAAAAAAACATAAATCAAAGAAAAAATAGATGTATAAATTCATGACTTGTATTTGGATGTATATCGATGTTTATATGTTCATATGTTTTGATGACTATCCCAGTTATGCATGAATGTCTATATGTTTTCTATATAAAGAAAATCATTTGTTGGGTATGGGG
>ML779607.1:250713-263279 GCA_009831015.1 Picea engelmannii | reverse complement strand
CACCTTCACGTGGTTGGCTTTGTTTAGTAGAGAATAACCTATTCTCGAAACAAAGAGAAGCTCATTAAGGTGTGCAACCACATAATTTTTTTCTAGAGTATTTTACATAACTAAATGCATGCTTATTTGCTTATTAATTATTTACTCATATAAAAATTTTGTCTATTATGATTCATGCAGGTCTTGGTGATGGAAATGCATCTTGTGGACAACTCTTATCAAGTTTTATGGGCTAATGGATCTGGCGAAAGGACAATGAAAATGTAAGGGTTTTAATGGGTTGCTTATGAGGTAGATAGTCTTTCTGTTAAATAGTTTATATTCAGCGGTGCTTGTGATGTGGTTTATGTTGATAGTTTATATTCAATTGTTCTTGTGATAGTTTATCTTCAGTTGTATGTTTTCTAGTGAGAGTTTAAAGTAGTTTAAATTTTCTCTATCCTCTACAATAATGGACTTTGCCTTGCTCGCTTGTGAGAGTAGTTTTATCACTTGAGAGTCTTAGGGAGATTAGTGGTGCCCTATTTCGGTTTAAGGTGTCCCGTTTCCAATAATTTTATCATCCCACGTCCCAGTCATCTGACATAGTACACAACTATTCATCTCAAAACATAGGATTCATGTTCTTGCTTTTGAGCATGCATCTTGTTTTTTATGCAATTTTTACATTTTTCCTCTTAGTTGCATTATTTAGTTGAGGTGCATAGGAAATAGTAATCAATTGTCTTCCAATTCCATGAGACTTGCAATAACAAGTATATTCTTTAGAGGTACACTAACTCTCTATAAGCTTTCTCACCACCATTTTTTTCTCAAAAAATTTGGTCTGAAAACCATTATGTTTCTCAACCAAAACTTTAAAGATTGTGAACACTTGGAATGCTATAGATTTCTTCCTCTATAAATATCAAATCTTCCTTGAAGAATGACATAATTTATTGCTCCAGCAAATGATAGAATAACGATCAGTCCATATATCACAATGTACCAATTCATGTTGGCAATCAACTCTGCATGCATCTTCCCAAATTGTGTATCACTTTCAATCACAATGTACCAACTCAAGTTGGCAATCCGTTCTCCATGCATCTTCCCAAATTGTGTATCACTTCCAAAGCATGTGTATCACTTTCCAAACTTACATATTACCACAAATCTTTCTTATTGTGTATTTAAAGCAATCCATAAACCATCTTATGCTTTCACAACAATAAAAAGTTATGAAAGTTGAGATGACCATATCTTTGCTGCCATAATTGACTTGCACAAGTAGTGATTATCAACAATGCTTGTCATTGCAGAGAAACAACCATAAGTTCAAATCTATACAAACCATATTCAACAACTATTGAAACTACCTCATCAATGTTTTCTCGTCTTTAATTGAATTGATTTCACAAGCAACACATAATTCACATAATTGATTTCTCCATTTTGCACTTTTATAGGGATGATACCTTCCACGTACCCAATAGTCAATTCACATAATTGATTTGTTCATTTTTCATTTTTATAGGGATGATACCTTCTTCCTTATTTTGCTCTTTTATAGGGATGAATACTTAGTCCTTACTGTCATTTCCATGACTATTTCATTTGAGATTTCTCCACCCTTATTAAAGGACATGAAAAGATCTTTGTATCTTTTAAATCAATATACCAAGCATCTTCCACAACATCAATCAACATACTAGAGAAATTTTTATTAAAACCATTACCATCGTCTTTGGGGCACTAAATTTTATTAATTGCATTGCTTGCAAGTCTTCTATTCTTGAACGAAGATACTGTTTTTTATTAATTGCATTGTTTTTTATTAATTTTCATTGTTTGCAAGTCTTCTGTTCTTGAACTGAAGATCAAATTGTATTTTCATGCATTCTTACTCATAACCAAGTCTGCCACAATATTGACAAGTGAAATTTTTATTTCTCTTAAGGTACTCCTTTGATTGCATTGATTGTTGTTGTCATTGCCCTAATCCCTTGGGACACAGACTCAATCTCTCTTGGAACTTTTGAAACTTTATATCATCTAATATTGAGTCTTGACTCTGTTGTTCTGTTTGCCCAAATCTCTCTTGTAATTTTTGGAACTTTATATCCTCTAATATTGAGGTCAAAGGAAAAAGTTTACATCATAAACTCATGAGGTAAACTATTTACAATAAAGTCTCACTCGTCAATTTTTCCCGTAATAGGGCACACAATTGATTTTCATGTTCTTGAACTTAATCAAGTGACTAGTAATTGAATCATTGTCAGACATCTATGTATTCTACGGATGATCCTAGAAAATATAAAACTAGATTTAATTGATGTTTCATTAGACTCCTTTGCATAAAGTATCTCGGTGATTTTAGCATTGGATACAACCATGATGATTTTTCCCAGTGCCACCTAATCTCATTCTTCATATCTAGCCAAATATTTCACCTTCATTTGTTTTTTCTCTCTATCAAAGACCAAATTCGACCATTTTTTATCACAAGAATATTCTTTATTTTGACTGTTATATTGCATATATGTTTTCTTTTAACTTATACTATTCAGGGACAATAGAGCTTGTAAGCATAGACATGTTCTAGACAAAACTATGAATTGAATTGTGCCTTTAAAACAACAGAAATAGATCAAAATAACTTGACCAACATAATACTTCACGAAATTTTACACAATCTGAGAAAACAATTCCCTCAAAATGGACTCCATCTGCAGATGTTATGGCTTTGTGAAAAAATAGACTAGTAAATCTAGGGGAAAGCACCATGTGACTGTGATAAGCCGTTTTCATTGGGCAATTTGTCACTCCTGAACTTGATAGGCCTTTTTCAGTAAAACTAATAAAAAAGTAACTTAGGGAGGCTTGGAATCTTGACTTCCCACGTGCAACTACAAATTAACTTAGGGAGGCTTGATTTTGTTCATGATTCTCATATCTGCTTTGTTTTCTCATGTTACATTGTGATCTGTCCATGTGTTTGATGTGCATTCTATCAAAGGTCCAAATAAGAATCGTTCAAAGCATGCATTTTTAATGGTTTATGCATTACTTATATTTGTCCCTATATGGTGGATATCTTATAATCCAAAATCTCAGTTTGTTGGCACTTTCAATCCTATACAGAATTTGAAACAACCCCATTCACTTATTTTTTTTTTGTGCAAAATTAAATGATAGTAACCTTCATAGGTGTATCTGTCACAAGTAAATTGAAACAATAGCAACCTGCTTCATGAAGAGAATATTTGTATGCCACTTTTACCTTGTGTTGTAACACACTAACAAATATTTTTCTCATTACTCATAATGACGAATGAAATTTATTCCCCTCTCTAAGTCTTCTTTTACTCATAATTGTTAGATCAAAGACCAACTTGCCACTATAATCCTTGACAATTGTAACAAAAATAATCATATTTTCCATCACTCCTCACCCCTCTCCTTATCATTGGGGCTTTGTACAATAGGATGGAACTCATCTTCTTATTAATAAACATTGTGGAGTCACCCTTGTCATAGGGATTTTTCAAGAGAATGTTGAATGTTATGTATCTCCCCTTGATTACTCTAATTTACTCTTGAACATATCATATGAACAACAATGAAATTCTTTGTAAGATGTCCATTGAAATACATATCAACTCTTTAAAGATAACAAAACCTATGAAATCATCTTTATTGCAATACCCTTTCCATGTAATGATGTGACCAAGATATCCTACTTAAATATTTTTCTCTCTTTCTTGTAACTCACATCCAACTATTTCATATGGTTTCACTTTCTCTCTTCCACACATTCCAAATGATACCTTCTAATCCTTCTACCCAATCAAAAACAATGAAATTCTTTATAAGATGCTCATTACAATACTTATCAACTCTATAAAGATGACAAAAACTATGAACTCACCTCTTGCAATACCTCTTCCTTATAATGTTAAGACCCAACAAAACATAATGCATAAATACCTTTCTCTCTCACTTTTACATCACATCAATCCATCTCATATCACATGGTTGCATTATCCCTCTTCCAAACTCTCTAAATAATACATTCTCATCCTTCTACCTGGATGCACTCTCACTCTGCTATTCTCATTCTAAATCCCAAACCTCCCCAATGATTTTTAACTCAATATTTTTTTTTCTACCACACACTAATTAACAAAATACATATATGATCTATTAAACCTAGTTCAATAATTGTTTTCCCTTGTCCTCTCACTGGCTACAATAATGAGGTATCCCCTTGTTCTTCTATGCCTTCTCTTTTCCTTATCTTTCCATTAGTTGTCAAAATCAACATTTTCTAAAATTAAAAAGGTCCCATGTCTTAACACACTTTTATCAAGTTGAATGAAGCCTTGTTCCTATTGGGAGTTTTTTTGGGCTACCTTAGACTTCCCATTATCAACTCTAGCCACTTCTTACCTAGTAGCACCCAATATTACCTAGTTCTCCCCTTGTCTTCATCTTCTCCTAGTGTTCCATTCTCTCCTACACCCTCTTCCTCTTTTCCTATTCCTTCAAATGCTTGGGGAAAGTATTTCCTCTCCTCCTTAGCTCTTCTTCCTTACACCCCTTTTTCTCCATTTTTATTTGGTCATAATATCGATGGGTCCCTTCTAGGTCATTATCTCAAGAAATACCCTACATAAGATAACCTCTACCTAGTTAGGATCAACTATCACTTCTTTGGTCACTTTTCCAAGATGTACCCCTTAATGGTCACATTCCATAACTTGCAACTATGGAGCCCCTCCCAATGGTGACATCATATCTTCCTTTGATCCTCTCTCCTCCACTGGTATATCATTGGTATTTTTCACCTCTATGATTGCATTGAACTTGGGTTGATGCATGTTGCCTCCTACACTTGCATAAAATACCCCATTGATGTATGCCATCTCTCATTCTTGCACTAAATCTAGGCTATGATGTGTTGTTTTTTTTCTTTTGATGACTCTAAATTACTAGTTTATGATGCCTATTATGCTCACACTCTCCAAATTATTGTATGTCACATGGGACTCATGCTATGTCCTTGACTAGTGTATGGTGCCTTAATGACTACACTAATCCTAGAACAATGTATGTCATTTGTTACACTCACTTTAACTCCAAGTTTCCATATGTCACATTTATTCTTGTGATAACACTATATTAGAGTGTGTTTCCTCTCTCGCTCATGTTCACTCTTAGTCAGTTTATGTCAACTCATTCCTTTTTCCAATGTCATGCCAGTGTCATCAACTTCTTTCTCTTGCCTTTGTTAGAACTACCCTAACACCACAACCTACCATCTTTACCTTTTCATCTATCCTCCATCCTTTCCATAAGAGATCATGTTGCTAATCCTACCTCACTTAGGGTAAGATGCCAACCTCTGTGATGTAGGTATCTAGCTAAACATGTTCCTACACCATCCTACTTCACGTATAAGTAAGTGAAAGTATCTCCTTGTCACTCTTAATCTTATCAATGATTTTATAGTTGAGATGTTATTATTATTGTTAGACTCACTCATGGTTTACTTACATGTTCTAGTTATTGTTCCATTAGTATAGTAATTAGAAATTTCTCATCTCTAATCTCCTAATTTATCCATTGCATCATTTACATGATAGTTAGGATTATTTCTTTTTATTTCATTATTTACATTTCATAGTTTAGTTTCTATCATTCTTGTCAAGTGATTAAATTTGCTTGTTCCCCCATGTCAAAATTGTATGTTTACCATGCAATGTTTGTCTACCAACCTTTCTTTCTCATTTGTCTTCTACTTTCCTAACATTACACTAATCCACATGGCACACCTTGTAGTTTTACCTTACACTAATTCTCAAGGCATAGGGGTCTTCACATGTACCATGGGATATATAGGCCTAGTTGATGGAGGATTCCCTCACAACAACAATGTATTGGCCTACAATGCAAAGAACCTCATATTACCCCTATATAATTTATTTCATTGCTCATTCTTTACATCTTGCTATTATTCACATCTTATGTAATATGGTATTACCATCTTATAATACCATATTACATTGTAATATGGTAATACCATATTACAATGTAATATGGTAATACCATATTACAATGTAATATGGTATACCATATCTCATGTATTTATTTATTTTTTAAACTTAAAGGACGCGTCGCAACATCGACAATAGTCTGTCAGAAGGAAAACATTTTTTTGAACAACCATGGAAATAGGGATGAAATTTCATCACACTTTGCCACAGTTTTGCGTTGCACATATAGCATCTGCGTCGTAAGTTTTGTCTCTGCCATAAATTTTTGTCGCTATTGCCACGCTTTTGCATCACAACTTCCACAGTTTTTTTTACATTAGCACGGTTTTTTGTCCCTATTGCGATGAAGTTATGTCAGTATTGAAATGATTTATAAGGTAAACCTATCTTGATGGTGATTACATGTGGAGGGCTAATTTCATCGCTATATCCACGAACACCTGGTTCGTGGATATAGCGACGAAAAAATAGCGATGAAAAATAGTCTTTGCTTTCGTGGAAATTGTGACAGATAAGTGTGGCAATAACAATGAAAAACCGTGGAAAATTTGGTCATATGTAGGGACGACGTAGCCTGCGTAGCATCCATTCAAGTGATAACTTGATAACTTGGCTCTAAACTTAAGAGTTGCTCCAACTATGCCTAGTCTCTCTTCTGAGCTTCAGGGTTCAACACTAGTTTTATCATAATCGCACCAGTTTTGCCATAATCCAGTCCTTAAGCAAAGTTTTCGTGTCTACCTCCACTCTCTATCCATGCATCCACAAGAAAAGTCATCTTGTTTGCCTCCTTGTGCTACTTATGCAACCAAAAATATGACAAGTGACTTACCTTTTAACAAATTATTAATTTTTATTAATTTTTTTCTAAAAACTACAATTCTCTATCTCGTCAGTCAAAACGAACTCTTTGGTGATGCAGATCAATGGATCCCACCCTGAATTTCAGATCTAGTAGAACTTATGTTGTGTCGATATCACATAAAAAATGAATCTGGCCTTTGTACCCATTTATCACTCTGGCGAGTTCTTCGATCCCCATCTATATATTGATTTGCTTCTTTCCCTTTCTTTATCAAACGAAGATATCATAGTCACTACTATAAATACCCATACATTATGGATGAAATGTGTGGTGATTTGTAAAAAATACATTAAAAAATATACAATGATCTCTTAAAAAAAACATCAAAAAATAATTTTAATTTTTTAAAACTCAAATTAACGTAAGAGGTTGGCATGAATGACAACCCGAGTTTGTGGAACGATTAGAGAGATTACTCACTCTTTTTTGCAACGATGGCCTTTTCTCGTTTGCAAGAAAAGGACAAACCTCAAGCTGAAACCAATATGCTAAAATAATATATTTAGTTTATATCATTTCAACTTGTAACATTCAATCTACCTTCATATTTATAGGGACAGGTTTGTATGTCATATTGTTTCAATGGTTTGTTTTCTCATTATGGTCTTTATCTAATGAATATATATCCATTATTAATCCGAGTAGCATAGTGTGCCCATTCTTAGCCTAAATAATACTCGACTAGCTAGTCTCCAAAGAAGGAGAATGCTTTTCAAATGCTCAAAACTACTACCTAAAAGTCGCATGTCTTTATTATATTACCAGTAACCGTTGGAGATGTTGATATATAGACTCTTTATCTTTCCTATTTAGCCTAGGAAAAATACAAATGAGTCTCAAGCTTTCATTCTCATATGCCAGACCTATTAAAGGCATGGAAATTTTCTAATTCATTTTTGTTTAACGTTCTTCTTTTAATCCCATCTCTCAGTGTTCCTGCAAACTATATTGACTCGTAGTTGATTATGTAACACTTCAACTTCAAGTGTAACATCGATTCATCTTCCTTATTATGAGCTCGAAACCATTAGGAATCACACTTATTGCAATATATCAACCACATACCATATTATTATCATTCAGTTTACATATCCATCTATTACTATATATGTACATATACATAACAATATATAATGCAATATACTAATAATGCATACTAACATACCATATCACTATTATATATATACACACAATGTCTCCTTGGCCTCCACATGTGTTATGTTTTAAGAAGGACCCACTGTCACTCTTCCTTCGTGTTGGTGTATCCCACTTGGTAATTCTTTCCTAGTGTGGTTCAGATCCTTCCCTCCAACCTAGCCAATATAAATCTTCTTGATCGTACCAAGAGAAAAGTGTTGGATATGTGTTGAATCCAAGTCATTGGATTAGGGTTTTGGATGTTGTTGGCTCCTATATGTATATTGTATTGTAAACAATGTATGATGTGAATTAATATAGAATATGATGGTTTTACCGGTTTGGGTTTCCAGGGGGAAAATATCTGTGTAATGTGTGTATTTTCCATTGTATCTTTTCTGTTCTTTTATTGAAAATCTGTTTGCAGTAAAATATTGTACAAGGTGAAAATATACAATTGGTATTAGAGAAATTATTGGCTTCAGGGGCACTCCTTTGTGGTCAAGGGTTTGGATCATGACTATGATAAGCCTTGTTACAGTGGGAGATCTGCGATATTGATTCTTAAGGTGAAGAGAAATGGCGAGCAACTTGAAAATAGAGATCGAGAAATTTAATGGTTAATTTTTTGAGTTGTGTAAGCTCAAGATGGAAGATCTATTGGTAGACAGAGATCAGTGGGTCATGGTGGATCCAGGTACTGCACCTACATGAATGTTGGCAGATGACTAGAAAAAGTTGGATTGGAAGGAAAAGAGCACAATCCGATTATGTCTCTCATATTCAATATTACTGAATGTGTCAGGGGAAGCTACAACCAAGGAGTTATAGGATAATTTGGGGAACTTGTATTAGTCTAAATCCCTGGTAAACGAATTATTCTGATGGAAAAAGTTGTATAACCTGAGGATGAGAGATGGGAATTCGGTGACAGAGCATCTGAACGCCTTCAATACTGTGGTAAGTCAGTTGTTATCTGTTGAGATTAAAATTTTAGATGAAGATAAGTGTATCATTTTATTGTTCTCTTTACCAGACTCGTTGGATAGTCTGGTTGTGGCCATAGGTAGTAATACAAGAACCTTGAGTTTCAATGATGTGGTCTCATCCTTGTTATTGGAGGAGATGAGACGAAAGAACATGGAAGGACAAAGCACAGATGCATTATTTGCAAGAGGACGCTCCCATGATAGAAATAGATATAAGTCCTCAAGTGGGACATCTAATTCTAATGGACATCTCCCAAAAATTTTGTAAAGGTATGATGGAGATGTGGAAAATAAGGGAACTTCAAGAAGCAATGTAGATCCAAAAGCATTGAGAAAGTGAATGGAATTGAAGGTGCTCCCTCTACAGAAGAAAAGACCTCCAAGGAAGAAGAAGGGGATGTGTACTTGGCTTCATAAAGAACACATGCAGATCATGAGGCATGGTTGGTTGACTCAGGTGCATCCTTTCATATGACTCCCCACAGGGAGTGGTTCTGTGAATATGAAAGGTATGATGGTGGTAATGTTTTCCTAGGTGATGAATTGACAACCAAAATCATAGGACGAGGAAAATTCAAGTTGAGGCTCATAGATGGAAGAATTATAACACTTCTTGGAGTTCTGCACATCCCATTATTGGCCAGAAATTTGATTTTTGTAATCAAAATGGACGATGTAGGGGTAAAAGAGGTATTTGAAAAAGAAACCTGCAGGATGGTTTGAGGAGCAATGGTGTTGCTGAAGGGAGTTTGTATTGGAACTCTATATAAGATGCAAAGACACACTATTAGTGATGGGTGCAATAGTTCCATTTCTCCTGATATTGGAGCAGAAGAAGAAAAAAATCATGCAATCTCTAGAGAAAAGGTTATGTTGTGGCATCAAATATTGTGGCATATCAGAGAGAAGGGTCTTCGACTACTACACGGTAAAGGTATGGTTGAATGTATGTCTAAATGCTCTCTGTATTTTTATTGATGTGAACATTGTGTATTTGGGAAGCAGAATTGGGTAATATTCCCCTCTGGTGCAACGAGGGCAACACGAATTTTACAACTAGTTCACAGTTATGTGCTTGGACCTGTGTCGGTTCCATCATTGGGAAAATCTGTGTACTATGTCTCATTTATATATGAATTCTCAAGGAATACTTGGATATATTTCCTCGGGAAGAAATCTGAAGTCTTTGACAAGTTTAAATAGTTTAAGGCTCTTGTTGAGAATCAAACAAAGACAAGAATCAAGGTGTTGATATTGATAATGGTGGAGAGTTTTGTGGGAATGAATTTGAATAATTATGTAAGAAGTGTGCTATAGAAATGCAGAATAATACTCCATATACACCTCAATAGAATGGAGTTGCAGAAAGGATGAACATGACATTGATGGAAAAATCAAGATGCATGCTCAGTGGTGACAGGTTAGGGAAATAATTCCAGGTAGAGGCAGTGGGTACTGCATGTTACCTGGTCAACAGATCACCCTCGTCAACATTGGATGACAAGACTCCATAAGAGGTATGGAATGGTAATAAACCTTCTCTCAAACTTCTCAAGGTATTTGGATGTGAGGCCTATGTTCATGTTCCAAAGGAAAACATGAGTAAGCTAGACAAGAAGGCTGAAAAGTGTATCTTTATTTGGTATAAAGATGGTCTTAAAGGTTATAAGATTTGGAACCCAAAAACTAAGAAGGTTGTGTATAATCGAGATGTGGTATTTAGAGAAATGAAGTATGTTGTCAAACAAGAAGTCTTACCAAGTAAGGAAGAACCAGAGAAAATAGAGTTTGAGCCAAAGGATGATGAATCAAACTCTATAGAAGAACAAGAATTAGAAGAAGAAGATCCTCATACTCCAGTATTGACGAGATCGATGCGAGAAAAAAGGCTACCGAAAAGGTATACTCCATATGATTTCCATTCAATTTTTTCTTTGTCTAATACTGATTATGATCCTAGAACTGTTAGGGAGGCAATGGATTCATAGGATGGAAAAATATGGAAAAAGGCCATGGTTGAAGAAATGACAACCTTGGATAAGAATGAGTCTTGGGATCTAGTGGAGTTGTCGACGGGAAGAAATCCCATGGGAAAAAAATGAGTATTTAAAAAGAAGTTGAATGCAGAAGGAAAAGTGGATAAATGCAAAGCTCGGTTAGTAGCAAAGAGTTCTTTCCAGGTTGAGGGAATTGATTTTGGTGAGATCGTTTCCCCTATTACCAAGTTAACTTCTATTATATTTTTGTTATTTGTTGTTGCTGCATTTTATTTTGAAGTAGAACATATGGATGTGAAGACAACATTCCTACATGGGGATCTGGAAGAAGAAATCTACATGAAGCAACGATAAGGATTTGTTGTGAAGGGAAAGAAGGAGCTAGTATGTAAGTTGAAAAAGTCCATGTATGGTTTAAAACAATCACCAAGGATGCAGTATAAAAAATTTGATACTTATATGTTGGGACTTGGCTTCATAAGAAGAAAAAAGGATCAGTGTGTGATCCAGGTGGATATCAGTGGCCACCCACCTTTTCCAACTGGCTCAAAACAACTTTCTGACAATTTTGGCAATTTACTATTTTAGCAGGTTTTAACTTCTGGGGCCATTTTGAGGGACCAAATGAAGGTTTTTCAAGATTGAGGTTACCAATGATAGTTGAAGGCATCATTGATCCCCCAAAATGAATCTCCTCGACTATACCTTTCCAACGAGCTATAATACGCCTAAAACGAAGATCATATGCAAAAGTTACGGCCCCGGGAAGTTGATGTACTAACTTACCCAAACGGTGTTAGAAAAACAGGACCGCGGAGCAATAAAAAAGAACAAATGCAGAAACAAAAACACAGAAGACACACAATACAAGAGAGACACAGATTTGTGTGGTTCACCCAGTGTGGGCTACGTCCACCAGAAAAATTGCTAGGTCCTTCCTTTATTATTATCCAACAAATGAAGGGATACAACCTACAACAAAACCCGCTGTAAATTCCTCTTCTTTCTCTCACAGTCTCCTCTCTCAGAATACAATATTCACCCTCGTACCTAGCCGCAATACATTTCCCTCATAAAAGAGGGTTGCCTTCTAGGGCAAAAAACCCTAACATAATCTCTACCGTTAGATCTGTGACCTTATAATGAACGGTCCAGATTTACAATGAAATTACAATATACTTTTATAAGGAAATTTTTGCTTCGGGGGCTTCACCCCCGAACCCCCGCTAGGGGCCCGCTTGCCCCTAGACCCCCCAGCCGGGGGGATGGACCCCCCGGACCCCGCAGAGGGGCTACCCCCCCTCTGCACTCCCCCGCGTGGAAGAGTGTACATACTTCTGGGGTGTAAATACTTCATGGGGTATAGACACGGCTGAAAGCAAAGGACCTCTGCTTCAGGAAGATAATCAGGCTCCACAACCAACAATCTCCCACTTGGAGACTGATCTCAACAACTCCACTGCTGCTGTATATGCTGGACTTTGAACCTTCTTGGACCTGGCAAATTTCTCATCTTCATCTTCAATCTTGAAGACCA
>ML779607.1:219073-236150 GCA_009831015.1 Picea engelmannii | reverse complement strand
TATACAATTACTGACTTGATTAATCCTCAATGGGGATTAATCTAATAATAATAATAATAATAATGACATGATTAATCCACAATGGGGATTTAATCCAATAACAAAATAATAAGAATGCTCTTCGCAGTTACATTATTTCAACAGTAGATTCATCATACAAAATATGAAAGTGTTCGTCATCCCATAAATGACAACTATCCATATTGTTATCGAGTTAATTGTTAAGTGTGGACACAAATCAACCCTAGCTTCACTACGAAACTAGAGAAAAACAAGACAGTACACTACTCTTTCCTTAGTTTCAATTATCAAATGAGAAATGGATCTAGAACATACCTTTTAAATATTGAATATATGACTTTGCCAATGTAATCCAATCTCCATTATGAGGTTTATGAGAAATATCTGCAAATAAACACAAGCCAACGAATACAAGAATAACATAGTCTATTTGATATGAAACTATGTATGTGATCAATAAATCATACAATATGGACATATAATATTCATATAGGAAATAAAAGTATATCTGTATTAAAGAATGTGGAAGAAAGATACAACCAAATGCCTTGATGTCATCAGGTTCCTTCCAATAGTTCCTTGCTTCCCACACACTTCTTTCTCCAATGGATTATGAGACTGTGTATCTGATAGCTACTCAAAATCTATCTTGACAAAACAAAGCTCAAAGCCAATATAAATTTCCCAAGCTCAATCCAACTAACTTTCTCCATGAGAGCTCCTCTCCTTTTATAAGCTGAAGAGGATAAGGTGAGGAAGTTAGGATGATCCCACTAAATCATGAAAGTGAGTAAGATGCAAACCATTCAGAAGCCACCTCACCATAGAAGCTTCTCCTTCTAGAAGCATTGAGAAAATGCTCATTTTTCCCACGTACGAAGGCTGTCGCACCCTAGATATAGTGCATCTTGCAGAAACTTTGCAACTTAGATATAGTGAAACTTGCGGAAATTAGGCATTTCCACACCCTTTGTATAGTGCAACTTGTGGAAATTCTCCTTAATAGGGTTTTTACGAAGGAAAATACAACTTATTTTCTCAGGGAAAGTTCTTCTCCCTTCTTTCTTCAAGAATTCAGGCCATTGACCCCTCTGAAGGAAACATATAGGTTTACATCATTAACGGTCATAAGAGTGATGGAAATAATGTGTAACAGAGAGCCCCCCAAAGTATGAAGTTAGAACATAGTGATAGCTGAAATACTTTGTTGAGTGTGTGTAGGGAAAAGGGAACACGTCATTCGGAAATCTACCAACAAACAAGAAAATACAGTACAATAATATATCATCACTGAGGTAGGCATTCCCATACTCATAATACTAATGACTCAAATCATAAATGCCGACATGCAAAGATCCATGCCAAGTAATATGGGTCATGGCCACCAAACATACACTATGGATCCATGCCAATATGACTCAAATCCAAACATAACCACCAAAAATACACTGTGGATCTATGTGTTAAAGACTCAAATTTGAACATAGCCACGAGACATACAATGTGGATCTATGCAATAGTAAAAGTTGAATATACTCCAACGCAACCAAAATCTGTCAAAAAAGATTCAGGGTCTTCATCTCCACCACTCTATAGTACGAATCTAACCATGCGATTACAGGTGCTGAAGTCGAACATGGTAGAAACCACTTGATTACCAGTCATTAATGAATACCGTTAACAAGTGCGAGGGAAATCATCATTAATATCAATGAATCCCAAGGTACTCTAGTACAATCCAATGAATGTGAATTAATGAGTTAAAGTTAAACACTCGGCAAAATCTCTCGATCAGAGGTTAATAATGAAAACCCATTGTCAAAAGCGAGGAAACCTGCCATTGAGGCATGCAAGTTCCAAGGTACCAGTTAGTTTCTAAGTCTAATTCCTGGATAATGAGTTGAATTTGACAGGAAAAGACTGGTCACAGGAGGGCCTTAAGTTATCCCACATCAAGGACATGAAATGGGTAACAAGATTTGAAGTAGATCATAGTAACAAGTGATTTAGGGCTGACTCAGGGATGGTCGACGCAATAGAAGGATTAAAGACTGCAGACATGGCCAAGGCAATAGAAGGATTTCCGGTTTAGACTTATTTTGAACATATTGACGACACGACAACTGTCTTGGAAACACTTACTCAACAACAGGGATCATAGACCAATTTGTAATCTTATAAAAGAGCATGATCAAGAGACAAGCGGATTTTCCAACCTATACACAAGGCGAGTGAAAGAGTGTCGTGTTCAAAGGTGACTCTTCCATAGAATACAGGTTTAGACACATTTCTTTCCCAATTTTCCCCCCACCATTTATGGCAAGTACCTCTTTATTTTTACACAAGCTTGAGGAGGATAACATATGCTTGTAATGTAATCTCATCCTTCAGAAGAGTCCCTCAGAGTATGTTTAACAAACCCTAGGAATGAGTGGTTCGGTCCCATATGGGTCTTTCGATGTTTATTTAACGAGTCCAAAGAGAGAAAACTCGGGGTTTTTTCATGTTTAGAGAGTCTGAAAAACACTGAAAGAGAACTCTCTCAGTTCCTTTTTCGTAAATTAATTTGATGAGACCGAAAAAGTGATAACCTACCGCCCATCAAATGTTTTCTTCAAATACTTTTACTAGCGTGAAAAGAACAAGGTCGCTAGACAATCTTTTCATATTTAGAGAGTCTGAAAAGAGCTTAAAGGGAACTCCAGGGGGTTCCTTTTTCATATAACCTTTACAAGTCCAAAAAAATGATAAAATTTTACTCAGTTACATTCTCATTGATTTACGAGCATGAGAAAGAACAAAGACTAAGCTTGTGATTGTTTTCATTTTTATGCAATCTTTAAAACAAAACAAAACTATGCTTGGGATAGATTTTATTTTTACACAAGCTTAAAACTAGCCAAAACTATGCTTGGACCTGGTTTCATTTTAACACAAGCTTGAACCAGAGGAAACTGTGTTTGAGGTAGGTGGTTTCATTTTTACACAAGCTTGAACCAGAGAAAACTATGCTTGCGACTTCCCAACACATGGTTGGTACTTAGCCCCCAGCTTAAGAAACTAGCAGATTTAACTTCAACATGAAGTCCAGAGGCTGAAAGAAATGCCCCCCAAGATTCATTTATCCAACTGCAAAGGAGAATGAAATGAAGCTTCAAATACTAGATGAAGGACTTGATTCAAACAGAGAGGGGAAACAATCTGTTTTATTTTTTAACGAGCTTGACAGAAGAATAAGAACTATGCTCGAGAATCTAGGTTCAATCCCTAGACCTTTGTTTCATTGGTTAATGAGCTTGACATAGAAACATGAACTATGCTTGTAACCTCTTTTTCATTTTTTAACAAGGTTTCCACATAGATGCAAAAACTATCCTCGTGACTGGTTTCATTTTTTAACGAGCTTGAAATAAAAAAACCATGCTCAAAGATGGTTTCATTTTTTAACGAGCTTGAAATAAGAAAATCATCTTCAAAGCTGGTTTCATTTTTGAACGAGCTTGAAATCAGAAAATCATGCTCAAGGCTGGTTTCAATTTTTTAATGAGCTTGAAATCAGAAAACCATTCTCAAGGCTGGTTTCATTTTTTAATGAGCTTGAAATCAGAAAACCATGCTCAAAGATGGTTTCATTTTTTAAGGAGCTTGAAATAAGAAAATCATGCTCAAGGCTGGTTTCATTTTTTAATGAGCTTGAAATCAAAAAACCATGCTCAAGGATGGTTTCATTTTTTAATGAGATTGAAATCAAAAAACCATGTTCAAAGACTCTCTTCATGATCACGGCTTCCAAGAGGATAGTTCTCTGGAAGGACACCATGTTAAGGGACAAACCACGGTCATGGCCTCCAATAGATCTTCACTTGACGGAAGAAACACACTCTGGAAGGAATACATGTCAAGACTCACGATAGGGGTAAGGAGGCCAGGCTCCAATGACCCTACCGAAGAGAGCACCATGTCAACTACTGGATCCAAGTCATTATCATCGGCAACGAAAGGCATGGGGGACAATGCCACATAATTGACTTGTGGCAGGGGCAATACCGTCTCCCTATAAGGACCATGTAGGGAGGTCATTGAGGTCAAGTCAGGACCAAAAAATGAAAGTTGATCAATGGTCACAATTCTTCCATCATGCAGGAAAGATATCACACGAAAAAGAGTGGACACGATAGCTTTCATGGCATAGAAATAATATCGCCCAAGGAGTAAAGAAAAATCCAAGGGATCTTGGACTACCATGACATCAATAAAGACAGTTATCCCTCCCAAAGTTACATGAAACTGAGGAAGGGTGCCTAAAGGTTGACTAGTTCATCTGTTGAAAGCTAACATATTATGCGTAACTGGGACAAGCTAAGGACAACCCAAAGCTTTCCAAGCAAGAGAAGACAAACTACTAAGGGACACACCTTCATCTATCAACATCTGAGGAACATATCGACCACAAACCTGTATTGTAATTTGGAAAGGAATGTGAGAGGGAAGATGAGGTCCAATTAGCACACCCCAATTGAAAAGAATGGTCTCATTACTTGGAGGGGGTTCTAGGGGAGAAGGAGGAATGCCTCCCAACATGGTAGATTCTGTATCAATGAGAAAAACGTGAGAAATATCCAGTTTACTCATGAGCAAGAGAGTCGGATCGACCGATGACAAGATCAGATCGACCACTTGAGATGCATTCTCCAAGGGGAGAATGGGGTCGACAGTTGGAAAAGTATTGATTTCTTGGGTTTCACTCTCCAACGGGAGAGTGGGATCGATCGAGGATGGGATCGGATCGACCACTTGGTCAACTAGTTCAACTAAATACGTGACCAGATTGACCACTTGATCAACCAGACTGAGCAATGAAGGGGACTGATTGATCATACCATCAACTACAAGTGGGTCAAAAGTAAGATTTCGATAATTAGCTAGAAGTTGAGGCTTTGAAATAGTCATGTCTTCCAGGAATTTTGAGGCTTCTTCCATATGAGGGAAAAGATGAGTTAGATGACGCCCTTTGCATAACATACATGGGAACTTGGCTCTACTTTTCTTCTTCCCAACTATATCGTGACTAGTTGATGGGAGGTCATCAACATTTTGTTCAGAGGCTAACGACATGGGTTGGCGTGAGTGTGTAGACCATGCTTCTATAACCTTGGATAGACCAGGGAAATCCTTAAGAATATGAATACCCTTACAAAGCCTGCAAGGGTACTTGGGTTTACAGGTTGTTTGGGTGTTCTTGGAATCATCAACACTCCCAACAAGATCAACAGTAACTGGTTTCTTTCCAACACGTCTGGTAGTGGTTGGAAGTGTGGATCCTTGCTTATTTTTCTTCTTCTTCTTCTTCCTTTTCTTCTACTTCTTATTCACCGAGTTACTAGCTTGAGAGATTTCACTCGACGAAGAAGATGAAATGGAACAAGACCTTGCAAGTGAAGAAGGTGAAGAATATCTTACTGGTGAAGAAGGTGAAGGATCAACATGAGGTTGATTCTCTTTGGGGGAAGTGCTTACGACCGAAGCACTTACTGCATTTGAGATTACTTGAGTGGAAAACAACCACACCAATAATCCAATTGTGAGACTTGGAAGGCTCAAAGTAGCGATGTGAGGAGGACCAATGTTTCTATAAGAAGGAAAAACAAAAGGTTCCCTTGGAGCAGGGGTTCCCTCATTGGTCATGCCAGGAACAGACACCATTAAATAAAGATCCAACCTAGAGTCTTCTAGGGAAAATGAACAACACACGCTAAAAATCTAGTAAGCAAACAAGCAAACAAAACCTTCTCACAATGAGCACACTAGTTGGTGATGAAATCCAATGTCGCGGGAAAAATTTAAGAAGGGGCTGAGATAGAGCGGGTGGAAAAGTTACGTCGATGACCTGCTTAACAGACTTACACCTTGGTGCAAGCTCCCACACATAATCATGGGAATACCCTCCAAGGAGCCCGAGTGAGTTTGGCCAATGTTGATTCTAGGTATCCTAAAGACTTGCCCCTCCACAGTCACCTTGTGTAAAGACCCTAAAGCGATAGGCCACTAAGGTTACCAACTACTACAATGATGCCTAAGGAAACATTTGACAGTTTGATCCACACACAAAGGAAGGGTATCTAGCCCAAAATCAACTCGAAAGGCTTCCACTCATCATTGTGGGTATACCTTTCAAGTGACCCGCATAATACGCACAATCTCTACACCAAGACCAACAAAGCAGGGTGAGTAACTTTGCCAGTCTCAATGTGACATCGTGATTGACCCTTTTGTTAGAAGGGCTTTCCAGGACAAAATGTAGCAAGTGGATTTCACCACTCCCTAACTCAAGACACTATGTTTGTTTGCAGCTTTAGAAATTTATCTTTCACACCTATTCCAAAGCCCTACAACTAATCTTATGTAGGTTTGCTACCAGAAAATATAAAAATGTCTAATCAATTTTTATAAGAGATTTATTTTAAGGTTGTTGTTACTCAAAAGGAAGATGGCATGGACAATATGGTGTTTTTACCGACTCGAAAGTTATGCAAATAGATGAATATGCAATCTTTTCATTTCGACGAAAGCTATGCTACGAGAAAGAGAAAACATTTATCATTCCTAGATGCACAATGTCCCAAAATTGATTAAACTTATCAATATCAAGATTCTCAAGAAATGACCAAAATAGCATCTACACCAATACACGATTCATGCCCCCCCCGGGCCATGAGGGGGAATTTGTTTAAGAATTTAAGACCAAAAACATGCAATTTCACTACTTCAAATGCAAGGATGCCCCCAACCTAATATAAATCAAGAAATTAAAATCTTTAGTTTCAAAGATAGCTAAAAGCAATAGCAACTCTCTATAAAAAAAAATCAACCCAAACAAATTTTCTCTTTTAACACAAATCATTCAATAAAAGAAAAAGAAGTTCTTTCACCAAACAATTCTAAAGAAAAAACAATGCTTTGTAACAGAAAAACACTCAAAGGAAGAGATCAAATCTTTCAAAGGAAAAAAAAAGGAAAAGATGGCTGAAAGAAGATTCAAATTTTGTCAAGAAGGTTGTAATCAGACCCAACAAATCACCCCAGAACCATATCACAGATCTAGGCAAGGAAAACCACTAAAAAACAATTTTTTTCACAATTTTCACAGGCTGGAAGACTAGCACAGTGCTAAAATATTTAATCATCGTAGGCCAAAAAAGGGTAGGGTGCAGAGTTTCCTCACTGGTCTAAACAGGTAGAGTGCGGAAATCCTAAGTCGTCGCACTGTCCCTCAAAGCAGGGTGCGGAAATCAAACAAAAAATGAAAAAAAATTAAAAATTAAGAAGGTTTTCCAGTGAAGTTTGACAGTCAAAGAGTCAATATGGATCTCCCAGTGACTCAGAAAACAAAAACCAAGAAATCAAAGAAAGAAAGCAAGACAAATTAGGAAAAAAACCCTTTCCCCAGTGGAGTCGCCAATTTTGTTATTGGGTTAATTGTTAAGTGCAGACACAAATCAATCCCCCTAGCTTCACTACGAAACTAGAACAAAACAAGACAATACACTACTCTTTCCTTAGTTTCAATTATCAAATGAGAAATGGATCTATAACATACCTTTTAAATATTGAATATCTGAATTTGCCAATGTAATCCAAGCTCCATTATGAGGTTTATGAGAAATATCTGTAAATAAACAGAAGCTAATGAATACAAGAATAACAGAGTCTATTTGATATGAAACTATGTACATGATCAAGAAATCATACAATATGGACATATAATATTCATATAGAAAAGAAAAGTGTATCTATATTAAATAATGTGGAAGAAAGATACAACTAGATGCCTTGATGTCGTCATGTTCCTTCCAACAGTTCCTTGCTTCCCACACACTTCTTGCTCCAATGGATTCTGAGACTGTGTCTCTGATACCTACTCACAATCTATCTTGACAAAACAAATCTCAAAGCCAACATAAATTTCCCAAGCTCAATCCAACTAACTTTCTCCATGAGAGCTCCTCTCCTTTTATAAGCTAAAGAGGATAAGATGAGGAGGTTAGGATGATCCCACTAAATAATGAAAGCGAGTAAGATCCAAACCATTCATAGGCCACCTCACCATAGAAGCTTCCCCTTCCAGAAGCATCGATAAAATGCTCATTTTTCCCACGTATGAAGGCCATCACACCCTAGATGTAGTGCAGCTTGCAGAAACTCCACGACTTAGCTATAGTGCAACCTGTAGAAATTATCCTTAATAGGGTTTTTACAAAGGAAAATACCACTTCTTTTCTTAGGGAAAGTTCTTCTCCCTTCTTTCTTCAGGAATTCAGGCCACTGACCCATCTGAAGGAAACATATAGGTTTACATCATTAACAGTCATAAGGGTGATGAAAATAATGTGTAACACATATACTAATCATCAATTTCATCCTCATAATCATACCAAACATATTTTTCTTGAGTATATTCGCTTGTGATGTAATTGTATATGATCTCCATAATATATATCTCCTAAATATTTTGACTTTCAACTTTGAACTCTTGAAATGTTGTCTTGATGTCTACCTCGAGGTATGCCAATTGTTGTTGAAGTTCCATGAGGAGTTGAAAGGGAGTAGTGACTGGAAACACCACATATAATATACCAAAATAAAACTCGTAAAATGCACTATCCAATGGCACTGATTTGAGTACCTTGTCAAAATTTATGAGCTCTGCAGTCCCATTGACGTCACGAAAAACCTGAAAAATGATTGATTTTAAATCAACGATATCTTCACTTTTGAAGCTCTGATTCAAATGATTTGTTTTTTGAAATTGGGTAAAATCGTGAGAGAAACTCAGATCTATAATTTTAGGGGAAAATTTGGGCCAAGGTGCTACAAAAACCCGCAAAATTGCGCAGTCATTCGCGACAAAACCTTGAAAATGAACATATTTTAAAATGATGATATCTTCGCTTTCCGGACTCCATTTCAGATGATTGTTTTTATTTTATTTTTATATTGGTTGTTTTTCTAAGATGAATTCAGATATACAACCAATTTATGTAAATTCCACATAGAAAACTATAGAATTTTTCCATAGTGTCATGACCCTCTTTTATTTTCTTGAAAAAATGCAAAAATAGAGAAAAAAATATTTACACATTTTTGTGGCCGAAGAAAGTTCTATAATACCAATTGTTGAGTACCAAAGACTTGAATATAGAAACACCACAAATATTTGAAGAAAAATATATAAGAACCACACTTTATTATTATGAAAACCCTTGAGGTAGGGAAACATCATACAACGGATCCTATTATGGAAGGGATCCTCTTTTGTTCACTTGTCTCTTCAAGGGGGAAACCTCCTAATGAGCTACATGCTCCAAATACAACATTTCTTATTCACACCCCATTATATTGCTTGAACCCCTTTATATAGTGCTACCAACCACCTAAGAACATTCTAGAGGAGGAACCTTCTAGTAATTCCTCTTACATTTATTATGTTTATATTAATATAAATAACTACCATAGTGATCCTTATTTAATAATATAGTGGACCTAGTCCACCTTACATTGAATGGAATCCATTATTATCACTATGGGCTCTCCCCCTCCCCCCCACTTCCTCTCTAGATACACTACATTAGTAGTATACCTAGGGAGGCAATATGGGGTACGTAGGGAGGTACCCAATCTTCATTGCTTGCTATGCTTGCCAACTAATTGAATAGTTTTGTCATCGATTATGTGTTGGATGGTGCTAGTTATTCCTACCTTTCTTTCTACCTACATCTTCTTTGTTTAGATCCACAATCATTAACCACCTTCTACATGATTTTTGGTGTCATCTTCCATGCCATAACCAAACCAGTACCAACAACTGAATACAAGTACTATCACATGGTAATGCTTGGTTACTCTTGTCATAATTGACCAACATATTAGGTCCTTCATGCCCATTTAGATATAATAGAAATTGCTCTGATTCATTTTAAATTGATCTAGATAAGGATCCAACAATAGAAGACAGGGTGACAATACCAATTACAAAAATTACAATTGGAGTTATAATTGCATTTCTTTGAGTTTAGGTGCCTTGGTTCCTTATGTAGATGGTTAAATACTATTGGTTCATCTACTAGCATGGACTCCCAAACTACCTCACTTTGTGCACTCTCCTTCCTTATTGTCTTTGTTAGAATCGCTAGTGGACACAAATGAAGCACCACAAGAATATAATTTCTAGTGTATTATTTCCTAGCCTTTTATCCTGTAAACCCAATGTACTTTAAAGCTATCACCATGTCATCAAAATCAATAATCATATTATCTCTATGGAAATTGTCTTTGATTCCAGTTAGATAAAGAAATATAGTGAGGAGAAGGTTGTACAAGATCAATAAACAAATCAAGTAATCATATCTCCATTGATTGTAAAATCATCTATATTTATTGATGTTATTTCTCTTTAATTTGTATTGTTCTGAAATCTTGTGTATCAATTGGGGATAATCTTTGCAGATGCGAGACAATTGGTCCAATGTTAGCATTTCTTGAACACTTGGTATCTCCTTTCGTGTAATTGGAAATTGTTGTAGGGAAATGTGTAGTATATCTAGGGAGGTACCCAATGGGAATGTGGTTATGTATTATTAGTGGAAGCCATTCAATGTAAGGTGGACTAGGTCCACTATATTATTAAATAAGACCCATTATGGTAGTTAGATATAATAAATGTCAGAAGTCTCTCTAAAAGTTTCCTAGGAGATAGAGAGTGCTATATAAAGAAGTGTAAGGAATGTATTGAAGCACGATGAAGAATATTGTGAATGTATCAAGCATTGTTTGAGGAGTGTTATCATTCCTTAAGGATTAATATATGGTGTTACCATACCTCAAGGGTTTTTTCTATTTCTTGTGTTCAGTGTTATGGTGAATGATTTGGTGTTATGGTGAATGATTTGGGTTATTAACTATCTCCTGTAGGCGATCCAAGGACCTTTGAATATTGTGACAACTTTCACTGGGGTCTTGTAGAGCATCCATGATGCCTTGTAGATGGTCATGCATATTGGCTTTGAGGGCTTCAACCTTCCATAGAAATTCCATGAGTTGAGAGTGATAATCCATCATAAACACTGCATATGATATACCAAAACAAAGCTCTTAAAATGACCTATATCTAATCTGGTAGAAATTTGAGCACCCTCTGAGAAGTGATGAGCTTTGTAGTCTTGTTACCATCACAAAGACCCTAAAAAATGGTTGATTTTATATCAACGATATCTTCACTTTCGAAGCTCTGATTTGAGTATATGTTTTTGAAATCAACTATTTTTGAAAGAGGAACTCATATTTGTAATTTTTTTTGACAAATTCGGCTCCAGCTACTATAGAAAAAAAAAAATTGTGCAACCATCCGCGGAAAACCCCTGAAAATACCATATTTTAAAATGTCGATAACTTTACTTCCCGGACTCTGTTTTGGATTTTTTTTTTTTGAATTGGGTGTTTTTTTGAGAGGAAATCATATATATAACTAGTTTCTACAAATTTTTCACTGAAGTATACATAAATTGTTCAAAATTTCGTGGCCCTCTTTTTTCTTCTCCGAAAAATATGCAAAAATAGAAAAAACAAATTGTCCGTTTTTTGTGGATGAAGAAAGTGCTCTGATACCACTTGTTAAGTACCTGAATAGATATACAAATATAATATATAATAATAACCCAAATAATTCACCATAACACTTAACACAAGAAATAGAAAAAACTCTTGAGGTAGGGTAACACCATATATTAATCCTTAGGGAAGGATAACACTCTTCAAGCAATGCTTGATACATTCACAATATTCTTCATTGTGCTTCAATACATTGCTTAGACTTATTAGTCCCTGCCGTAGGAATAGAGGGACTATAGCGATCGATAATTCGTTGACTACATATTAGTTTGTCCTTTTACCATAAATATTTGTATAATACCTATTGTTGGAGCTAGGGAATTAAAAGCATATATTTTTATATAATAAAAAGTAGCATATATGTACTGATCTGATTGGATAAGAGATTAGAGGTCTTATTGTCAGATTCACTATTCCCAATGTTTTATATGGAAACATATCCAAACTTTCTCTCGTATACAGTCTTTTTGAATAATATATTTTTCCTATGTATTGCTTGAAGGTCAATTAATGCTAGCATTGGTTCGAATGATTGTGTTAGCATTTTCTACTAGCTTAATATATTCGTAAGTTTTTATTTGTACTAATCATATTGAAATGTTTTGATATCAAAGATTTATAGTGATTGAGAATTCCACTATTTATAACGTCCTTGCTACATGTATTTGTATTGAAATGTATTGACACTTATTTTGAGACGCCTCAATAGGCCTGACAACTTAAATGTTTACATGATGCAAGGTCCTCCAAGAGGCCCAACAACTTAAATGTTTTCATATTGCGAGGTCCTTAGATAGCCTGACATGCTTAAATGTTTATCTAAATACGCTTCTCGGAGTACATTTTTCCTCAAAAATTTCCATACAATGTTACAATGAATTTGTACACTGTTGTTGTCCACCGCCAGTTGAATAGCGATTGTATGTTTCATCCTTCTTCTACCTTTGCAATGCAATTTCATCATTGTTGAAGCTACATACATTGTTTACTAGTTCGGTGAGTGCTTCTTCTTCGTTGGTTCGTCGGTTGCTAGTTTTTGTTGTTTAGTTCTCGATTCAACCTGTGTTTCTGCATTTCGTTGTTTCAGAGTAAGTTCCCATGCCATAGTTTCATTTTCTATTCCTTGTTTGTTGTTCAATGTTTGCGGTTTGGAAGTAAGAATGTTTTCTTATTTGTAGTGGCATGGTCGTCGTATGTTTCTGTTTCCTTCTGTGCTTTGGCTGCAGTTTCGTAATCGTTGGAGATACATGTGTTGTTTACTAGCTTGATGGTTCTTGTTGGTTCGTTGGTTCGTGGGTTGTTGGTTTTGTTTGTTTGGCTCCGGTTTACACTTTCGGGCCCTAGGGGGTGCAATTCGACGTGTTCATGCTTTCTCGTTGGTTTGGTGCTTGCTGCTATTTTCTTATGTTTGATTCAGCCTTACAAGGTTGGGGTCCAACGTTGGTGGTTGGAGTTTTTTTTTGGATTATTATTGTTTTTTAGGGCGCTTTGTGGTGTTCATCCCCTGCACCCAAGAGTCGACATGAAATTATGTTATTTTCCTTATCTACTGAGGTCGGTATATGTTCTGTTGTGAGATTTTGTTCGTGCTTCAGTGATGGCATGAAATAAAATAGTTGCATGCAAAATTGTTGGAGGATTACATGTGAAATTGCAATATGCGTTGTTTTTTGGTTACAATAAAGCATATGCAGGGTACATTTATAAACCATGTATGGTCAGATGTGCCCATATGACATTACATGTTCTTTCTCCTCTACATAGACTAGTGTGCGCACGATACAATTTGTGTTGTACTTGAGCTATAATATGTACAACAAAGATTCTGCAAGATTATATTTCGATGTCTAGAAGCATGTCTGGGTAGTTTACCACGGAAAACCAAAAACTTGTATCGTGGGCACATCAGTCTGTGTAGAGGATAAATAACATGTATTTCCATCGGTGGAAGCATATATGGATAATTTACCACGGAAAACCAGAAACCATTTAGCTACAACCAACAATTTTGTAATAAATTGTGGCTTGTAATATATTTTGGGCAAGGCAAACAAAATTACATGTTTATAGCTATGGATGGAGAAGTGCAAAGGTTCATGTTTCTGCCTATCTCCTAGACTTTTCGTTGAGTCTCTTTTGGTATATGTACATATTTCTTGTTCTCCGGTGCATACCAACTTCCATTCATGTTCATTGTATTTTGTGCATTCCCACATTCAAACAAACATAATAGCTAGAGAAAACGACAGAGTCTTGACTGCATCAGTTGAAGAGGATATAGAAAGGTGGATGCTTGTACTATTATTTCATATTTTGTTATTTTGTATTTCATTTATTGTATGTATATGTGTTCACTTAGTTTATTATATTTACATGTTGTGTGCCTTCCTACATGGTAACTTGTGTTCATTACATGCCTTCCTACATACTAACCTGCTTCATGTCCATTGTGTTTTTGCTGCATTGCTACATTTAAAAAAAAATAGTGGTTGGAGATGACGATGGGCTCTTTCACGAGTAAATAGACCTGTTTTTCTTTCTATTACATGTCTGTCTTCATTATAAGTTATCTTCAATACATGCCTTCCTGCATACTAACCTTCTTCATGTCCATTGTGTTTTCGTTGCATTGCTGCATTTAAACAAATAGAATGGCTGGAGAGGGCGATTGACTCTTTGGCGGGTAAATAGACATGTTTCTCTTTCTTTTAGATGTTTATCTTCATACTAACTTTCCTTCATGTCCATTGCATAATCGACATTGCTGCCTTGAAAAAAACAGGTTGCTTGGACAGGAAGATGAATTGTTATGTGCAACAATAGAGGGTTATGTGGTACAATCTTGTAAAAGGTATACCAACCGTGATGGTAAATTAAATATACAAACCGGGTGGGGGCATATAATATTAGACTTGAAAACAATGGATTCGCAGTAATGGGCCTTTCTGCCCTCCCTATTTCTATTTTTTCAATTTTCTATTATCCCTTTTGTTTTCTAATTCATCTGCTTAGTGTTCTTTCCGAAAATGCCTTGTTGCGCCGGTTGGTGGATTAACAGTTTCACACCTATGGTCACGCTTATACCTTATTCCATAGTTACCCACTTTATTGATTATGTGTGCCGGGCTGGCAGGTTCAAGATTGCTTCCCTATCTTCCGGGGGTCCGCAATTTACAGATTGGTCGTGGTGCCCCGCCCTCACCCCCTGTTTAATGTTAAACATTTTTCTAGTTAAAAAAATCAGATCCATACAATTTTATAGTTATTTAGTCCTTTTGATGGACAATATACAATGCATATGCTTGTTTAGTCCTGATGTTCATCTACACTTGCTTGTATCAGAAAAAGTTGGACTAGTGACATGGGCATGAGCAGTTAGTCATCCTAGACATTGGTAGACTGACAAGGCCAAAGGTAAAGATGCATACTCTCTACTCTTACTATGTTTACCAAACAAATATCCTTGGCTATATATTCATCTATGGCATGGTGAATATATTGTTGTCATCTGCAATACATGGTTTGCAGTTCACAAGAAGTGTCAACAAGTACAAGCGAGACGTCGAATGTGCCACATGTTCCAAAGAATAAGAGGTGTGGTTGCAACACTCTGCCTCTGGCACGTCACATGGATCCTCATGGTTGTGGATAAATAAATTTTTGAATATGACAAAGTGAATTGAAGAAGGAAGTACATGTAGGCCCTGAAGATAAATAAAGAAAAGAATTACAAAATAAGAAAGTGTCAGGTCGGCCCTAATGTTAAAATGAAGTGACATGAATGGTATAAATAAACATCATTAGACAATAATTTTGATACAAGTTGAATTTAAGAGGAAATAATAAGTAAAGGAGGTCGAATTTCAAGGGAGGATGAAGTCTTTTGGTGATGTGTTCTAAGGTATGTTATTTTCAGGTCATCTTACCATTTTTGCTATAACTTTTTTTCTAGAACGATTCAGGTGGTGAAATTTCTATGGTAATGAGAAGACATATCCAGGTACCTCTGGTAAAATTTATATCTCTTGATTCACTATAATTATGGAGATACACTCTGTGGAAGATAGGGCTTGTGACTAGTTATGAATCTAGTCAATAAACAGGTGTTCCGGGTAAAACAATCATAACTTATTCATCGAGAATCCGAATGAAGTGGGACAAATTTCATTGGAAAGAGTACATATTGTAGTTTCTTGTGTGTGATTTTCAGAATTGTATGTTAATTATTGAGCGTGGGGCATTCTATGCAAGTTCACTCTCCTGAATAGACCAGAATTGAATAAAGTCTACCATTCTTTCTATAACCTCTTTTTGGGGAGGATTCATGGAGTGAAAATTGGAGGAGTTTCAGAGAATACATTGAGTAATATTATCTACAAGATCAGAGTACTCCAAGAATTGAAGAATTGTAGAAATTGAAGAAGTATCAGGAAGCATTATCAGGTTCTATGTGATGATTGGTTGATGGTGATGATTTAATGTAAAGTTTTATTATCTCTCATATATTCTTGGGTGGAAGGAAGGGGAAAGGATGGAGAGTTCAACTCTCTCTTTATATTGGAGGATTGTATCTTCCTCTTGTAGTTTTATCCCTTCCTTTACATTTGCAAGTTGTAGCTACCTTTGGAAGTCATTACTTCCCTTGAACAATAACTATTGATTATTTCTCATATATTGTGCATGGTGTATTATGGTGTATTGATATAACTCTTATACTATTGTTCATTGCTCATTGGATATAGTTTAATGGTTTAAGTACAAGTTGAAAAATGTTTTAAATTATACTTGATACTGATTCACCCCCCTCTCAGTATCAACAATTGGTATCAGAGCAGGTTACCTTCAGTACAGTTTAACCACTGGAAGGAAAACCCTAAGAAGAAATGGAAGACAAAATTCCAAATGGTATTCCACCATTTGATGGAATCAATTTTGAATACTGGAGTAATAGAATGGAAACTTACTTGAAATCTCTTGGGGCAGATGTTTGGTTCTCAGTTGCTTCAGGATACAATGCTTTGAAGAAACCAAAGGCTGCAGCTCAGAAGGAAGCAAAAATGAACAAAAAATTGGAAATAGATATTATCCTGGATGGATTGACAGATTCATTGAAATCCAAGGTGGGATCATGTGCATCATCAAAAGATATTTGGGACAAGCTACAAGACCTTTATGTAAGGGAAGACGCAGAAGAAGAAGAAGAAGAAGAAGTTGAAGCAAATTACAACATCTCAGATTTCAAAGAAGACAATAGAGGTCAATTATTTTGCTTTAATTGTGAAGGAGTAGGTCATGTTGAATTTGAATGTCCTCATCCAAGGATTGAAATAAATGACACTGAAGAAGAAAATTCCAATGAAGAAGAAGAAAATCATGAAGAAAAAATTATTCA
>ML779607.1:207270-218429 GCA_009831015.1 Picea engelmannii | reverse complement strand
GAAGCCCACTTACTCCAAGGTATCAACATTTCTTTCTTGGTCATTGTTATACTTGCAAAATTTTTGGACATAAGGCAATTAATTGCAGAATCAATGAAAGGAACACATACGCAAGAAACATGAATGGTGTAAATAGAAGATATGGAAGTAACCATGGATTTGTCAACATAAGTTATAATTCATTTTCCCCATTGATGGACAAAAATATTGCATGCTACAAATGTAATTATCTTGGTCACAAAGCACGAGATTATAGATATATGAATGAAGATATCCCTATGCCAACCACAGTATGGAGAAGGAAAGAGATTCCAAACAATGAATATTTTCGAATAGCATTGACTGCTAAAGAATGTAAAGAAGAACATGAATGGTACATAGACAGTGGATGTTCTTCACACATGACCGGGGATCAAGAAAAATTCATCAGCTTGAAGAGAAAGGGTGGCAATGTTACATTTGGAGATGACTCATCTGCCAAAATACTTGGAGAATGTGTAGTAGAGCTTGGAAAAAAAAATGTAAAAGAAAATAATGTTCTATTGGTTGAAGACTTGAATCATAATCTACTTAGTGTTAGTAAAATGTGTGATCAAGGATACACTCTTACATTTGATTCCCGAAAATGTAAAATCAGAGAAAATAACTCAGGAAGGATGGTTGCAACTGCAACAAGAAGACCGAACAACATATACATCCTAGAAATGAAGAAGAGAGAGAAGATAGAAGCCACACAAAAGGATTCTAAGGAAGAAAAAGTCCCAAAGACCAAAAATAAGGATGAAGTATTATTGAGTGCCACATGTTCAGGGAGAGCAACCCCAAAGAAGAGAGTTACATTTTTCCATTAAACTCAGGGGGAGAAATCCTAACCTTTGCCAGTGATGTCAAAGGGGGAGAGAAATTGGGATCATGATGATAGGGGGAGCATGAGTGTTGCCATCAATGACAAAAGGGAAGATTGTTGGAAGATTGGTTGTTGTTATTGATGTCAATCCTAGTCATGGGTTTTTGACCGCAAGATTGATAAAGGTATTTGGACATGTAGGACAATGCACATGCATATAAAACACCCATGAATGGATAGTATACATCATGTTATTTCCAGTGGTATGTGGCACGTCATGTGGATCCTCATGGTTGAGGAGAAATGAATTTTTGAAGATGGAAAAGTGAATTGAAGAAGGAACTACATGTAGGCCCTGAAGATAATTAAAGAAAAGAATTACAAAATAAGAAAGTGTCAGGTCGGCCCTAATGTTAAAATGAAGTGATATAAATGGTATAAATAAACATCATTAGACATTCATTTTTATACAAGTCGAATTTTAGAGGAAAAAAGAAGTAAAGGAGGCCAAATTTCAAGGGAGGATGAAGTCTTTTGGTGATGTGTTCTAAGGTATGTTATTTTCAGTTCATCTTACCATTTTTTCTATAATTTTTTTTCTAGAATGATTCAGATGGTGAAATCGCTATGGTATTGAGAAGACATATCAAAGTACCTTTGGAAAAAATTTCATCTCTTTATTTGCTATAATTATGGAGATACACTCTATGGAAGATAGGGTTTGTGACCAGTCCTGAAGCTAGTCAATAAACAGGTGTTACAGGTAAAATAGTCATAACTTATTCATAGCGAATCCAAATGAAGTGAGACAAATTGAATTGGAAATAGTATGGACTTTAATTTCTTGTGTGCGAGTTTCAGAATCAGATGTTAATTATTGATTGCGAGGCATTCTGTGCAAGTTCACTCTCCTGAATAGACCAAAATTGAATAAAGTCTACCATTTTTTTTATAACCTCTTTTTGGGGAGGATTCAAGGAGTGAAAATTGGAGGAGTTTCAGAGAATACATTGAGTAATATTATCTACAGGATCAGAGTACTCCAAGAATTGAAGAATTGTAGAAATTGAAGAAGTCTCAGAAAGCATTATCAGGTTCTATGTGATGATTGGTTGATGGTGATGATTTAATGTAAAGTTTTATTATCTCTCATATATTCTTGGGTGGAAGGAAGGGGAAAGGATGGAGAGTTCAACTCTCTTTTGATATTGGAGGATTGTATCTTCCTCTTGGATTTTTATCCTTCCCTTTACATTTGGAAGTTGTAGCTACCTTTGGAAGTCATTACTTCCCTTGAACAATAACTATTGATTATTTTTCATATATTGTGCATGGTGTATTATGGTGTATTGGTGTAACTCTTATACTATTGTTCATTGCTCATTGGATATAGTTGAATGGTTTAAGTATAAGTTCAATTTTTTTTTAAACTGTACTTGATACTAATTCACCCCCCTCTCAGTATCAACAATAATGGTAGTCTATAGCACCTACTTTGACAAGGAAAATGAAAGTAGATCCATTATGCGTGATGACATGATAGACAAGGAGGCCATGATGACAGTGACACTGACTATTCCTCCACAACTTGTCCAGAAACATGCAGAAAAAATATTTCCAGGTAATGGGATATCAATTACAAATTTTAATATATTACCCAAAACAATGTATGACCGTGGTAATTGTGATCGAATTATTTTTCTCAACGAAACAAGTATTGTGGAAAAACTTTTCGTTGTTTGTTCAGAATATTGTTTCATCCCAGACTCAACTATCAGCCAGCTTGCACAGAGCACTAACAATTACCCAATCAGAACAATTGGCGCAATTGTCACACTAGCGAGAAAACTTGGCTCACAACACATTCTCCATATAAAGGATGGAGAGTCGAACATCGAAAGGACAATGGTACCGATTTTCATATTCAGTTTTGTCATTTATTTTCGCATGTTCATGTATCTCGTGTAAGTTACTCAAATATTGCAGTGTTCCATGTTGCAATTGCAATTGTTCGATACGTATTCAAATTTGTTTTCGTCAATGGAGCAACAATTGCATAAAGGGAAAATTCCACTTATGCTCTTCAAAAATATAACAAAGAAAATGGATGTTAGAGAAAGGATCTTTCGAACAACCCATGCAACCTTTGTAATAGAGTTGTGACTAGATATAGTAGAGGATTTAAAGAAAATAGCTAGCTCTACAACTGTTGTGTGTATACATCTACAAAATCATCCTCACTTTGCTTTCAGAAATAACCTTGAACAAATTTCTATGACCTGTTTTATTTATTTTATTTTTATTTTTTTTAAGGGGAGGAGGGGGTGCAGTTGTGTATTATATTGTTCAATGTATTAATTAATATGCTCGTGTTGCCAGGTTGAAGGTGTTTTAGTTGCAACCAATGTGTATTCGACCCCCTTTGAACTTGTATGTGAAAAATGCAACTATCCTTCTTTTGCCTCCGCTTTGATAAGTGATGATACGATTGATTGTCTGTGATGCGGTGAAAAATGTCCATATATATATGGACATTACGTCAATGTTTTCATTTGAACCGTGGACAACACAGCTATTCATTTTACGGTTAGGTAGACTCTATTAGAAAATGTGCTTCCTAAGTTGGCAGAGTTGTCGTATGAAACATATCTACAGAAAAAGGCAAGAAGTGTCTACATGCTGCGGGACCTTCGGATACATAACAAATTCACCTTGAATGAGGACAATGCAATTTTTCATATTGAATGAATAAGGGAAAATATATATATATGAAACTTTGTCAGGAAACGAAAATACCTCATGTGTCTCTGTAATATTTGTTCAACATCCAGATGAATGTTCGTCGGATATTGTTTGGTCCAAAAAATGGGAAGCATGGCAGCAAACCCCATATATCCCATGGCCCTGGTTATTTTATTCTTGGAAAATATACTAGATGCAAGAGAAAAATGAATGTGATGACGTCTTTTCTTTGTATATGAAATTGTTTGGTGCAAAGGTGGATGCGTCCTGCTCTATGGAACATTCTGGGAACTTGCTTGCAGCCTGTTTGAAGTTTAGTTGGTTCTTGGTTGTGTGCTTTGTTTGTCAATTTGTATATCGTGGAACTCCGAATTTTGTTTGGAGGACATGAAACAATAGAATTGAATTTTTTATCCAACTAGCACACAAATCCGCCTGATCATTTCTATGGCGCTATGACACAAATGTAGTATGTGGCTTGTTTTGGCAATTTTCCTTGATCGATGAACTTGGTAAAATTAATCTCCTGGAATAATTTGAAATCAACGAATATATACTGTGAAAAGTGCAATTGTGCTATCATATCAAAAAGAGGCCCTTAAGATTCAAATTGGTCGTTGCTTTAGCATTTTTTCTTGATCCATGAACTTGGTAAAATTAATCTCCTGGAATAATTTGAAATCAACGAATATATACTGTGCGAAGTGCAATTGTGCTATGATATCAAAAAGAGGCCCTTAAAATTCAAATTGGTCCTTGTTATGCTTGCAGTGATAGAATTTTAAAAGACTTTCTTTTGTTTCCTTCCTTTTTTTTAAAATAAGCGATTTAACATCCTTTGATAATTTTATGTAATTCAATTGTACAATATCAATACTTAATATTAATAATTTAGTATTTGAAAACAATGTTTTTAGATAATGTTAGATAGGATAACCATCCGTAAACAATCACAATGTTGAGCAAGCCAGTCCTTGAGTTCTTCTGTGAATTTGTAAATCACGGAACTCCGAGTGTTGTTTGGAGGACACGAGACAATAGAAGTGCAATGTTGAGCCTAGAGAGCCCGCAAGTCTGCTTGTCAATTTGTATATCGCAGAAGTCTGGGTGCTATTTGTAGGAACCAGAACAATAGAGGCTCAATTTTGAGCCCGCCAGATCGAGAAACCGTGATCCAAAAATTTCCTAAGTATGGAATGAAGGATCCGTCCATGCTCTATAAAATATCATGTCCATATAAAGTACATGTTAACTATGTATTTCTCATTTGTCGGAAAATTTATAGGTGCAGAAGTTGGCCCTAGAGTCCATCTGTAAATTTGTATATCGTGGAACTCTGAGTTCTATTTGGAGGACATAAAACAATAGAAGTGCAATGTTGAGCCAGACAGTCCGCAGGTCCGCTTGTCAATTTGTATATTGTGGAATTGTGGGTGCTATTTGTGGCGCGCAGAACAATAGAGGCCCAATTTTCAGCCCCCCAGCCCGAGAACCCGTGATCCAAAAAGTGGCTAAGTATGGAATGCAGGATCTGTACATGATCTATACAAATTTCATGTCCATACTTTATAAGAGTACATACTTCATATGTATTACGTGTTTTTCGAAAAAAAAATAGGTGCGGAAGTTAGCGGATTCACGACTTCAGATTTCACTTACTTTTATATCACCAGCCCAACTGACCGCTTCCCCATTTGATATTGTAATAAATGAATATAAACTAGCTCAAGTCCAAATGTGCTATGACATCAACACAAGGGCCTTAAAATTCAAATAGCTCGCAAGTCCGCTTGTCAATTTGTATATCGCAGAAATGTAGGTGCTATTTGTAGGACATGAAACAACATAGGCCCAATTTTGAACCCACCGGGCTGAGAACCCACGATCCAAATAGTGCCTAAGTATAGAATGAGGGATCCATACATGCTCTATAAAATCTCATGTCCATAGTTTTTAGAAGTGCATCTTTAGTATGTATTGATCGTTTCCTCCTAATGTTGTTTAGAAGACATAGAACAATAGAACTGCAATGTTGAGCAAGCCAGTCCACAAGTTCACCTGTTAATTTGTATATCACGGGACTCTGGGTGCTATTTGTAGGATACAGACCAATAGAGGCCCAGTTTTGAGCCCGCTAGACCGAGAACCCACGATCAAAAAAGTGGCCGAGTATGGAATGCAGGATCCATGCAGGATCTATAAAAACCTGATGTCCATACCTTATAAGAGTACATACTTTGTATGTATTACTCATTTTTTTGAAAACTTCTAGCTGTGGAAGTTAGAGGATTCACGACTTCAGATTTCAATTACTTTTATATCACCAGGCCGACCGACCGCTTCTCCGTTTGATATTGTAAAAAACAAATATAAAGTGGTCCAAGTCCAATTGTGCTAATACATTGACAGTAGGCCATTAAAATTCAAATAGTCTACAAGTCCTCTTGTCAATTTGTATATCGTGGAAATCTGGATGCTATTTGTAGGGCATGGAATAATAGAGGCCCAATTTTGAGCTCGCCAACCCAAGAACCTGCGATCCAAAAAGTGGCTAAGTATGTTCAGATTTCCACCCATTTTTATATCAGCAGCCCGACCAACCTCTTGCCCATTTCATATTATACAAAGTTTTTGGAACGCATGTTTCCGAATACGTGGGTTTTTTTTTAAATAAGATATTTCACATCCTTTTATAATTTTATGTGATCAAATTGTACAATATGAATATTTAATATTAATACTTTAGTATTGAAAATAATATTTTTAGGTAGTGTTAGATAGTTGATAGGGATCAACATCTGTAAACAATCGCAAGTTTGAGCGCGCCAGCCTCGGAGTCCATCTATGTGTTTGAACGATAGGGAACAATAGAAATGCAATGTTGAGCGAGCCAGGAGGCAAGTCCTCCTATAAATTTTTATATCACGAAACTCTTTAGTGTTATTTGTAGGTCACAGAACAATAGAGGCCCAGTTTTGAGCCCGCCAGGCCGAGAACCCGTGATCCAAAGATTGGCTTAAGTATGGAATGTAGGAATAGTATAGGCTCTATAAAATCTCATGTCTGTACTTTCTAAGAGTAGATTTTATGTATTCCTTGTTTTTTAGGAAAATTTATTGGTAAGGAAGTTGGCGAATTCATGTATTCAAATTTCACTTAATTTTATATCACCAGCCCCAACAACCGACGACTTCCCCATTTCATATTGTACAAACGTTCTTGCCTAATCAAATTGTACAATATCAATATTTAATATTAATAATTTAGTATTCAAAATAATGTTTTTAGATAATGTTAAATACTTGATAGGGATTAGAATCCGTAAACAATGGCACTCTCGAGGCCACCAGCCTTGGAGTCTGTCTGTCAATTTGTATATCGTGGAACTCTGAGTACTGTTTGTATGACACGAAACAAAATGAGTGCAATGTTGGCTGAGCTAGCCCGCAGGTCCACTAGCCAATTTGTATATCGCGAAATTCTGGATGCTATTTGTAGACCATGGAACATTGGATGCCCAATTTACAGCCCACCAGTCCGAGAACCCGCAATCCAAAAAGTGGCCAAGTATGGAATGCAGGATCCGTACATGCTCTATAAAATCTCATGTTCATATTTTATAGTACATATTCAATCACGGGTTCCTGCATAGGCGGGTTTAACATTGCATTTCCATTGTTCCGCCGCGTGCAACTAGCACCCAGACTTCCGCAATTTACAAATTAGAAAACAAACCCCCCTTCATATCATATGCTTTCTCTTTCTGTTTACTTGGTCCTTTTTCCCAATGTCTCATGCTTTTATATATAGAAACCGAAGTTCAACGATATACAAATTTCCCTCTCGCCATTACGCTTCCGTTGTTCCCCTACGCACAAACAACATTCGGAATTCCGCGACATACAAATTGACGGTCGATATCTGTCACTGAGATGCAATATGACCATCGACCCTTCACGTCTCTTGGGTATATCTTATTCCCTTTTCATTTTGTAACCCGCCCGACCGCTTTCCATACTTACGTATTTCTTGGAATCAGTTTCATGGGTTGGCAGGTGCACAAAATGTACAATGCTTGGTTGCAATTCGCCATCACTGCTACCTTCATACTTGTTTCCAGATATGCATTAATTAAGCTTTAATGCTAGTAGTTCATCCTGCAGGGACCATTAAGATTGTCATTAATGTCCGGAAATCCGGAGAAGATTTGTCATTACTACAAATTAAACTAAGATTTTCGCAGAAGTATGTTATCCTTTCCAAGTATTCATTTCAAACATGATGCAATATGTTTTGTGTGCCGGCGGGTTGGTGCCTTTAAGAATTTTCTAATTATTAATCTCTCTTCGTCGTCACCACGAGCTTTACACTTTTTTCTAATTATGCAATCAGTGAGTTGTAATGGTGATAGTTCATTCCGCATGAACCCTAGAGATTGGCATTGATCAACGAAAGGCTCGAGGAGATATTCCATTGGTACACATTAAACCATAATTTGCGGAGGCTTATATTATCCATCCCCGATTTTCATTTCAAACATTGTCTCGAGCAAACAGAAATTGTCGTTAGCTTATGGTAGCAGTTCTGTCCAGATACAGTAAAGACATTCGGGCATAATGGATATAGGTTCCACTATTCCAAGGCATATTCTTACTACTCATCTCCCTTTGCCCAGGAGCAAAAAAGGAGATGATCCCTTGGTACACCAAGAGATATATTTCAAGCCAAACAATTCCAAGGAAACCCTGCCTGCTCATAGAACCTGACCAGTTGCATTCATGGCTGTTGTAGAGGTTGATGTAATGGATTTCGAGACAGAAGAAGATGATCTGATGGTCGATGATATGGTGATGGATGATGGCAATGCAGAGACTCTTCCCATTCCTTTGCCCAAATTGAAATCAACCATAACGGGCGAAACTTCCCAGCTCAGTGATGGATGTCCTAACAACACCCAAACGAGTTTTAGAAAAGAAACTGACACTGAACGCAATAGCCACTTTGCAGCGCGAAAGTAGGAATTCAAGAGTTCCAAATTAGTCTTATCTGGGTGGAAGAGTTTCATTGTAAAGAAATGATATGTTGATGCTCCCAGAGATATATTTCAAGCCAAAAAATTATTCTCTTGCGGGACTATTTTCCTCTTCTCTGGTTATACAATTAACATCTTCAGGAATGAGGTCCAGAACTCTCATTGCTAGAAGGAATTTTCTACTATTCTTCTCCTTCCAGCCAAAATGGACTAATTTGGGCCTCTGAAATTGCACGTGCAACCTGTGTCCCTAAATTTTTTTAGACTATGCAAAGGCGGTTTCAGTTAAGGGCTATTCCATTTGCCCTGCAATGTTTTTTGTCTTCTTCCTCATGGGAAGCTTCTGAAAACTATCAATTTCACCACAGGATGATTCATCGAGGAGAAAACTGCAAGGATGTTGCATACTACGGATCCCGTGCCTGTGTTTGTGGAAGATACATTTAATGTTTTGGCCCGAAGAACTGGGTCCAATTTCTAAGGATAGATGTACAATACTCGGGTTTTTCTTATTTTTTTAAATGGATTTCCTATTAAAAAAAATTTCCTTGGAGTCTTCGTTGCTGCTTCTTTTCTGGATTTAACACCTATTCTCATTGGCAGGTTTGGTGCTGTCGTAGTTCTTGGATATTGTGTTTACTTAGGCTATTTTTTCTAAGATGGAACATGTAACAATTATATGACAATGCAATATGTCAATCCACCAACCTTTTATGCAAACAAAAAATGGATTACACACAGTTTCAAACCAACGTTCAATTCTATTCGCAATGTAGATAGAACATAGCAATAGCAATGTACAATCTTGCAACAAAATCGTCATTCTTCTTTCTAGGCATGCAGTTATTAATTTTTAATGCTAACAACCCATAATGCAAGAAGTTTAATACTTAAGTTAATATGTTACAATCATAGAATAATGTATCAAGAACATAGTTACACCCACACGTTCTAATAAAATATAATCTTCAACAAAGCATTTGCTGGAAATTAGTAGAAAATGAAGTTTAATAGTTAAGTTAATATGTTACAGTCATGGAAGAATGTATCAAAAACACACTTACACACACAGGTTGCAATAAAATCTAATCTTCAACAATGCATTTGTTGATAATTAGTAGAAAATGATGGTTTTGCAACAATGGGGCTTCTTTGAAACCAATTCGTGCTTACGAAAACTGCCCTCCACCTTTCTATTTTCCCACTCTGTTATTCCATGTAGTTTCTCTTCCTGGTTACTTAATATTTTTTTTATTTTTTTTTCCGAAGGTGCCTTGTTGTGCGGCTTGGTGGATTCACACGTTTCCAACGAGTGCTTCCCCTTTCTTTAAATTGGCCCTCTATTTTTCTGTGTCCTACAAGTAGCACCCAGAGTTCCACCATATACGAATTGATAGGTGAATTTGTGCGTTGACTGGCTCAACATTGCACTTGTACTTTTCTGTGACCTCTAAACAACATTCAAACCTCCGCGATACACAAATTGACACACAGTCTCTAGGGCTAGCGGGCTCCAGATTGCCTTTGTTTAAGGATGGAAAAGTGCTAAAACGAGCCATACCACAGTTGCGCCACATATGCTATATTAAAGGGAAAAAATTTCCTCTATCGTTTTGTGCCCTAAAAAAAAACCCACAGTTCTGCACTATACAAATTGACAGCCGGACTTGCGGGCTGGCTGGCTAATAAAATGCCTTGGAGTTCTGCAATAGACAAATTGACAGACGAAGACACTTCTCCGACAGTGAATTCCCAGTAGGCGGGCTGTAGATTGGACTTCTATTGTTCCATGCCCTGGGAACAGTACCGTCACTTCTGCAATATACAAATTTACAACTGGACTCAGATCATACCCTCTTCTGTATTACACTCCACCTATCATGCCCTCTTTTGTGGTATACATTTTGCATTGAAAACTTATGAGAAATACAATTTAACCGTCGGGTCCTTACGTCTTCTGTGGAACTATTGTCACCCCATTTTCAATCCCCTCTGTCCGCTTTCCATTCTTCACCATTTCTTCGAATTTCTTTGGTGGATCATCAGGTTGGCGAGATGAAGAAATATTCAGTTCCTAGTCATTGTTTCCTGTTCCCGTGCCCCTTTTCAATTAGCAATCAACAATTGTATATATGATATTATTTGTAGGCATGCAATTAGCAAGCGCTAATTTCAAACATCTTGGAATGTCATTTCCGCGTCGTTGGGTTGGTCCCTTCATGAAAACTTCAATCCTTGATTCTGAGAAGGAGTACGCCCGACTGCTTCCCTATTCCATACTTAGCCACTTTGCCAGAATTCCACAAATATACAAACCGACCACTGAACTGCCCCATCATGATCTCTTCCATTTTACACGTTTTGTAATAAAAAATTCTGATACATAAAATTTGACCGTGGAACACTTGCCTCTCCTGAGTATCCTCGTAACCCTTTTTTGAATCCCATCCAACCGCTTTTCAGACCTTTCCATTCTTTCCTTGCTCTCCCCCATCTCCATCACCTCGTGCTTGTCTATAATAAAAGAAAAAAAATAGT
>ML779607.1:187847-207206 GCA_009831015.1 Picea engelmannii | reverse complement strand
TTCTAAATATGCAATTACTGACATTTAATTGTAACAACTCATCATGCAGGATCCGTATAGATTGTCATTGATGGGCGAAAGGCTTGAGGATATCTCCTATTAATGCGCATTAAACCAAGATTTGTGGGGGGTTATATTATCCCTTCCGAGTGTTGATTTCAAAATCATGAAATGTCGTTCGCACGTCATGGCCTTGGCATGTTCACGAAACCTCCAATCCTTAATTTCTCTTCCTTGTACCCGCCACCTTCACATTTCTAAATATGCAATAAGTAATATTTACTACTAACTCTTCATCATGGACCACCCATATAGATTGTCATTAATCATGGAAAGGCTCGAGGAGCTTTCCCATTCATAAGAATTTAACCAAGATTTAGTAGAGAGTTACATTATCGGCTCTAATTGTTCATTTCAACCATCATCTAGAGAAAAACAATGTTCTCATAAACCTATGGCATCATCTCGACATCAATTCTGTGGAGATACAATGAACATCTTCGGGTGCGAGGACCAGAACTTCTAGTGGTATAGGGCATATTCTTATTATTCAACCTCTACCGCAAAGAACCAAGTAATTTGGACCTCTGGGATTGCTCATGCAGGATGTGTCCCTGAGGTTTTTGACTGTAAGGACTTGGTCTCTTGGTGCGCCGATAAATTTATTTCAGACAAAAGAATTATTCCATAGTGGGACCGCTCTTCTGTTTCTTTGTCACCTTAGGTCTTCTGCCAGATGTTAATATTGTCAGAGCTAACATTGATGTTCAAAGGAAAAGATTCGAAACAGTTCCTAGCAAAGCATAATAACGGGTTGGACCTCTTGCCCCATTTATTGGAAAACCCGCCTCTAGTTCCTGAAGATATTACAAGCTTGCAGGTTGGTTCATGTAGAAATCCATTTCGTGAAATTGCTTGGATGTTTACAAGAATAATGGGACAGGTGTCCACAACAACTATTTCCTGGATGGCTCTTTATATTTTGTATTTCACAGTCAATGAACAATCTATTTTTGATTGGGGCAAGTTAATTTCCCATGAAATCTGTTCCCAATTGTCAATCTTCAAAAGGGAAAAGAAATTTTATATGTCGTCCTATTTAGTTTTTGCGATAGCACATTCCTGTCGGTTTCCACAATTGTCTCTCTCCAAGAATGTCAACTACGAATTCCACCCAATAATGTTTTGGTACTAGGCCTTGTGGAAGCACAAATATTCCCACTGTTTCTATGAATTTTTCAATGGCTTCGTGTTTGTTTTCAAAGTTTTGTTGTTAGGAGAAGATGCTCCCCGCATATTTGAACAAGAAACCAGTTCTTTTCATAGGAAGGGGACACTCGAACATTTGGATAATTACAATGTCATAATAATTTTTGGCTCCACGGAAATACCTTCTCTCCTTCCATGTCACATTACAGACAGAATGTTTGTTGCAGAGGTAGCACGACATTACAATTACTGGTTGCATCTGTTGCAAAAGAAGAAGAAAAAAATAGTTTATTCCTCTGCCTTGGAAAGTAGGGGAGTTTGTGTTGAAAAACGTCAAGAAAATCAAGGAATTCACAGTGCATTCTAGCATATCCAACCTCATATATGCTAAAATCATAAGAGGGTTCGACCCCTATAATATTTTTCGACAACATTTACAAACACTTGGCGTCGGCGATTATTTTTTAAAAAAACACCTTCCCGAAAACAGAGACAGTGGCGGCAATGCTACTACCTTTGATGTCGACGACGTGGACATAGTGCAAAGCTGCACTAAATTGTACACACAATAGGGGAAAGGCCCCGATGACAAGAGTTTTCAATTGACAAATAGCACTCCAAAAAGTACGACATCCCGGAGCATCGCTCCAATGGCCCACCACAAAAACAAAGAAACTCAAATTTCTTCAAACAGAGGAGGAGATAACGACCATCCTCACTATAAAATTGATAGTTCCCACAAACTTCCAGTAGAGAAGAAGAGAAAAAAAAATGCGGGATAGGCAGAAGAGTCGAAAATTCAGAGTGAGAATATAGAACTTAACACTAATCTGGATAGCATGTGCTGCTTCCTTGATCAACCCAGAAACACCATCTAGCATAGCCTTCCAATGGACATATCCATTATCGAAAATTTTGACGAAGATGAATCCTTTATGTTCCATAGCGTTCTTTTTGATAGCCAGTCCAAAAAATTGATAATTGAGAAAAAATATGTTAAAAATAAGAAATGGAAATCTTGTTCAGAGGTTGCTGTTGCCAACATTTGGTCATCCCAAATCTGTCAAATTCACACCGCGATCGAAGAAGAACTTCATGATTCCATTGGAGGCATCGAGACCGAGAATTCCAGACTGAAGGACTGGGTCAAGGAATTGGAAGAGGCTTTCGTTCCTATGTCATTGCTTGTCAATCCTTTGGCAGTAGACATGCCTACCATCCCTCCAGCCAACGTAAAAGCATCCTCGACCCTGCTGGCATCCTATAGAGGATATGTGGAGAATAATATCAAGAAAAGAATGGAACTGGTTACCGAGGCGTGGAAAACATCACAAACCACCACTTCCCTTGGAATGAGGGCACATAGTTTCCTCGAACATTTGCAGGCGGTGTTAAAATATGAAGAAAAATTCTTTTTAAAAACGGTTCTTCCTTTTGGCACCATTGTCAACAATATGGTAGAAACAAAAAGAAGAGAACAAGATCTTCCATCCAAAAACTGGATTGGTCAATTCAATACATGTTGGAAAAAAAAAGTGAAGAACCTACATCTCATTGTTCAGTCATGTGAACAAGCCATATCGAAGAAAGATAAATTATTCACAAGGCTGTCGAGAATAGACTTAGCCGGAAAACCAATGACTTCCAAGACCCCCACTTAATCGCAAACTCCTTGCCCTTAACCAGGAAAGAGTTCGATAAATAAGTTGATATGTTAAAGGCCTTATCTTTGGAAAAGTTTTAAATCATCCTTCACTTTGATCAAACTCACATTGACGACTGGCTAGTCAAATATTCAGTACATAATGAGGCAATTCATCAGGCTTTGTGTAATATTTCTATCGACTTTCGGGAATTAGAAAATGATCTTTTCAACATAAAAATCTAGAATGCGATCAATGTCACCCCAATGAGAAGCTACATTCAAGAATGGCTTGAAAGGAAATTCAAGTAGGCCGTCGACGAAAGGAAACAGACAGTTACCATGATTCCAGCAGTTGTCAACGACATCATTGAAACCGTAGTCGTCGGAGACATCAATGAAACAACAACCGCAAGAAAATATCCAAAGGGCTCATATGTACCCTCACTGTAAGTGTACTGATTGCATCCTTCTTTGTTTATCAACCCATTTATTCCATTTTCTTAAATAGAGATGTGTACGCAAATAGTTATACCTTTCAAAAAAAAAATTGCAGGTATTGCACTTTATCTTCTTTCTACAGTCCTGTTTCTTGTACATATTTCTCTAATGGTCCGTGGGATCTCCAATCCCAGTCTACATGACAAACGCATTGAACTTCTCATTAATATGTAACCGACTTTAATTTTTTTTTATATTTCAAAATTTCCAATAGTATGTAACAAACTTTTATTTTTTGACATACTTCAAATAAAATTGTTTTCTTATCTCCTTTTAAATTTATGTCTTCATACATTTTTATCTTTCACCAGTCTGTATGACAAATGCATTAAGAATTTTATATGTAACAAACTTTTATTTTTTTATATATTTCAAAATAAATGGTACTCTACATGCCAACCGTCATTTACTTATGCCCCATGTTGACAAATGCATTTCAAATTTTATATGCCAAGCATCATTTACTTATGCCCCATGTTCCGTGATATACATGTTGCATACAACATTTCTGTCATATACATTTAAAAATTTCCAGTAGTATGTAAAAAACTTTTATTTTTTTACATATTTCAAATAAAACTAATTTCCTATCTCCTTTTAAATTTATGTCTTCATACATTTTTATCTTTCACCAGTCCATATGGAAAATGCATTTAAATTCCCAAATTTTTTCTTCCACTGTGAACAAATTTGCAGTTTGTTATATACTTTCAAAAAATAAATGGTGCTCTACATGCCAAGTGTCATTTACTTTTTCCCTATGTTCCATGATATACATGTTACACACAACATTTCCATCATCTACAATTCAACCCCATTTTCCAATATTTTCTTTCTAACCTCGTTGGCAGGGACTACGCTGCCACACAACCTTATTTATATAACACTCTCTATCTCCTAGGAACCTTTAAGTGAGCCTTCTCACATTTATTAGATCTAACCACCATAATGAGTCTTATTTAACAATATAGTGGACCTAGTCCACTCACTACACCTAGGGAGGTAATAGGGGGTACATAGGGAAGTACCCAATGGGAACGTGATTATGTATTATTAGTGAAAGTCATTCAATGTAAGGTGGACTAGGTCCACTATATTATTAAATAAGACCCATTATGGTAGTTAGGTGTAATAAATGTGAGGAGGCTCTCTAAAAGGTTCCTAGAAGATAGAGAGTGCTATATAAAGAAGTGTAAGCAATGTATTGAAGCACAATGAACAATATTGTGAATGTATCAAGCATTTCTTGAAGAGTGTTATCCTTTCCTAAGGATTAATATATGGTGTTACCCTACCTCAAGGGCTTTCTCTATTTCTTGTGTTCAGTGTTATGGTGAATGATTTGGGTTATTATTCTATCTTCTATTTTCATATCTATTCAAGTACTTAACAATTGGTATCAGAGCACTTTCCTTGGCCAAATAAGGGAATGAATTTTTGGTTCATTTTGTAGATTTTTTTAAAAAGAAAAAAGGGGGTGGCACACTTCAGACTCAATTTATAAAATTTTTGCTCATAATTGTAGAAAATAATTGGATATTTGAATTCCTCTCAGAAAAATACCCAATTTCAAAAAAACAATCATCCGAAATGGAGTCGGGGAAGTGAAGTGATCATCATTTTAAATTCGACAATTTTTAGGGGTTTTTTTTTTCGGAAAAAGTCACGAGATTTACACTGTAAGTTATTTTTTAAAAAGACCTAGTTTTCTTTTTGGGTTATGGACAATAAACTATTTTTTACTGGTAAAGATGATGGTCCTAGTATTGAAGAATTCCTAAAGGCCCACAAGTCAGAATTGAAAGAGAATTGGATATTCTCTTTATTCTTTTATCTTGGAGAAGATGCTGGCACATGGTGGTAATCATTGGACTAGGTCAAGATGAGGGGGATTTCTGATGAAGAATTTGAAAAAGTATTTTTTGATAGGTGGTCTCATGTTGAAAAACATGATACAAAGAGAACCAAGGGTTTATTTTCATGTGGAAACTCTATATTATAGGTTCATGGATGTATTCATAAGGAAAATATCATTGTTTCTATTAACCCTAGTTGCATGCATAATTTTATTAATGTTTAGTTGGTTAATAGAATTCAAGTTCCTATAAAGAATAATCAACACACACATGTTGAGGGTAAAAATATTCCAGTCTATAAATATTTGAAGATTACCATGGATAAATATGTGTTTCATTTATATTTTTATGCTATGGATATGAATGATGTGGATATTGTTTTGGGATATCCTTCAATAAAATTAGTGTGTTCCATTAATATTAATGTGCAAAAGAAATTTTTGAAGTCGTGGTACAAGAAAAAGAAAATCGCATTGCAGGATGTGTCTCTTAGTAAGAAAGATGGGCCCACAGAGGCTAGAAAAGAAGTTATTACCAAGTCCGATGTTGAATGAGAGGCAGAGTTTGCATAAGGAGATGAAGCAAAACCACATGAAGGACACAATAATGAAGCTAAGGAGGTCACTGACTCAAAGGCACAATGTGTTGCAAATTTGAAGAAAAAAGAATAGATTCCTACAGTTGTTGTATATCACCATCCATGCCATAGAGAGAAACAATAGTCATCAAGGCAAGGGCATGGGAATCAACACATTTATGCACCAACAAGCAACTAGAAAGGAAACTGATCCAGAGGTGCATGGAGGACTACTAACCCCGTAAGAAGACATCAGGCTAGAGAAACCATCCCATGACAACCCCGAAATGATGCAAAGCAAGATTAGGGTGGCAAGGTAGTAGTTGGACATCATGTTTTGCTTCCATTAGAATGGATGGATGGTCGTACTTGGTACTAGTTGGCTACATTGCTTAGTCGTCCATATTTTATGGTTTCCTCACGTGTTTCGAGGACAAAACATGTGAAGGGGGATGGAATGTAGTATACCTAGGGAGGTAATATGGGTTACCTAGGGAGGTACCCAATGGGAATGTGGTTATGTATTATTAGTGGAATTCATACAATGTAAGGTGGACTAGGTCCACTATATTATTAAATAAGACCCATTATGGTAGTTAGATATAATAAATGTGAGAAGGCTCTCTAGAAGGTTCCTAAGAGATAGATAGTGTTATATAAAGAAGTGTAAGCAATGTATTGAAGCACAATGAAGAAAATTGTGAATGTATCAATCATTTCTTGAGGAGTGTTATCCTTCTCTAAGGATTAATATATGGTGTCACCCTACCTCAAGGGGTTTCTCTATTTCTTGTGTTTAGTGTTATGGTGATTGATTTGGGTTATTATTCTATCTTATATTTGCATATTTATTCAAGTACTTAACAATATGTCCCTAGTGAGTAGGGTTAGCTCAACGACAAATCAATCAAAGCTAACTCAATCCATTTCTAGAATCATGAAATGAAATAAAGTACCTGGGATTGTTTAATGAATCCTCTTGATCTCTATGAACAATCCAAAATTCAACCCTCCAACATCATATGTTTCTCTAGAATTGCACACAAAATAAGAGATAAACCCTCCTTAATTTGATCAAACATGTAAGTAATATAGACTTACAACAAGTAAACCATAATTGACATCAAGTAAATCAAGTCAACCACAAATCATTAATAACAATAACAATAACAATAATAATAGTAATAATAATAATCTAATTTTAAGGTCACATATACATATACATATACATATACATATACATATAATAACAATAAAAACAACATAAATAATAATAATAGTAATAATAATAATCTAATTTTAAGGTCACGACCAAGATAGACACAAAATTGGTGTATGAGACCCCCTTGTTTGTGGGACAAGGGACCCCCTCCACCCAACAATATGATTGGTAAATTCCACAGAGGTATACATACCCTATTCCCCTCTGGATTTGAACTTGTGACCACTTAGGAGGAAACACATGTTCTTAACCCTATGTTGGGGTGGGGTGAAGATAGATCTTTGTGTATTTTTCAAATGAAAACAACAATAAGAAATTATACTTGATTTTTCGTTGTTGGCACCTTTGTTACCTAAGTCTGGGTTCCTCTAGCCTCAACCACTTATCAACCTCAACTTCAACAACAAGTCCTAATTTTACTTTGGAAGGGAAACTGTTATCCATAATTTTGGTCGTCATGATGATGTAATGATGATGGAGAAATCAGGCTCTTCACTAGAACACTTTCCTGAGAAAAGTTACCTTTGTCTGCTTCCAGAAATCATATTTTTAAGGGAGGTTCACAGGCTACCTATATATTTGCCTGCGAGAATGCATGATTCTCGTAGGCTGCATTAAGCTGGGGTGTGAGAGTTTCGCACTGTACCTAACTATCAGGGTGCGAACATCTTCTAAAGGAAGGAAAAAGATAATTCTCGAACTTTCTAGAAGGGAATCTTCTAGAAGGATGAGTTGGCTTTCGAATGGTTATCTAAGTATTGGTTTTCCTAATATCTTGGGATCATTCCTATCCAAGTAACTAATCTATTCTCTCCTATATATTGAGGGGAATACTCATGGAAAAGGTTGGAAGCAAACTAGCAAGAGATTGATTGGAGAATTAGTGGAAGATTGTATGAAGGACTGATGCTACAACAGCTAGAGACACCAGTAAGGTTATCAAAAGTGGTTGATTTTCTTCATGCATGAGAAAGTGTGTGTTTCGGAGCTAGGAGCCATCGAAAGGAGGTTTACAACATTAGGGCTCAGGTTGTAAGTTTCACTTTCAATCAATATAATACAATAATATGTCCCTTTCCCATAAAGCTAATGTCACTTTATTGTATAACTCCTTGATCATATACATAGATTAATTGTTGAATATATTGAATTGTCTTCACTTTGATTGGTTTGTTTTTGTTGTGGTTTGAACAATACAAGAGAATTGGAGTGAAGCTTGGAACAAAAAATACCCAAGGAAGCGATCATAAGGTATGTACATGATTCTCGCCTCCTAGTTCATTCAACAGTTAAAATCTAGGGAAAGTGTATTATTCTGTCCTATTTTGTTCTAGATCCAGGTGGATCTAGGGAGATTGGTTTGTGTCCGCACTTACGGATTAATCCTGAAACAAAATTGGCGACTCCATTGGGGAGCATTCCCTTTTTATTTATGGTTTTTGAGTTTTTCTGTGGCCATTTGCTCTAGTTTCATTTTTCTCCTGTCTTGTCAGTCTCTGAGTCTTCAGGATATCCTGATAGACTTACTGGGTTCAGAAGCCTGTTTGAATTTTACTCCATTCTTCAAAAATTTTGTCATGTTCAGAAGTTCTCACACTGTGTTTAACTGCATCCTGCGAGAACTGGTCAAGTTCGAACCCTGCACATAGGTTCCAGTGCGAACACCTCGCACCTTGCTATAAGGTTGCCTGCGAGAATCATAGATTCTCACACTGTGTTACACTGCTTGCCTGCGAGCAAGATTTTTGAAAATTTTGAATTTGAGTTTTGACTGCTCAGATCAGTTGATTCACCTCTGATAGGCTTATTGGATCATTGATTAATATATCTCTTGCTTTAGTTTGCATGCTTGAACTGTTTTAGGGTTTCATGGTTTTTCTTGCCCTTTGTAGCTTGACTTTCGTTTCTTGGCTCTTATTGGAATTTTTATTCTCTCTGACTTCTGGAGTTGAGTGTGTCTGATTGGCTGAGAACCAGTGTTTGGTTGAGAGTTAAGTGTTTGGTTTTTCTCATTTGCTTGTTGGTTCGAAAGAACATTTTCATTTGCATTGAGAAGATTCATTGGTTTGCTTTTTGTTTTTACTTTCATTGAAAGAGTTGATTGGGTTTCTATTGATTGATTATTTATGATTTGATTTTATGATTTCTCATTGATATAGTGGGAATTCTTTTTGGAAAGTGAACAATAATCTTTTCTTTCAAAAAAAACATTGTTTTTGTCTTTTAGAAAACATTGAAAAAATCAAATTTTAGAGTTTATTGAAGTATTTGAAAAAGACACATAGAGATTGTCCTTTGATAAATGATTGTTTGCATTAACATCTAAAAGGAAATTGTGCATTGCATTGTGGTATTGAGTTGATTTGGAAATTTTTCTCTCTCTCCCATAAATAGGATTCATGGAATGAAAAGAGTCATATTTCATTATTATCCTTGCATTATTTGGGTCAGAGTCATACAACATGAGTTTAACTTTCGTTACCTTTGAGTAAACAACAGCTCTTAAAAACATTGCGTAATATTAAAATTTATCTAGTAACTCTTTTCTAGGGCTCTTATACACCAACATTTAGCTAGGCTAGTGCTTTGGAGTAGGAAGAGAGATACACTCTCCAAAAGCTCAAAACACACAATAGCATCTTGAGTTAGGGAGTGTTAAATTCCATTTGCAACATATTGTCCTGGGAAGCCCTTCTAACACAAGGGTCAAGCACTAGGTCGCATTGGTGTTGGCAGAGTTACTAACCCTACTTTGTTGACATCGGTGTAGAGATTGCATGTATTACGGGGATCACTCCGAGGTATACCCACAATGATGAGTGGAAGTCTTTTGAGTTGATTTTGGGCTAGATACCCTGCCCTTGCATGTGGATCGGACTGACGACTGTTCCCCCAGGCTTTACTGTTGTTGGTGGTGAGCTTAGTGGCCTATCTCTCTAGGTTCTTACCCAAGGTGACTGTGGAGGGGAAAGTCTTCACGGTACCTGGAATTGACGTTGATCAAACTCACTTGGGCTCTTTGGAGGGTATACCCACGATTATGTGTGGGAGCTTGCACCAGGGTGTAAGTCTGTTAAGCAGGTCGTCAATGTAACTTTTCCACCTTAGCCCCACCCCTTCTCGTCTCGTTGTTGCGACGTTGGATTTCATCACCAACTAGTGGCTTCGATATTAGAAGGTAGTGTTTGCTTGGTGATTGCTTCCTAGATTTTCTTTACTAGTGTGTGTTGTTTGTTTCTCAAAGTTGACCATAGGATTTTCTTCGCGGAGCTTTTCATTCATTTACAATTGCTCCCCCACGACGTTCATGTAGAATGCAAGGTTTATCTCCAGAACATCCGAACATTTCACAACCCTTGCCTACGGCGACACCTGAGGGTACCCCTGAAGGTTCCCCTCATCAGAGTGAAGTCCTAGACATTTCTACACCACCTCCACGGGTAGAACGCACTGATTCTCTAGAAGATTTTCGAATTACCAATACTAGAGAGGACTATCGCATTCATCGCGGTGAACGACCTTTTGTGCGATTAAATCCTTCTGAAGAAGCAGTTGTTACATCTTCTGAATCAACCGTTGGGCCTTCTCACGGTGTAGTAGGCCAAGATCCTTTTGGGTCAGGTGATTTCCGACGAGTCCTTTTTGGTACTGAGTCACCTCAAGTCTACGAAATAAACCCTCCAGTGTTTTCTGAGACAGAAACTGCACCAGAGACTACCACTTATCACTTTGTTATCCCTCCTGAGATGGCCCGTCTTACGAATACTACGAGTGTCCAAACCAAAATTCCTGCAACTACTCTTGCTCCTATCAATACCCAGTGAATACCTGAGGTCAACCCGAATTTACCCCCTTGTTACCATGTGTTGAATGCTTTGTTGAATGCTTCCAATCCAACACCTCCGCAAACCCCAGCCGGTTCTCCAGGTGGTCCTCCTTTTCCTGGGAATCCCATTCCCGGTTTTATCTCGACACTCCCTCAGTTTCCTTCTGGTAATCCTAATCCTAGTAGCATTATCCCAACTGTTGCACCCAACTTGCAGATTCCTATGGGTGGACAGGGAGGTAAGGTTCCTTTTCCTTTTCCTGGACACAACACAGTTACTACACAATCTATGGTTGGCACACAACTTCCAGGAGGAACTATACCTACGATAGGGGGACCAACCTCACCTTTTGGACAAAATATACCTCCTGAATTGGCCCAGTATTGGAATCAGCTTCTACAAAACTTTCCTCAAAATGTTGGGGGGGTAGAAAACTGTCCCTACTGTAGGCCAACCATATCTAGGTGTAACTAATCCTATTTGGGGTCAAAGACAAACTACTCAATCCCAGGTCCCTACTCAAACTCAAGGTTACAATCCTTGGGGCTACTATCCTATCCGACCACCACCGAATCAGCCAGGGTATTCCCTCTACGGACAGTCTGCTTATGGTCCTACTGGTTTTTCGACAGGGCTTCCACCCCAAATCCATCAGTACCCACAAGTAAACTGACAGTTACCTTTTCTTGCTACCTTGGATTTGCCAAATTTGTTTAGGATCCTCAATGATCCTATTCGTCACTCTCCCCAATGGCCTACTATTCCTGCTAAGCTTCCATTGGATATTCTGAAATTCGATGGCAAGGAGGGAGAGGACCCAAATAATCATGTCATGACCTTTCATTTATGGTGTTCGTCCAACTCGCTGATGGATGACTCCATTCGTCTACGTCTTTTTCAACGAACCCTTACCGGTTCGGCTGCGAAGTGATATATTGAATTGCCATGAGGTTTCTTTTCTGATTTCAACACCCTAGCTATGGCTTTTCTCACACATTACCAGTTACCGATCCGTTACGATACTGGGATTGAGATTTTGACTTCTTTCAAACAAACTAAAGGCACTCATATATCAGATCATATTCATGAGTGGCGAAGGAGACGACGTCTCATTAAACTTGAACTCCCTGATCAGTTACTGGACGAATGGTTTACGAAATCTTTCGTGAACGAAATTGGTAAAGACATTGCTATGGGTGGTGTTGTTACAGAGGAGTAGGCTATAAGTCGCGCTCAGTATCTTGATCTCATTTATTCGCAAACGGGAACACTTTACGATTTACTACCTGAACTACCTTGTCCTGGTACTTCCAGCACTTCAACTGCTCCAACTGCCTCGCATGCAGCTGATGGTGTGATTGGTACTACTCATACCCAATCACATTCTGTTTCCACTACAACCCCTAAATCCAATTCTTCTAATGTTCAAAATGCTCCGTCTCCTGCCCCTTCCACCGATAAAACTTCTGAAGTGAATGTTGTTCAGTCTACGCCGACCGGTAAAAATAAATCAAAGAAAGGAAGAGGCAAGAATAAGGAGAGTAAAAATAATAATCAAACTGAGAAAACTAAAACCCCTCCTGTTGAAGACTGGGATAAGCGCAAACCGCGCTACCCTTGCCTTATCTGTGGTGATGATCACTACATGAAGGATTGTCCTCAACGTGACGAGGTTACTGAGTTCCTTCAAGGAACGTCTCAACCCTCTACGTCGGCAGTCTTGTCTCAACCCTTCCCGTCTCAACAACAGGCTTCGTTGGTCATCCATGACCAACCATCTACTTCTACGACTTCATATGTTTTGATGTGTACCGGTGATTCTACGAAAGATAACATTGCACTTACCACTAGAGCCAAAGACTATACTCCATCTAAGGAGAAGGTTGACGATTTACCTCCTCCTTTGGTACAACCCTCTCCACCGAATCCACCTACGAATGGTCCTCTTCATATCGAACGATCGAGCCTTGATACAGTTATACGACCACCCCCGAAAGGTGTCGTTAAGAAATCGGCCTTTAATCCTCATGCTCGTGCGGCCTAGAACTATAGCGTTGTCAAAGATCTGGCCCAAGCATCTTCATCGATGTCTGCCCTTGAAGTCCTTTAGTCTTGTCCTGCATAATGAAGGGCTCTGTTGAAAGCTATAGGTGGAATTGATCCAACAGATATGAATTTGATAGTCTTTGACTTGGAAGACCATATTCCAAGGTTACCCCCACAACTTGCGTTTCAGATATAAGTTGTTGTCGCCGACAAGAACATTTGTCGAACTGTTATTGATGAGGGTGCCTCTACGTGTGTAATGTATTTTGCTTGTTGGAAAGCTATTGGCTCTCCTCCTTTAAATGAATCAAAAAATACTTTGAAAGCCTTCAATGGCTCTGGTTTTAAGCCTTACGGTGTTCTTCCATCGTTGCCTGTCACTCTAGAAGGTAAGACAGTCCAAGTTGAAGTGGAAGTTTTCGATGCTCCCCTAGATTATAATCTTCTTCTTGGTCATAGCTAGATAGATTCTATGCGCGTTGTCATGTCAACACTTTTCCGTGTCGTACGATTTCCTCACAAGGGAAAAGTTGTTATGGTTGATCAACTTGCCTTCTTTAATTCCGACACTCGCACTAGCAACATGTTGTTTATAGCTAAAACCCCACCGGGTTACGAGAATGTTGGTGTCGTTCTTTTAAAAGACTCTTCGTTAATGGGTACTTTCCCCATACCTCCACCACCCGATATTCCACGCCCATCAGTTGCTTCTATTAATATGATCTCCGTTGTACCTCATGAGCTTCTTGTGTCTTCTGACCCTTGGATAGTCCTTGATCCAGGAGATCATACTCATTTCGGCGACGTCATGCCATTAAGTCTGGTTGAGTCTGCTTATCAAGCCATTCAATAGGCAACCCTTTTTACACCCTCTCTTGAGGAGTTGTCTCCCGATCCATTCCGTGTCATATTTCCCACTGACGAGATGATCATGTCCGTCATGGAGGACACCCCTTGGGACGATGGGCATCATCGTTCCATACTATTTTTGGAACAACACACTCTCGAGAACTACCAATGGATTTCAACTCCGTCGACTGTTGTTGTCATATAAACTTTTCCCAAATCTACACGTGATGTGTTTGCGGAAGGGAACCTCAGTAATATTTCTCCCACGATACCCATTGATATATCAGTTAAACCTGGGATAGTTGAAAATGTTCACATTGGAGCTTCGTGTTCTCCAGAGGAAATCGTCACCTATACGTCTCTGTTTAAAGAATTTTGTGACATATTTGCCTAGAGTTACGAAGAGATGCCAGGTATCGACCCTGCCATTGTAGTGCATGAGATTAAGACATACCCTGGAGCTAAACCAGTCCGGTAGTGCCTTCGTCCGATCCATCCACGTAAAGCGACAGCTATCAAACTCGAAGTTGAAAAACTTCTCAAAGCCAGTTTTATTTATCCCGTGGCTCTGATAGAGTGGGTTTCCAACCCTGTACCGATTGTTAAGAAAGGTGGTAGTATACATGTTTGTGTTGATTATCGGGATATTAACAAAGCCTGTCTAAAAGACAACTTTCCAACCCCTTTTGTTGACCAGATTGTCGATGACTGTGCCAGCAGTGAAATCTTTTCTCTCATGGATGGATTTTCCGGCTATAATCAATTTAACATCGCTCCTGAGGACCAACATAAAACTTCTTTTATTTGTCCTTGGGGTAATTTCGCCTATAGAAAACTTCCCTTCAGTCTTAAGAACGTGGGCGTGAAGTTTCAATGTGCTATGTCTTATGTGTTTCACGATATCAAGCATATCGTTCAACCTTATTTGGATGATTTTCCAGCTCATTCTTTACGCCGAGTCAACCACCCCAATCATCTCCGAGCAATTTTCATTCGTTGTTGATTCTATCGCATTCGTCTAAATCCTCATAAATGCGTCTTTTGCGTAGAGTCCGACCGTCTTCTAGGTTTCATTGTTTCACGTCAAGGGATTCGGGTAGATCCTATTAAGGTTGAGGCGATTCTTAATCTCCCTCCTCCTTCTTCACTGCACCAGTTACAAAGTTTGCAAGGGAAAGAAAACTTTCTTCGTCGTTTCATCCCTAATTACGTCGAGATTACTCGTGGTTTTACACATCTTCTAAAGAAATGTTCAGAATTTGTCTGGGATAAAGTTGCCAACAACGCTTTTGAAGCTTTGAAGTTGTCCCTCACAAAATCTCCACTTCTTTTCCCTCCTGATTATAGTCGAAATTACTTTCTTTATCTAGCTGCCTCCGAGTATACTATTGGCATGGTTCTCGTTCAGGAGGATGATGCACACAATGAACATGTTGTATATTACTTGAGTCGAAGTCTCACATCCATTGAAATCAAGTACCAACATGTTGAAAAACTGGCTTTGGCTGCTGTTCAAGCCGTTCAACATTTTCGCCATTACATTCTCTCCAGGAAAACTACAGTGATTTCACACTGTAACCCCATGCAACATATTTTGACACGTCAATTGTTGGGGGGCAAGTAATCCAAATGGATTTTCATTCTCTAGGAGTTCAACTTGGAATTCGATCGCACCATGTCGAAGAAATCCTAAGTTTTTGCTGAGTTAATCTGTGATTTTCCCCACTCTGCCACGGAAAATGTAGCAGTCGATTCATTACCTGATGAATTGCTTTTCCTTATCAACACTGACGATATTTGGTATGGAGATATCATTATATATCTCCAAACCCAAACTTTCTGGCTTGCTTTGTCTAGTATTGAATGACATCATGTCCGTTATCAAGCTCGTCAGTACATTATCCTTGGAGATACTCTTTATCGTTGAGGCATTGACTCTGTTTTTTGATGTTGTTTGACTTTTGACGAAGCTGAGAAATCTTTGAATGACTGCCATTCTGGAGCATGTGGTGGTCATATGTCTGGGTATGCTACTGCCCAGAAGATCTTATGTGCAGGATATTTTTCGCCTTCTTTGTTCAATGACTGCATTACTGTTGTCTAAAAGTGCCATGCCTGCCAGACCTACAATAAAAAAATTCGGTCGCATCCTGCTCCCCTCCATCCTGTGGTCTCAGTTGGTCCTTTTGCAAAATGGGGCATTGATTTCATGACATGTCACCCTCACTCGGCCAGGGGGCATGGTTACATTATTGTCGTTGTTGATTACTTTACAAAGTGGGTCGAGGCGATGCCAACATTCGATAATACCGGAAAGACTGCAATGTTATTTCTTTTTAACCATGTCATAGCTCATTTTGGTGTTCCTCAGGATTTTGTTACCGATCACGGTAGTCATTTTAGGAATTTCATGATGTCTGAACTTACTGAAAAGTTGGGTCTTCGTCATGATAGCTCGACACCCTATTATCCGCAAGCTAATGGCCAAGTCGAAGCAATCAATAAGGTTCTTATAACTATGATTCGATGGATGATAGGAATTCACAAAACCAGCTAGCACATGATGTTGTTTTCAGCATTGTGGGCATATCAGACATCTGTTAAATCTGCTACGGGTTTTACGCCCTTTCGATTAGTCTATGGCATAGAAGCCATTCTGCCAATAGAATGTGAGATACCTTCTCTGAAACTAGTTGTCGAACTCTTACCCAATACTTCTGCTGATGAGGAACGTCTGTTGTATCTGATGCGATTAGACGAGACCCGACGTGATGCCACTTTAGTAATAGAATCCCAAAAGAAACGCGTCAAGGCACAGTATGACAAGCATGTCAAGCCTCGTGTTTTCTCTGAAGGTGATCTTGTTCTTCTGTATGAACAAGACAAAGATGTCTTAGGAGCTGGGAAATTCGAACCAATGTGGCGTGGTCCTTATATTGTTCGCAGAGTGTTAGAAAAAGGAGTGTATGAGCTAGTTGATTATGATGGTATACCTTTGAGTGAACCTAGGAATGGGTTGTACTTGAAGAAGTACTATGCATAAGTTATTTATGCAAAAGTACTTGTATTTTTTATGTATCATACTTTGTGTGTGTTACTTTAGTTTGCTTTTGACGTTATCTGGTATCTTCCCTTACGTGACGTTGTGTTTGATTGCCAGATGTCGGAGTATTTGCTACCTTATATTGGCTTCGCTGATGGTGCTAGCCATAGTACCCGAAACCTAGCTTCCGCTGCATGGGAAATCTATGCCCCAACAAACGAACTTATATCTTTACGAGGTGTATGTCTTGGTCGAGCAACCAACAACATCACAGAGTATAGCGTCGTTATTGAATTATTAGTTGATGCTATCTCTCTCAGAATTCGTCATTTGGTTGTGCGACTTGACTCGCAGTTTGTAGTACTACAGTTAAGTAATGTCTACTCTATCCGAAGTCCTACTTTGTTAAGGGTATATTTGCAGTATTTTGATCACATTGAATATCAGCATATTCCTAGATGTCTTAATACATTAACGGATGCTTTGGCTAATTATGTATTGGACAAACATTTAAATCATTTATAAATCAAACACATTACAATTCACACCATGTAAAGTAAACCAGTAGAAGCCGTCTGTATATATATAATGATCAAAAAGAGTTTGTTTTTACAAAATGTTTGTTCGAAGACCAAAATATCAAAAAAATGAAGCTTATAGCTTCTACATAGTGATGTCAAGGATGACGTTCACGGTAACACACAAATTCCCTAGAAACTCTGCGGAGCAGTCGACCCATGGCTGCTGAGACCCCTACAGTGTGACGATCGCGTCGTGGAACCTCTTCTAGAGCCATATCTGGAATGTCTGTTGTCAGGCCTTCTAAGTTCTGTTCCACCACCTGGTAATATTCTGCATACTGTGGTAATACTGCTGCTGCTTCTCCTCGTTGCTGGATAGGAGAGGTACCAGGAGGTCTATACGGTCCAACGTCTGTGTTATCGATAAATATTTTTTGTTAGTTTTCGGATAAATCTATAAAACAAAAACATTTAAATATGATAAAAAAAATTCAAAAACATTTAAAAAAAAAAAAGGAAAATTGATGTACTTCTTACCGAGGTCTCCCCACTGAGCGTCCTAAGGTAGTGCTAGCTCCAGATCTCCTCGGAAATCCAACCTGACATATGCGTAGTCTTCGATCATCAGCATCTGGTTTTGCAACCAGTCAAAGAAAATATCGTCATATTTGATGATTGGTCCTGCCACGTGTCGGACCATGAGCCGACACCATCGTAACATCCTCAAATCCTTAGGACCTGGAAGGTTCCACTCAGCCTGTAGTCGCAATACAGGGACCCTCTCTAAGAAGAAGGACACTAACAAGGATCCATATCCAAACTGTTTCAAATCTCCCCTCCTGCACTTAGTCAGCTGTTTTTTGATATTGCGCAATACTGCATCAGCCCAGTTAAATACCCGGAGCTCAGTACACTTGATGGCGTACTGGAAATAGCTCTGCAATGCCATATGTGGAGTGGCACTTCCATCCATCCGAGAAATCGTAAATAGAATAGTGCGGAGATTCAAGTCAGTTACTCCCCAGATTGTCACTTTCCCTTTCTTTCTTTTGGCCTCAGGTACGCAGTATTGGTTGCAATATTCACTCATTTTTAACCCGCCTGCTCTGCTACCGGTCAGACTGACATAGGACCCACGCCTGGATAATCCGGTCAAGAAATATATGTCCTCGATGTCAATGGTTAATGTATGAGCTCCTACGATGAAAACTTGTTGGTCCGAATCCCACATTCGGACTAGATACTCCAACAATCGGACTTGGGCTCTCATGCCCGAGATACGGAAGTATTTTAAGAGACCACAATCTCTTAAAGCAGCTATGGTGGGAGGGTGATTCTCGGCATTTGCGTTATCCTCCTCATGTTCTCGTTCTCGCCACTCAAGCACCATGTTTGTGGCTATTTACCTGCATAAGAAACATATAAAGATGATTAATGATCTTATTCATGAGATAAATCTTTTCCATTGGCTAAACGTTTCAAAAAAATTTGAGTTTTGCGTTGCTCGCGGGTGCCATACTATGCACAGTGCGAACTTCTCGCAGGCGGCTTAAGGCCCACCTGCGAGAACGAGTCATTCTCGCAGGTCCCGTATGGGCCACCTGCGAGAATGCCTCCACACATATATGGTCCAAAAAATGACTTAAAACAGAACTTTTAACCAATGAAATCTAAATTTTAAACCATGAAAAGATCAGGAATGAAGAACTTACCAAGATGTTGCTGACATCTCATCAAATGATCACCCATAGCTCCCAGAAATCGACACCGAATGCAGAGGGTAAAATAAGGGTTTTTGGAACTCAATGGTAAAATGAGAAATGATATGGTAAATTTAGTTATTTACTCATTTTAATTACTTTTTACTATATCAAATTTGGGTTTTTTATTATTTAAACCTAATAACTAATGTGAAAATGAGTATAATGACTTGCAGGTGTGGAAAATGGATGATTATGGACAGAGTTTTCCCTGGTGTGGTGTGATTTTGATTGTTTTTTATGGTTTTTACGTAAAACCTCGAGCGCCTTTTTGTCCGTTCTTGCGCTTGTAAAAAACATAAGAAC